>CM076582.1:548214203-548497741 GCA_034641835.2 Pinus albicaulis | reverse complement strand
ACACATTTCATAATGCAGCCCCTCACCATCAGTCCAGCTGTGGCTTTCGGAGGTAACTGAAGACACTATGAGCAGCTTAATATATCTAATTTTGCAGAAAAGAAACTAATACTAAACTACACATTTCATCATGCAGTCCCTCACCATCAGTCCAGCTGTGGCTTTCGGAGGCAACTGAAGACACTATGATCAGCTTAATATATTTAAATTTAACTACTGAATCAGATAAACAAAACTGAAATGTACAAAGCAAGACTGAAGTTAAACAAATGCTATGAAAAGGAAACTAGCAGCAGAATAATGTTAGTCTCATATCATTAGCCAAAATACTATGAAAATGCCCGAGCTGTCTACCTAAAACCTGCACAAGAAAACTGATCAGTGATTTAACAATCATAAAAACATGAAAAACAAGAATACAATGGAAATTATAGAAATGTATGAACAGAAATGAAACAACTATGAAATATGAACATGTAGTGGATTATGATACAATGACTTCTTAAAGAAATGAAATGAAATATATATACATTAATACACAGAACCTCGGCTGAGCAGGGGCCCTCTACACAGCTCTGGTACGATCCTCAAACACGAATTAAGTTATAAAACATAGTTTTCTCACATTAAAAAGCAGTTCATTACAGACTGGTAGTATTACGGCTCAAGGCAGCGTAATCACTACAAAGCTAACATAACAGAGTACGCACATCAACTATCAACTAACAACTCAACAACTAACTCTACGTGCGTATGCAAACGCTATTTATAAAACAATAAAATGTAACTGTCTCCTGAAGTTTATGATAGCAGCCAGCACGTAGACCACTAAGGCCACGGATATAGGAGTATGGCCATGTTGGAAAACGGATCTATGGAAGGTGGGCGCTTGAATTCAACTCCCGAACTTTGCACAGATGTCAATTAACCTCCGCAAGCTTAGAAACGGCCGTATGGATGTTTATATGCCACGAAACGAGTCAGTAGACATAGAACTCCATAGTTGACTTCCACGTGGATGGCTTTGACCCTTGACTTCCTTTGGCAATTTACTTGAACCAATAGGACACGAACCATGTCCTCGTCATTCCTAACTTTGCCCATGTGGCTCGTTTCCTTCGTAGACACACCAGCAACGTAGATATCCACAAAATAACCCCGCGGAAAGTTACGTGCGGAAAGTATGAAGGATTTAAAACTGACTGTATGAAACAAAATCTAAATCAAATAGAAAACACCAAAAACATAATTAAAAACCATGTTAGATACCCTTTTGCACATGATATTGACAATTTTGGAGGTTTAGGTGAGTGAAAAAGGTATGGAAAAGTGTATGGGAAAGAGGCAAATTCGGGACTCAACATACCCCCACTGTGAAGGTGTTGCATGTCCTCATGCAACCAAAATTTTGATACTCTTTGTTCAATTCATGTGCCTTGATACTTCAGCCAACACATCTAACCTCCTTCTCTTCTTCTTTGGTACTGCTATCATTCTGGGTTTCTTCATTAAGCACCTGAATTTGATATTCACAAGTGCTCTGCTCAATTTTTGGCATTTCCTTTTTAGCTTCTTATTCTTCTTTTGCCAAATACCCAAATGTAACATAGTATTGTCATGGATAATCTTGTCCGGTTTGCCTTGCTCTTTGAGTGTTTCATTTTCATTTTTGATATGCCGATTCAAAAGCTCAAGCTCAAAAATCTCCTGTTTTAATGACTGAACCAAATCATCCTGCAATGTATGAGGCTGAATAGAAGAGGTACTTGGGCCTGTGGCTGCCTTCTCCAGGGATTCTATATAGTCATAGACCTCCTGCTGTTTGGGGTCTAATTCCGGTGTCTTTTTCAATGGGCTGTCCCCAAAGTGTTGCAAAGGAGAATTATGTTCAAAATTTGGCTGAGGAGAACTTTCATCAATATTTTGCTGAGAATAAGATGGAGTACGCTCATTGTCTGATTGGGAGTGAAAGGAGTCAGGTTCACTAACTGACTGAAATGGACTATGGTCAGTTGGAGACTGTTCAGATGTCTCCTCACCCAAATCAATGAAATGAGGACCTTAAATTTGTGTTTTTCTCAGTTTTCCCTTAAGCCTGCTGCTTCTCCTCACATGCTGTGGTATACTACCCTTTTGTTCTTGTTTTCCTGTTTTTGCCTTCTTAGATAGAGATGACTGTTTTTGAAGAAAAATTAATCTTTCAGATAGAATTTGGTGATCTTCTTCTTCAGAAGAAGGAGTTTTATGGACAGCCTCAATAATTTCTTTCCCTTTTGGTATTATTGGCTTCTTAGTTTTGATTTCCTTCTTCTTCCTTTTTACCAATCTCTTTTCCCTATCAGTTTTCTTCATAGTAGTAGTAGAAGTATCTTGGATTTCATCTACTGTTCTTTTCCTTCTACTTCTTTTTGTTGTGCTAGCTACGGGAATTTCCTGTGTAGGAGCAACTTGGGTTTCAACATTCATTTTCTTTCTTCTACTCCTTCTAATTGGATTACCTTCAGGAATTTCCTGAGGTTCTTCAAAGAAGTTTCTAACTAGGAATTGTTCCCATGTATCTTCTCTTTCCTTTAGCTCCTTTTCAATCAGAATTTTTATAAGCCCATGGTGATATAAATGAGGCTCTACATCTCCTAGGTGTTTTTGCACAGTCACAGCCATTTTCTTCAAGCTATTGAATAGGAAATAAGGAAGATTGAGAGTTTGGTTTTCAAGAAAATTCATCAATAGCCTAGTATGATACATGTACATAGAGCCAAAACGACCTTCACATGTGATAAATTTCTGAAAAATGAGTAATAAAGTGGCCCATTCATCTTTTATTGCATGCACAGGGATTCCTCTTTTGAAAACAGTGATATCCATACCTTGATTTCGGAGGATTGTTCTCCATGCCTCATCACTGATACTTTTATTTTTGAACCAACGTTCTCCTTCTTGAAGAAGCTCTGTGGCTGCTGCTATTGATGCTTCATTAACCAAAAACTTGAGGTCTCCCACTTCTGCTTCCGAGCCATCAAATGATCTTGCAAACGCTTTGGTAACTTCTCTGTGGTAACCCCTGAATTTCTAAATAAAACGCAGCCATTTAGCTTTCCTCAACATCTCTTTTGCTTGTGGAAATCCCTCTATAAATTTCGGTCCTTCCGGCTCTGCCCTTAATAATTTTCCCATTTTACTTCTCTGTGCTTCACAGGCTTGCCTATGTGAGGGTTTAAGTGGAAATGGAACGATGGAATACACAGAGTCTAGCACAATACTGTGGGGATGTTATCACAAAATGGAAATGAGCATAAGACTGTGGGTGGATATACGGGAATGAGAGTGAGCAAAAGGAACGGAATGGAGTGAAACAGGGAGTGAGAATGGGTAGCGTGGGGTTTTGTAAACATGACAGAGACACGACAAAGAGGTTAAAAAAGTATAATGCATTCGGCCGCATTTTGAATTTTGGTGGCTGTGTAATAAATATAAACACGTTTCAATCAATGATTATGAAGTTCTGCGGCTTGTAAGAGTCCTTTGTCAACTCAAATACGTATCATTATCTACGGTGGGATATTTGAACATGAGTGAGAGTCGGAATTTCAATGATGAAACCGTTTGTGAATAAATGCAAGAGGATAACATAGAGATCGTGGAAGGTTACGGGACTATCAATATAATCATTGCGCGTTATGGGTAGAGCTCATAGTTTAAAATTACATAAAAATGTGTTTTTCGATACTATTTGAAATAAACTTTATTCATACCTTTGGAATCCTTGCTTTTGCCCTTGGTCTTCAACTGATTGATCTTCATTAGTGTCTTGAATTTTCCATTGATCCTCTCTCTTGCATTTTATTTCATAATTTATGAAAATAACAACTAACTGTACATTCTTTTTGAAAACAGAGTAGTAGTAGCTGCGGAATCTGCTCCTGGCTGCGGAAACTGGAGTCAGCTGCGGAAACAGATGTCAGCTGCGGAAACTGACACAGCTATTACTTGGCTGAAATAGAAATGAACAAATGACAAATGACCAGGTGGAAATGGTCATAAAAAGATTTTTATTGATGGAATGGATGAAATGAAGTGGAATGAAGTGAAATGAAATGAAATGAAATGAAATGAAGTGGAATGAAATGGAGTGAGTGGTGAGATGAAATGAAATGAAAGACATATTTTTTTTTTTGGAAAATATAGAGTGTCAGGTGTCCCTGATTTTCACCCCATATTTTCTGTATAAGACTGCCAATCAATGATTGGTTTTCAGGCTTATACCATTTTTTCTTTTTCTTTTTTTTCTTTTTTTTCTTTTTCTTTTTTTTTTTTTAACTTGAAAAACAAAAGCTAGCTTGGTAGAGAAGAAGGATTCTTCTTTACCAGCCTGATTGCAGAACTTTCTTGAAACAACTTGATAAAATCCTCTTTAGAGAGTGGCTTATGATAAACTTTCAATCTATGGCCATTCACTATAAGAGGAGTTTGAAACTCATCAATGGTCTTGATTCTTACAGCTCCATTGTTAAAGATCTTATCAATCTCATATGGCCCAAGCCAATGAGTCTGAAATTTCCCTTGAAAATATTTAAACTTGGAGTCAAATAACAATGCCCAATCTCCTTCTTGAAACTTCTTCTCTTTGATATATTTGTCATGCCACTTAGTTCTTTGATATTGAACTAGATCAGTTTTTAGAATTGCTTCTTGTCTGATCTCATCTAGCTCATTCAATTGCTCCATTCTATGCTTTTGAACTTCTGATAAGTCCATTCCCAACTGAACTGCTATCTTGAAGGTCTTGACTTGGAACTCAATGGGGAACAAGACTTCTTTCCCATAAACAAGTTCATAGGGAGAATGTCCTGTTGTATTCCTCCATGTAGTTCTGTAGGCCCACAAGGCTTCTGGAAGCCTTTCTGCCCAATCTCTCCTATGTAGATGAACAGTTTTGGTGATGATATTTTCAAGAACTTTGTTTGTGGACTCCACTTGACCATTTGCTTGTGGATGGTAAGGAGTAGATCTTCTGTGCTTGATTTTGTATTCTTCCATCAACTTCTCCACCAAATTTGATGTGAATTGGCTCACCTGATCTGTCACAATTTCTCTTGGAACACCAAAGCGAGTAAAAATATCCTCATAAAGAAAATGAACAACTGAATTTTCAGTAGCAGATACTAATGCTTTAGCTTCTACCCATTTAGTAACATAATCAGTGCAAACCAATATATACTTCTTTTGCTTCGATGGCGGATTAATTGGTCCAATGAAATCTAATGCCCATTTTTCAAAGGGTTCAATGAGTACCTGTGTTTGCAGTGGCATTTCATTTGAAAGGGTAGGTTTCCCTACTCTTTGGCAACTATCACACCTTTTGACATATTGTTTTGCATCTTTGAAGAGAGAAGGCCAATAATATCCCAAGGAAAGGATTTTATAGGCCGTCCTTTTGTCCGCAAAGTGTCCGCCGCATGGTTCATCATGGCATGCCTTAAGAATATCAGGCATTTCATCTTCCCTGACACATCTTCTGATCACAAGATCTGGCCCTGTTTTAAACAATTCGTTAGAAATCCATGAATATTTTGAACTCTCCTGAATAATTTTTCGTTTTTCTCTTGGAAATAAATGTGAAGGTAGTTTTCTTGTAACCAAATAGTTAGCAATATCTGCATACCAAGGGGTCTTAATAGTTACTGCAAACAAGTATTCATCAGGAAACTTATCTTCTACAGGAGAATCTTCTTTAGTATTCTGAATCCTAGACAAGAAATCAGCTACTGTATTCTGTTTTCCTGGTCTATCCAACACGGTAATATTGAATTCTTGCAAAAGTAAAAGCCATCTTGTCACTCTGCCATTAGTAACAGGTTTGTTCATTAAATATCTAATTGCAGAATGGTCAGTATGAATAAAAGTTTCATAGCCTGTTATGTAATGTCTAAACTTATTAATTGCATGAACAACGGCTAAGAACTCTTTTTCAGTCACAGTATAGTTCAACTCTGTGGGAGTCAAATTTTTACTGGTGTAATAAATGGCATAAGGAATTAAATCTTTTTGACCCAACACGGCTCCAAGAGCTGTATCTGAAGCATCTGTAGAAATATGGAAAGGAAGTTTCCAATTTGGTCCTCTCAAGATAGGTGCTTCAGATATTCTTGTTTTCAAAGTTTCAAAAGCTGATTGACAATCGGGATCCCATTTAAATTCACAGTCTTTTGTAAGCAACTTGAAGAGTGGAGATGCTATTTTAGTGAAGTTTTCTATAAATCTTCTATAGTAACCAGTAAATCCTAGAAAACTTCTAACATCTCTTTGACAATTTGGAATAGGCAACTTGGAGATGACTTCAACTTTTGATCTATCAACCTTAATTCCATCTCCTGAAATATGATGTCCTAAAACAATCCCTTCGGTAAACATCATAAAGCATTTTTCATGGCTTAATGAAAGGTTTGTTTCTTTACATCTTATGAGAAATTTTTCCAAATTTTCTAATGCCTCTTCAAATGAATTACCATAAACTGTAAAATCATCCATATAAACCTCTACACAATCATGGATTAGATCAGAAAAAATTCCTAGTACTGCTCTTTGGAATGTTACTGGTGCATTACATAACCCAAAAGGAAGCACTCGGTAGGCAAAAGTTCCCCATGGACAAGTAAATGTGGTCTTATCTTGATCTTCAGGTGCTACCTGAATTTGATTATAGCCACTAAAACCATTCAAAAATGAAAAGTACTTTTTACCTGCTAATGTATCTAATACTTGATCGATAAAAGGCAAAGGAAAGTGATCCTTCAAAGTTGCTTTGTTCAATTCCCTGTAATCAATGCATACCCTCCATTTACCATTCTTTTTAGGTACTATAACCAAAGGAGAAACCCATCGGCTATCCGAAATTGGATAAATGAAGTTTACATTGAGAAGTTTTTGGAGCTCTTCTTTCACTATCTCCCTAAGATTTGGATTCATCCTTCTTTGAGGTTGTCTGATTGGTCTACTGTTTCCCTCAATATAGATATGATGGATGCAAGTCTTAGGATCAATACCCTTCATGTCAGTATACTCCCATGCAAATGCAGTAGAATGTTTTTGCAAGATTCTGGTTAGTTCTTCTTGTTGTGACTTCTCCAGATGTTTTTTGATATTCAATGTCTTTTCTGGAAAAATCTCAAAAGCAGAATTACCAAACTCTTCCATAGAGTAAAGAGACATTTGTCTTGATGATAAATATTCTATGTCAGATTCCAACTGAAATTGTGTGGGGTCATATTCTGAAGTTATCTCAAAATTTTCTAATGTGTTGAGAATTTGACTATCCTCACTAATTTCAGAAATGGTAAAGACAGGTTGTATAGTGTTCTCATCATCGACCCATTCATTGTCTCCTATTTCTGTAATTGCTCTTGCAGGAGGATACAAATTGAATTTCTTTGTCGAATTACCATTAGAAATGTACATGTCTCCGGATCTACAACTAATAAAAGCATCAGCTGTGGCCAGCCAAGGTCTTCCTAAGATTATTGGATGTCCTCCTAGATTACTTTTGGGAGTCAAAATCATAAAGTCTACTGGATATTCCCAAGAATCTAAGGAGACTGAAATATCTTCTAATACACCATCTGGTTTAATAACCGATCGATCTGCAAGTTGCAATAAAGTAGGTGTAAAAGAAGGTTAGGAAGTTTTAACTGTTCCATAGTCTGTCTACTCATAATGTTGATAGCAGCCCCTAAGTCAATCAATGTGTTTGGAATTTCTATCCCATTTATATGTGTCTTGACAATTGGACTTCCGGGATCTACATACTTCTGCATGGTAATTTTTCCCATCATAATGTCTGCAATCTTTCCTACCAGGTGGATTCTTCTTGTGTCCTTTAGCTTCCTTTCTGGTCTTTTGAAACTCAACTCCTTTATGGTTTTTGCTAGAATAGGAATTTCTCGAATGGCTTGTAGCAATGGAATCTTGATACAAACATTCTTCAATTCATCTAGAAAGTCATAGTTAGGCAACAAGATTTGTTTTTCCACCCCCTTATCAATTTGTAGTCTTTACGGAAAAGGAGGTGTAGATGAAGATACAGGTTGCTCAACTATAGGAGTTGTGGATGTTAGCTTTTCTTTTTCTTTTTGAATTTTTGAATTTTGAAGAGATTCTTCCTCAGAACCCTTATTGACTTGAAGAGAGTCCTCCTCGGAGGTATCTTGCTCTTGAATGTCTATAGAAGGTTTTTCTAAAACTCTACCAGATCTGAGTTGTACATCGTTGAGAGGAACAATCATATAGGTAGGAAATTGTTGTCCTTCTACCATATAAGTAGTTTGAGGATTCTTATTGTTAGGATTTGGCAATGGTTGAGCTGGAAGTTGATTTGTCTTCTGTTGGTATGGGAGCATGAGTTGAGGATTTGTATTTTGTTGAGAATGTTGTTGTTGTGGAAATGGCAATGAAAGTTGTGGATTTTGGCTTGGAAATTGTGGAGCTTGTTGATTTTGAAAAGATGGAGGATATTGATAAAATTGAGCAAATCTCCCATAAGGATTTTGCATCCCTTGTACCCATGGCTGATATGAATTTTGATGTTGGGGCCAAGGTTGTTGCAAAGGATTCCAATTTGGTGGGGTTTGAAGATTCATAGGGTTATTAAACCCTTGAGATTGTTGTCCCTGCCAAGGTCTCCTTGCGACAAAACAGAGAGATTCTATTGAATTTGGATCTTCTTGAAAAACAGATTTGAGTCCAGGGATTGAAGGACAATCCTTGACCTCATGATTTTCTGAGCAAATCATACATGTTTCTACAAATTTTGCATCCAAGGGACATTCCCTTAAAGCATGTTTCTTTCTACATTTCGAACAAAAGATGGCTAAAGCATCTGTTTCTGCTTTCTGCTTGTTTTGGATTTTAAGGGTGTCTAGTTGTTCACTAAGACTCCCTAAGATATCAGTTTTAAACTCGTCAAGCATATTACCAATCTCTGCCCTACTTACCGATCCAGTTGCAGATTTGTTAGCCCTAATAAGAGAAGAATCCCTAGGCCCTTTTCCAGTTTTAGATTTTCCCCTTGAGAGATGGATACATAGTTCTGTTATATCATGAAATGGAAGTTGAGAGATGTCTCCTTTTCCCATCATGTTTAAAATGTCTATCCATTCATCTTTAATGGCTTTTAATAGGAGGGCTTTCAAGGTTTCGTTATCTAAGTTGCTCATCTTTGCTCTTTTCAAGTTGTATTGAAATCTTTCAATTAAGTCTTCCAAATTTTCATCTTCTTTTTGCATCATTTTGAATACCTCATCCTTGTGATTGGTGGGCATACAATAATCCAAGTATCTATCCAAAAAATTTCGTTTCATATCATTCCAAGTCCTGATAGATTGAGTGGCTAATCCCATGAACCATTTCAAAGCAGATCCCTTCAATGTTGAAGGAAACAGTTTGAGTTTTTGAGAATCTTCCATATAGTCATAAGTTCGGCACACTACTTCAAACTCAAACAGAAATGTTTCGGGATCCTCACTTCGCAATCCATAAAAGTTAGGGAGAACAGATGGTGAGATATTTTTCATTGTTGCATGAGTTTCCTCATCAACTATAGGGAATCCAAGCAGATTGTCCCTATTTCTACCGTTATTTCCTTCACCATTGTTATCTTCATTATCTCCTCCTCTTCTATCTCCACCTCTATTTATTACTTCCTCTGCCATGATAGTTTCTTTAGAATCCTTATAGTCCTCTAGTTCTTCTACCAAGGAAGGATGAGAGAAAGTCTCTTTGTTTTCTAAGTGGGTTTTAGTAGGTGGTATAGGAGAATCCTCTAATTCAGCTATTCTTTGACTTCCAAAAATCTTAAGGCTAGGGGTAGATGGTGGTGAATCTGGTCTATGCCTTGAAGAAGATGGAGTTGTGAAAATCGAACTCTTGGCTTTAGCTATAAACCTTCCCCTAGAATCTCTTGCTCTATGCATGTCATTTTTTTATGTTTTTTTAAAAAAGTTGGGCTAATAATTCTCTTTCTGATCTTCCAGATCACACTAGGTGCAAGAAGAGAGCATACTTAAGAAATTACTAAACCAATAACTCTCTTTTCTGATCCTCCAGATCACACTAGGTGTAAGAGGAGAGCATACTTCAAGAAGTTATCAAGTTTTTCCCTTCTTTTATGATTTTATGTTTTTTTTTTTTAAGAAATTGGCTACCTAGTTACACTTCCCCGGCAACGGCGCCAAAATGTTTGGTCAATTTAGTGTGTCCTAAATTGCTGCATTTAATTTTCAATCCGGGAATCGTAAGCTGATGAAGTGCGGCGCACTATATGTGCAAGATAACCTCTTTCTTAACTTTTTGTCGTTTATGGTCTTTCTAAGGTAAAATGGAAATTCTAAAGTGAAAAGCAAGCTTGGTTATATTTGTTCAAGGAAGTGATTTCCCCTATAATGATTTACCAATCTTGAAACTTTAAAAGCAAATTGAAATTACAATGACAAGACTTGAAAGAAAGTAAAAGTGTACTGCTGAAATGAAAAGGTGATGCTAATCTAATGAATCAAAACAGGAAACTAGTGAATATGAAAACTAAACTATTCTTGCTGCCAACTGAACACAAAAGAAACTACGCTTATGGAAATTCAAAATTGCAATGAAATAAATCTAAATCAGATTACATCAATTCATTTTATGACCCTTCATCATTAGACCAGCTATGACTTGCGGAAGTAATCATAAACAACTTGTGTAACTGATATTTAATTCGCAGAAAGTAAACTAATACTAAACCATACACACATGATTCAATCCCTCGCCATCAGTCCAGCTGTGGCTTTCGGAGGCAACTGAAGATGTCATACATGATTTAATATATCTAAGTTTGAAGAAAAGAAACTAATACTAAACTACACATTTCATAATGCAGCCCCTCACCATCAGTCCAGCTGTGGCTTTCGGAGGTAACTGAAGACGCTATGAGCAGCTTAATATATCTAATTTTGCAGAAAATAAACTAATACTAAACTACACATTTCATCATGCAGTCCCTCACCATCAGTCCAGCTGTGGCTTTCGGAGGTAACTGAAGACGCTATGAGCAGCTTAATATATCTAATTTTGCAGAAAAGAAACTAATACTAAACTACACATTTCATCATGCAGTCCCTCACCATCAGTCCAGCTGTGGCTTTCGGAGGCAAGTGAAGACACTATGAGCAGCTTAATATATTTAAATTTAACTACTGAATCAGATAAACAAAACTGAAATGTACAAAGCAAGACTGAAGTTAAAAAAATGCTATGAAAAGGAAACTAGCAGCAGAATAATGTTAGTCTCATATCATTAGCCAAAATACTATGAAAATGCCCGGGCTGTCTACCTAAAACCTGCACAAGAAAACTGATCAGTGATTAAACAATCATAAAAACATGAAAAACAAGAATGCAATGGAAATTATAGAAATGTATGAACAAAAATGAAACAACTATGAAATATGAACATGTAATGGATTATGATACAATGACTTCTTAAAGAAATGAAATGAAATATATATACATTAATACACAGAACCTCGGCTGAGCAGGGGCCCTCTACACAGCTCTGGTACGATCCTCAAACACGAATTAAGTTATAAAACAGAGTTTTCTCACATTGAAAAGCAGTTCATTACAGACTGGTAGTATTACGGCTCAAGGCAGCGTAATCACTACAAAGCTAACATAACAGAGTACGCACATCAACTATCAACTAACAACTCAACAACTAACTCTACGTGCGTATGCAAACGCTTTATATAAAGCAATAAAATGTAACTCTCTCCTGAAGTTTATGATAGCAGCCAACACGTAGACCACTAAGGCCACGGATATAGGAGTATGGCCATGTTGGAAAACGGATCTATGGAAGGTGGGTGCTTGAATTCAACTCCAGAACTTTGCACAGATGTCAATTAACCTCCGCAAGCTTAGAAACGGCCGTATGGATGTTTATATGCCACCAAACAGAGTCCAGCCGACATAGAACTCCATAGTTGACTTCCACGTGGATGGCTTTGACCGCGGCTTTCTTTGACGAATTTACTTGAACCAATAGGACACGAACCCTGTCCTCGTCATTCCTAGCCTGCCCATGTGGCTCGTTTCCTTCGTAGACACCTGTAGCATAGATATCCACAAAATAGCTGCGGAAAGTTGCAGCAGCTGCGGAAAGTGGCAAGTTTCCGCAGCTGTATGAACAAAATCTAAATCAAATAGAAAACACAAAAAAATAATTAAAAACCATGTTAGATACCCTTTTGCACATGATATTGACAATTTTGGAGGTTTAGGTGAGTGAAAAAGATATGGAAAAGTGTGTGAAAAAGAGGCAAATTCGGGACTCAACAGTTTGTATTCTAGTTTTTCTCTTTGCACCATTGTTTCATTGTTATATTTCATGTCTCAGCTTGTGATTGAATTTTGGGCGGTGACCTAGGTTTTGGGTCTAAAAAAGTGGCTAAAATACCACGGACGCTGGCATACATATGTGGGAAAATTTACTTTAAAGCATGCTTTCATATGTTATGGGAGAATCCAGAGCATTTCAGATGCACACATGCCTATATTGTAGGATATTTGAGGGGTTTGAAGGCCTAAAAACTCAATGGAAACTAGGTTCTGGATGCCTGAGTGGTTGGGTTGGCTTCTGGGAGTCATATTCTCGATGTGGAAGCTCTATGTGATGTTTTTATATCGGTTCCACTTCCTTAAGGTCATCTAGGAGGTTTAATTTGATAATAGTAACTCTTTGTTGCATGTTTACTGTACTTGGTCGGTTACCTGGGTTGATGTGGGATGAGGGTGTTACAGAGTGGTATTGGAGCATGGTTCACCCCTTGGACTAGATGGGAGGTGTGCATTGTTCATGTGTTCATATCAGTTTTACATGTGTTAATCATCCTTGTGGTCTATATGCTTGTTGCATATTCATGGTGTCGATCATGGTTGTAGTGATGTTGCCATGTGAAAGAGGATTTTGTTGTTATGAAGTTTGTCGTCATGATGTATGATCGGTTATGCATTGTGATCTATTTTTCATGCATACATACCAGTTACATATTTTTTTTGTATGTTGGTGGACCATGTGCTTGTTGTGTATGCATGGTGGTGGTCATTGTTGCAGTTGTGTCACCATGTGGGAGTTGATGGTGTTTGTTATTGGATGTGATCTTCATGAGTGCATGTTGGTTATGCATTTTGTTATTCATGTTAGTGTCGATATGTTCTTATGAATGAATTTTCATGGTTATAGTTTTTTCCATGAGGTCATTTTAGGCATTTTAGGTCATCATGATTTTGTTGATATGTTATGATGTTGATGTGTTGGTTTAGATATAAAAGGAGATGCAAATCATCAAAGTGAAGTTGCAGTACTGGACCTCAGGGTAAGAGCATATCGTCACACATGTTTTTATTTTTTTCATGCAGGTATGCTAGTTAATGGATTGTTATACGCATGGTTGTCATTTTATTGTTGTTGTGGTTACATGCATGGTATATGTTAGTGAATCAGTGTGGCCATATGCACGTGTGTTGAATAGTCATGAATGATAGTAGTGTGTTGTTATATGCATTTTTGTTGTTGTTTTACATTAGTTAACTTGATGATTATGTTATATGTTTTTGATGAGTATGTTTTATGCTAACTTGTTTTTGCTATATGCTAGTAACTTGATTATTAGGGTTATATCATTAATATCTTCATGTTATATGTATCATACTAAATTTTATTGGCCTATGTATATGGTTATGGTTATGACATTAAGGTATGAGTTGAATAATTTTTGACATTGTGTTGTACTACTCTATATTGATCATACATATGAGATTGTTATGCATTAATGGAAAATATTTATGGGCTTATGACGTGAACATGTTATCTAGTTACCATTATGGATATGATGACATTATTTATGTTTGATTTGATGTGTTTTTAAGTTATATCATGCTAATCTAGATTGATTGTGTGGACAACATAGCCTTCCCTGAGATACATTAAGGTATGAGTTTGATTATGTCCTTTATTTGGTGTTTGAATGTTTGATTATGTCATCTATTTGGTGTTTGAGTGCATAGTGTCTATTATGTCGTCTATTTTTCATTTGAAATTTTTATTAATTGCATGATATGAGAATGTATCTATTAGATCACATGAAGGAATGATCTTGTTTTAAGATGGTTTTAGTAACACATGTGTTTAGAAAATTGAGATGTACTTGAGTGTAAGTAGGTGATAGTTGTAGAATTATGCATGATGACCAATCAATGCGAGTTGATTTTTGATTATGACATGGTTTTTATTTGTGGTAAAATTTGATTCCAAATTAATAGATATGTTTTCTTGATCTTTGGAACATGTGTTTGACATGTGTGAGTAGTTGCAGGGAAACCTGCCTTGTATTAGCATAGAAAAGTAATAATTGATTTGTTTATATAGCTAAAATTTGGGTGATGTTACACTACTTAGTAAGACTTTATTACAACAAGGTAAAGGTAAAAGAAAGGAATTGGGTAAGAATTCTTTTCTCTACGTTTGGAAACCCTAATTGAAAACAAATGAGTGCTTTGCAAACATGAAGTATTATTAACCCTAATCTTGTCTAGCATAATGTGGATATGTGATATATTTATGAACATGTATTTGACAGGTATAACAATTGGTTTCTAGTTATAGCTAGATTCGTCAAGGGATTGGAGTCGCTTCAAAGATGATATATGTATGTATTTAGATACAAGGGAGTGTGTGTGACATAAAAAGGTAAGGTAATTGCTATATTGTATGTTTATATTATACGCTAATAGTTATGTGTTTGTGGCGGTATGATGCAGGGGATTTCATGGTAAAAGAGACTGCAATGAAATCTTGAAGAAGGCTGAGGTTGAGATTTCCCTAGGAAGCACTGGGAACCATGGGCATTGAGTCATGGTGTTTGTTACTAGTCCTGTGCTTTTGGCCTCTTGTCATTTGTTGCACTTGATTTGTAGTATTAATTTTTTCTATTGCATGACCATGCCACCTTCTTTGTGGTGTCATATTTCTATTGGTTTTCATGGTTTTATTCTTGTTTGTGTCTCGTTCTTGCCTTTTGTTTTAAGAGTCTTGGAAATTGGTTTGGGAAAGAGGAAAGCTAATGGAGCTTGGGCAGAGTTGTGTGGTACCCGGCAGGTAATGGAGGACTTGAATGAAGCTCAATTCATGAGTAGGGAAATTTCAAGGTAAGAATATGACAATTGGTTGGACTGGCTAGGTCCATAGTGGTCAATGGACAGTCGAAATACAAACAGGAGAAGGGTAAAGTAAATGGATTTAAGGCATTAGATGCCTTGTCTATGTTGAGAAATTTTGTTATTAATGTTCTGCATGGTGTGCATAGATAAAGGAATATCTCTTAACTTTGACCTTATGCTATCTATTGATTATGTTGAGATCATGATTATGCTAATGTTTGTATATGTATACATGTATATATGTATATATGTTTTGTCTAATAGGATCACCATGAATCATGGTTATTTAATGCTAAATGTTTATCTGTATATATGTGTGTATATCGTTGACTGACATAATAATGATTGATTTATGCTAATGATTATATATATATGAATGTATGTATGTATCTATGTCACTATATGATAGGGTTTTCAAGGATCATTCTTGTGGAGGAATTATTTCTTATGTAGGTGAATAGCATGAAGGGGTTCTTGGTTTATTATGGTCCAAACCTAACTCCTTTATTTATGTAATAAGCCCATAAGAGCCTATCTTAAGTCATAGTTAGTTGGTTGAGTCAATAAAGCCCGTAAGTGGTTATCCACATTAATAATAATTGTAAGTGGTTAAACCACATTCTTGAAAAGGGACCAGAATTAGTTATAAATGGGCTTTAGTTAGTAAGTAAGGTGGTTAACTCTTGATTATGTCAAGTACCATGAGTAGTTAGGGTTTTGGATGTTATTAGGCTATAAATATCATTATGTAGAAGGAAAAAGAATTTTGTTGAATTATAATTGAGCTCTACTCTGTTAGAGGTTTCCCCCTCAAAGAGGCAACTAAATATTGTATCTTGTTTCTGCATAATGAAATATCTATATCGCTTGTCTATTTTATGGTCATATCTATATGTCTCGGAAATTTTGTTTCGCATTTGTTGTGTTATACCTCATCTAACATGTCAAGTGCATAACAAGTTGTATCCAAGCTATTTCTAGGGCCAGCAGTACCTCCAATTTTCGTAGAATTTGTTTTAGGCTAGAGATGTGTTCTTGGGTCTTTAAACCATGAGATATATCATTGAGGGCATAAACATGTGTATTTGGGGAAGCATGCATGCAGGAACTACAAGAGGTGGTCACGATGATTGGACTCCCTTGTAACCCCTGTGGGTACCCCTTCGAGTAGTAGCACATTAGTCAGAACCGTGCATGTACTACACTTATGCATATGCTAGGGTATATAGGAAACCCCCCAGGAAACCCTGAAATCAAACCATAGTTTAACCATCAGCCATATTGCTGCTACAGTACACTGAGAAAAACACTCATGGAGATTACTCACACGTAAAGTAGGGTATTTGGGTAGTACGACCAAGGGTACGGTTGATCCTCCATATTTGGTGCCCTGAAATATTGGGACAAGTACTATTGTTTGACCCCTGCGTATATTGAAATATATAACACCCAAAAATTATTCTAACCTAGTTTCCCCATATATCTCAAGCTCACTCGTATTCTATATCCTACTCAGATCTACTATTTTTCATCCATCGATGCCATCCATCTAGATTTTGCTGTATTCGCAGTAAAGGTTTGGTCGAGAGTAGACTAAGGGTTTTTTTTTCCATCACCCAGATCTGATTGTTGCAAGACAGTTGACGGTAACCATACATCCAAGTCCATCTAGTCTAGTCTATGCATGATTTTCGTAGAACATCTAGTAGTATCAAGCTTGAGACGCTTTCTATAGACCTATCCCGTAAGACTTAGGAAAACAAGTTGATCGCAGTGGTACCATTCACTTACCAACCCAGATTTTTCAGGAAATCCCAAATCTAGAATAGTGCATGTATGAAACACTCTTGCAAGTCGTGGCTGTAGAGAAGGTGAACGACGGACTAGAAAGCCCTGAGACCCAAATTTCTGCACTTTCTGGCCACCTCAAGGACAATATTTATTTATGGACATCACGTAGCATGGGATACACACATAGTGAAGCATATGAAGAAGGTGAATCTAGCTATCACCTTCACTTCCATGGAGGGTTTCACTTTTTAAGTCAACGGGTGCCCAAGCTAGACATGTACAAATTTTATGGCTAGAACCCGACTATATGGTTGGCTCAAATGGCCAAATACTTCCTATTCAATAATATAAATGAAGAAGACACTAAAATAAAAGTGGGAACACTTTACTTAGACTAAGAAAGATGTAAATGGAAGCAATGGCATCAGAAATGTTACCCAAATCTGCTCAGTTGGAATGTCTTTTCAGAAGCCATTTGTGAGTGTTTTGATTGGGATTCTCATTTCCTGGGAGGACTCAATAAGCTTCGAAAAATGGGTACCTTAAAGGACAACATAGCTTATTTTCAAAGCTTCGACATCATAACTAAATTCTACTCAAATGCCTTTTATTTGGAGTGTTTTTTCAGTGGCTTGAAGGAAGCAATACAAGCCCATGTCCAGATGCACCACCCCCATACTTGGTTAGACGCATGTCAAAAATAATTAGAGATGGAAGTTTCCTTAAATGTCTTACCCAAGCCATTGACCCCAACCAAACACTAAAGCTTTAGAAGGCATGACTAACAAAAATAGCCAAACGAAGGAGAAAAGGACTCTGCTACTATTGTGATGATAACTACGCCCCATGGCATAAATTCAAGAAACCAAAATTCTTCCAAATTGATGCCACTAATAGTATTACACCAGAGGAAGCCCCTAACCCTGACATGGATGAGGAAGAAGTGGGTGACACTCAAATTGAACTAGACCAAGATCTTGCAACTTCACCAGATGATCCAGTTATATAAGTACATGCCTTGGCTGGATTTTCTTCACCCAAAACTCTTAAAATCCATGGCTTCATTAAACATTTTCCAGTAGTGGTGTTGATTGATAGAGGAGGTACTCATAAATTTTTCCATAAGTAGGTAGCAGAAGCATCCCATTGCTTTATAGGGGCCGTCTCTAATTTCCAAGTACTGATCCCTGATGGGGGGACCATGAAATGTAAGGGCCGTTGTGAAAACATTAAGCTTCAAATGGGGAATTATCATCTTAAAGAAAATATGTTTTCCATTTAAATGGGTGGTTGTGACATTGTCATAGGTGTAAAATGGATTCACACACTCAGCCCTATCAAAATGGATTTCCAAGAGTTATATATGAGCTTTAAGAACGAAGGCCACACCCATACAATGAGGGGACTCTAGGAGGGTGCTCCTACTATCATCAGTTCCCATAGAATGGATAATATTTTAAAAAAGACCATCATGGATTCATAGCATAATTTAATTCCATCGAATAAATTAACTCCAACCCTCCCCAAATTCATCTAGATATGTAACAGGTCTTAGATCGCCATCAACTAGTTTTTGAAAAACCATGAAAAGTCCCCCCTTATTAGGGTGAACATGACCATAGAATCACTCTAATCCATGGACCTCATCCACCAAATGTTCTTATATATCACTATTCTTTTTCCAAAAAGAATGAAATTGAAAAAAATTTCAAGGAGTTTCTAGAAGCAAGGGTTATTCGTCCCAGTATGAGCTCTTATTCGTCTCCTGTAGTCATGGTTTTAAAGAAGGATGGAGAATGATGCATGTGTCCTAAATTTTGGGCCCTTAACAGGCTCACTATGAAGGAAAAATTCACTATTCCCGTGGTGGATGATTTTCTTGATGAACTCCATGGTGATAAATTATTTACCAAGCTTGACCTCTGCTCTGGCTATCATCAAATACGCATGAAGGAAGTTGGCATCCCCGAAACAACTTTCTAAACTCATGAAGGCCAATATAAATTATTGGTCATGACATTTTGTCTTTCTAATGCTACCTCCACTTTTCAGATCCTCATGAACCACCTTCTGAAACCTTATCTCAAAAAATTTATCCTAGTATTTTTCGATGATATTCTCATCTACAGTCTCATCTGGGATAAGCACCTGTAGCATGTTGACCAAATATTACAATTTCTCCAAGACCATAATTTTTTTTTCAAACTCTTTAAGTGCTCCTTTGGAATGGAAGAATTTGATTATTTTGGACGTGATGGTGTAAGGGTTTATCTGAAGAAGATTCAGGCAATGTAATATTGGCCCCAACCCAAAGCCTTGAAGAATTTTAGGGGATTCTTAGGTATAAGATGTTACCATCAAAAATTCACTAGCAAATATGGACATATTGTACACCCCCTAACTAATATTCTGAAGAAATATTAATTATTATGGACTGACACGATGCAATAGTATTTTTTGGTTCTCAAACAAGACATGTGCTTCACTCTAGGTTTGGCTCTACCTACCTTCACCAAATCTTTTTTGATTGAATGTGATGCTTCTGGTACGGGTATTGGTGGAGTATTAATGTAGGAAAGTAGACCATTAGCCTTCACTAGTCAATAACTAAATTGTAAACATCTGGGACAATCCACATATGAGAAAGAAATGATGGCCATCTTACATGCAGTTGACACTTGGCATCCATACTTATTGGGGAGAAGATTCGAAATTTGTACTGACCGTCATAGTTTAAAATATTTTCTAGAGCAACGTCTATCACCACCACAAAAAAATAAATGTTGGAAAAAAATTTGGGATATTATTATGAAACCATTTACAAAAAGGGATGTGACAATGTAGTAGCTTATTCCTTATCGTGACAATTTGAGGGTGAAGGAACCCATTTATCACTCTCTCTACCCCGATCAGATTGGATTGAAGATGCTCATCAGGAATGGTTCGCCCACCCCTCGTTGTCCCACCTCATTAATAGATTGAGAGGATATCCCAATGCCTCCACTAACTACTTTTGGCATGATGAGGTTCTTCATTACAAAGATCGAATAGTGCTCTTCACAATCGCAGATCACAAACCACACATCTTGGCTAAATTACACTCTTCTCCAATGACCAAACATTCAGGATTTAAAAGGACTTATGCACATTCCCACCACTCCTTCATTTGGACTGGCATGAAAACTGGCATTCTTACTTTTTCCTTTGAATGTGATGTATGCCAATGCAATAAAGGGGAAACAATCAAGCCACCAGGAGCCTTAAAACCTTTATCCCTCCCTACCTTAGTATGGACATACATCTCCATGGATTTCATTATTTGCCTCCAAAAGTCCATAAGAAAATCCATTATCATTGTGGTTATTAATAGTCTTTCCAAATATTCCCATTTTTGTGTTTTACCCCACCCTAGGTGCAAATTTTCATGGACCAAATATTCAAACTAAATGGAATGCTAACTTCTATTGTGTTCGACCGTGACCCCACCTTCACAAAAAAAATTGGCAGGAACGTTTCAAGCTCCAGGGCACACAGCTCCAACTCAGTGCAACTTATCATCCTCAAACCAATGGTCAGATAAAGGTAGCCAACAAGTTCTTGGAAACCTATCTACATTGTTTCACTTCTAAGAAGCAACATCAATGGGTCCAATGGCTACCTCTAGCTAAATGGTGGTACAACAATAACTATCATGAATCCACCAAGATGACACCATATGAGATTGTATATGGACAACTTACACCATCACTAGTGTCTTACCTCCACAGTTCCAAAGTGCAAGCAGTTGATCAACTCTTACAAAACCGTGCCACCATGATCGCTCATCTCAAAGATAATCTACATAAGGATCAGAACATAATGAATCAATAGGCCGATCAACATCAATCTGAATGATCATTTCAAGTAGGTTACCGGGTACTCCTATGACTCCAACCATATAAGTAGATCTCTTTCAAAGAAATAGGATTTCATAAACTAGCACCAAAATTCTATGGGCCTTATCAAGTACTTCAGCGTATCAGAGTTTTCACCTACAAACTAGCTTTACCAAGAACTTCATGAATCCACCCAGTATGTCATATCTCATGCCTCAAGAAAGTGGCGGGGAACAATTTAAGGGTTCAAACAAGTTTACTAGAATTAAATCAGGAAGTATAACTTTGGCTCCAACCAGAATAGGTCCTTGATACTTGCAAACATCATCTTTGTGGCTGCATAATCAAGGATGTACTAATAAAATGGAGAGAAACCTCTCTAGAAGATGCCACATGGGAACCGACCACTATTCTTCAGCAGTTTCAGCAACTTCAACCTTGAGGACAGGGTTGCTTTTGATGGGGGAGAAAATTTTAATGTCAAACCCTAACCCCTTCATTTATGTAATAAGCCCATAAAGGCCTAGTCCGAGTCATAATTAGTTGGTTGAGTCAATAAAGCCTATAAGCAATTATCCGCATTCATAATAATTGTAAGTGGTTAACCCACATTCTAGAAAAGGGACCACAATTAGTTATAAATGAGACTTGGTTAATAAATAAGGTGGTTAACCCATGATTATGTTAGGGACCACGAGTAGTTAGGGTTTTGGATGTCATTAGGCTATAAATATCATTCGATAGAAGGACAGATAATTGTGTCATATTATAATTGAGCTCTACTCTGTTGGAGGTTTCCCCCTCGAAAAGGAAAGTGAACATTGTATCTTGTTTCTGCATAATGAAATATCTCTATCGCTTGTCTATTTTCTGGTGATGTCTATATGTCTCAGCTATTTTATTTTGTATTTCTTGTGTTATGGCTCATCTAATAGGTCAAGTGCATAACATGGTGTTATGAGGGATCAAGTGGGAAGAGTAACTATGACAGGTCTATGAGGTCAGTATAATGTGGACATGAATTTATATTATGTGCTTGTATTATGCCTATTTTTATGTTAAGGATAAGTAATGTTGATGGGTACATCAAAGAAGTGAAAGTAGTGTGATTTGTAGCATGGTGATAAGCATGGGTGGAAGAGAGACACTAGAAGCAAGTTTTCTTATGGGGTCAGTGTGTGGTCTATGGATGTGTAGTAATAATGTTGTGTATATGTTATTCAGTGACTGTACATATGGTGATGTGTACATATAACATATGTAGTATTGTGTACATATTATTTTGTATGCTTGTTCTATATATGGTGTTGTGTTTATATTTCATATGTAGTGCTAAATATAGATGGTGTTATGTACATGTTGGATATGTGGTGTTGTGTACATATCGTATTGTGTGCATCTTGGATATGCGTGTTGTGTACATATGGTGTTGTGTGCATGTTGGATATGTAGTGCTATGTATGTATGGTTTTATGTACATGTTGTATATGAAATTCTATGTATGTATGGTATTGTGTGTATGTTGTATATATGGTGCTATGTACATATGGTGTTGTGTGCATATCTTATCATGTACATGTACATGGGGTGTTGTGTGAAGGTGGTGCCATGTACATGTCGTGCATGTGGTGATATCTAAATGTGGTTTCATGTACATGTCATGCATATGGTGTTGAGTACATATGGTATTGTGTACACATTATACAGGTGGCACGGTGTACATTTTGCATTATGTACACATTGTGCACATGATGTCGTGTACATTTGATGTTGTGCACACATTGTGCAGGTAGTGTTGTATATATGTGATACAATGTACATGTTGTGCATATGGTACTTATATATAGGTGGTATTGTGTGCATGTCATACATGTTGTGTTGCGAGCATGTGGTACTATGTATGTGCGTGGTGTAGTTGTGGTATTGTGACATGTGTATTCGTTGTGTTGTACACCAAATGTAGTGTATGTGTTGTATACCATTGTAGGCGTATGTATTGTATTGTATTGTACACCAAGTGTAGGTGAATGCGTCATATGCCATTGTGGGTACATGTACTGTATGGTGTTGTATGTCGTATGTGGGTGTACGTGTTGTGATGTAAAATGTGTGTATGTGTATGTGATTGAAGAGAAGCAAAGGATCTAGTTTCTTGACGAGTGTGGAAACCGATCTGGTATGGGTACAAAAGAATAAAGGTAGAAGTAATGAGTGATGAAGGATAAGTATCGATATTTTATTTTAGTTTTATTATGTATGCGATCTATTATTTTGATTTATGATGGTTACATGTGATTTATGATTATGGTTTATGATTATTTGATGTGATTCATAATCTTGACCTATGATGGTTGTGTTTTGAGCTAACCAAGTGTGATATGTTTATACATAATGATTTGATCAACAACTAGTTTGACTTGTTGTGACAGGAATTGAGCATAATTGCAAGTGAGCCTTAATATTGAGCTACCAATGAGGTATGTTGTGAATTTATTTCAATTTATTTTGAATCTAATGTAAATTATTTGTTTGTTATAGGAAAGCATGTAATTCCTCATTTGGGATGGTTGAAACCGATTGCAAGAACTAGCAGTGTCACTAAAAGAAATTCGAACATGTAGTAGTATGATGGTAAGGAACTTCAAGAGTAGTGTCATTGTGGGACACTGGTACCCAATAGTTTCCATTGATTTCCATGAGCATGCTATGAATGATATGATGGTTTTTAGGTAGGTATATTCATTATTTGTTTGAACTTCCAATGCGAGGAAACCATGCCAAGGGATGGATTTCTCGGGATAGGGGATGTCAAGGAACTTGGAAGGTGAGTGATTGCATGGAAGGGGATTACTAGATTTCTCGAGGGACTATGTAGCAGAGAAGGGAAGGTCGGGTATGGATTTTTGTGGGTCATTGGCATTGGTAGATGGAATCAAATGCTCGTTGGGAGTGTGCCCTAGAAAAATGAGATAGTAATTGTTCATTGAGAGGGAAAGTGGCACAGTATTGTAGTGTTGGACATTGGATGTAGCTTTGACATTGCTAGTGGATTCTAGACTTCATTGGAAGGGATTGAATCCTTCTTGTTGATATGGGAATCATTTCCTTTTATTTTTTGGTTGAGAAAATGTGCATATGTTTATATGTGTATATTATTGTAAATACCGTATGGAGCTAGATTTATAAAGTTCCATAGAATGTATGGTTGTATATATGGCTGTTATTGTAAATACCATAATGAGTGATTTTATAAATCTCCATTAAATGATATATTTTTCATGTTTGAACAATGGTCATTGTAAATACTGCAATGAGTTGTGTTATAAAGCTCCATAGGCAGTATGTTTTGTTTTTAGCAGGTTTTTGTTTTGTAGGTTTCATTGAACATCAAGGATGGTGTTCCATCAAGGGGGAGGGTTCTATAATAGTGCTATTTAAACTTTCATGTAAAAATATAAGACCATGGTTGATGGGAAACTTATTCCAAGCTGAATGTTGGGCAAAACATCCTAGCGGGTGTTCAATTCGGTTTGTTATGGGTAAAGGAAATGAAAAAGGCTTTGGAAAGGAAAAGTGGAATTAATTTGAATTTTATTTATGAAAATAATGGAAACTGGGATAAAGGGAGGTGAAAGGTCATAGGTTTCATGTGAGGACGAAAATGAAGGAAAATAATGGAAAATGAAGAAAATAGAGGTCCCATTAATAAGAGGGATTCTGAGGATCAGTTCAAAAGCTTTTGCTCACACTTATGGCTCTCATTATCTTCTCTCTCTCTCTCTCTCTCTCTCTCTCTCTCTCTCTCTCTCTCTCCCCTTCATACTCTGAGACACTTAGATTTTTATTTTATCACTTCGGTATTTGATCAAGAAAGTAAAATAAGGCACGAGGAAGGAAGGATCAAGCAAGGAAGAGTAGGATCAATCAACCACATTATGATTCTTTGCATGTATCAATTTTCATGTGTGATTTCCTTGCTAGATTTGGCATTCTTGGTATTGCATGTGGTTCATTTTTGTCATGGCATGGGTTTTACAAAGTGTGACAATGTTTTCATCTTAGCCTTGCCATTTCAGGATAACCTTGATGAGATGGGTTATCATGTTTGGTTGAGCTATATTTCTAGATGGATTCGAAGCTAAGTGAGTTGGATATCCAAAATGAAAAACACATGGCCTAGTAATCCATGAACTATACTGTGGATTACGATAAAGAGACTTAGCTAGTGACCCCTAAACCAGAATGTAGATTGTGTGCCTGAGTCGGCCTAGGAATCCTTGTTGATGAATGGCAGGATATACGGTAAATAGAAGAGGTGGATTTCTCTTCGTTGGACCTAGTAGTCCCGGGAGGGGATGTACGGTAAATCCCAGAGATTGGGTCTCGGTGTAGGGCATAGTGATCCCTAGATTAGAATGTGAATTACAGTAAATCCTGAGAGACGAGGAGGCAGTAAAATTCCTCATGGTGTATGTGGAGAACTCTCGTAGCAACCATGCTTGTTTCGTTATTTTTGTTGGTTATGAGTCTCACATTCATGCTTGGAATATGGCATGGTTGTGATTGGATGAAGAGAGATTTGGCTCAACCAATCTATGGTAGGGTGGAATGTAGTAGTCCCATCCATGGTTGGCTTTTACATTCATTAATGAGTATTTCATTTCTTTGGAATTTGATGTGTAAATGTATTGGTTTATATGTTGATTCTATGGCTGATGTATCCTTTATATTTCTATTGTTATTATGCTAGTTATTAACATGTATTCGAAAAGCGATGATGGATGGATCTCCTCATGTTTTTATTTGTAAATGAATAAAAAATGTAGTTATGACCTAATAGACGATACTACAGCTAATGATGTAAGGGAAAAATGCTTCTTAGCCATCCTCATATAATTATGAAAACCCTATGTTCATATCTATTATTTAAACATGTAGTTTACATATTTAACAAATTTATCGATCAAACGAGAACTATTACCTCCAAATGAGAACTCCAACAAAAAACCTCCAAAAAACATGATAAAAGACCTTGAAAACTAAAAG
The DNA here is from genome assembly GCA_034641835.2 of Pinus albicaulis. Classification (NCBI taxonomy): domain Eukaryota; kingdom Viridiplantae; phylum Streptophyta; class Pinopsida; order Pinales; family Pinaceae; genus Pinus; species Pinus albicaulis. The sequence continues at coordinate 548,471,780 of CM076582.1, read as the reverse complement.
TATTGATGTTGAAATAACCATTTTCTTTCAGGGTAAATTTTCAACTTTTTTTAAAAATGGAAGTAAAAGCCAATTTTTTTTGGGGAAAAAACACCCTGAAAACAAAAAGTGTTGATGCTGGAATAATGTCTTTTTTTTTGGTGTAAATTGTCAACCTGTTTTAATAATGACATTAAATGTAAAATATCATGACTCTAAAAAACCTTAAAATTCAAACGATAGACATGGCATTAAAGATGAAATATCAAAGGTCTTGAAATTCCAATAATTTTAAGCATGCTATTAAAGATAAAATATCATGTCTCTAAAAATCCCTAAAATTATAAGGATGCCAATAAAGATAAAATATCACCTCTATGAAAATCCTTTAAATTCCAAAAATTTTCAGGCATGGTGTTAATATTATTTTAATAAATTATTACCATTTAATTTATATTAATTTATTTTTGTTTTAAGTTTAACAATTTATTAAATATAATGTTTTTTTTTATATAATGTATTGAAGCCACTTGATAGGAAACATGGGTTAAATTTGACACTCATTTACCCATTTTTCCACTTTTTTCTAGTAAAATATAGTTTCTTCTAAAACAAACTCGTAAGGGTTAACTTGCAAATAATTTTGAAAAATGTGAAAGTGATGGGTATATAAAAAATTCAGAATTTTCAATATGTATGTATGTATGTATGTATGTATATATATGTATATATACATATATATGTATATATATATGTCTGTATATATATATATGTGTATATATATATATATATATATATATATATATATATATATATATATATATATATATATATATATATATATATATATATATCACTGGTACTGGGATATGTGGTGTCCTCGATTATTTTGACACCCTACTTTCTTGTAACCCCTACTTCACCCTACCTCAATTCTGTGGGAAATTCTTACTATCAACGACGCCCAATGCCACTTGTTTTGATATGTTCAAGATAACTTGTAACTTAATAGAGTGACTTAGTCAAATTAAATAGAAATAAAAATATAATTAAGATTAAAACTAAATAAAATAAAATTATAAACTAAAATAAGATTAAAGTAATATTGTCAATTTGCCATAGATAGTTTTTGTACTCTACATTTTGAATATAATATTTTTATTTCAATAAATAATACAATATTCTTTAATATAGTGATTTTTTTTTCTTTTTGATAAAATTATTTATTTTTGAACTCAGTTAAAATAAAATGAAATTAAAAATATCTCTACGTGAAAATATTTTTATTTGGTCAATGTAAAATTACATTAATAAAAAAATTACGTTAAAATAAAAATAACTTCATCGTATTGACTCAGGGTATGACAACCCATGATATTCATGTGGAATATAGCATATTTAAAGGGGGGAATTAAAACATCTTAGATCCATCTTAACTCGGAATCTACATGGTCAAATCTCCTTTCACTCTAAAGATGTTCGTATCTCAAGAGATGTGATCCCTCCGGGCCATTGATAGCTCTCGGTTTAAGATGGATCTAAGATGGATCTAGGTTGATTGTAATGTAATGTGTTGTTTATCCCTAACAATAAAAATCACACTATGTGAAAGCATTTACTTAATCGAAATAAAATAAAAATAATAAAAAATAACATTAAAATAAAAATAATTTCATGGTATTCACCCATGATATTGACCCATGATATTCATGTGCAACATAACATATTTAAAGGGTAAAATTACACCAACCTAGATCCATCTTAACTCAGTATCTACCAAGATCCAAAGTTAAATGGATTTGCTGTGGTCACATTCTGTAAGACATGACAATACTTCAGAAGTGGATATGTTTTTTATGATATACATTCCTACATGAGGCTTTAGAAGTGGGTAAATTTTTTTTTTATCTTATACATTTTATTTAAAATATTTTTAGTAGTGGTAAATAATTCATTTCCCTGTCAAGCTATAGATTTAAAGATAGTAGAGCAATTGACATTATGGATTGCCTGAGTTTCAAGATGATGTTTATAGAAATAGTTTTTTTTTTATCTGAGTGAGTTATAGCTTAATCAGAGTCTTTGTATTCAAATTTCTTCATCAAGTCTATCAATATGTATTTGGCAAGAGAACACGCATGTGTAATTTAATAAAGTACTGATTAGTATTTTTCTGTTAATTAAAAATCACTTCGACACAAGTACTAGATTGTCCTCAAGCAGAGACTTCACCTAAACGAGGATAAGTTTGAGTAGCCTTTAATATATTTGAATAATTTATACATGCAAACTTTGATATCTGGAGTGTAGACATTTTTTTAACAAAATATTTCTGTAATTTTCTCACGATGTTCGATTTCATGGAATATTTTTCCTCCTCCATGGAATTCGTGTAGGAATATCTAATCTCCATAGGTTAGACATCATTTTAGCAAATATTATTAAAATTTAAACTAAAATATTAACTTTTCTAAAAAATAAATCTAATTAAAAATGAAACTTTGGAAATTTATTTACAGCAATGGCATGTTGTTTTTCACCCTAATCTCTTCAAATTTTAATTTCATTTGCTTCAATATTTGCAAGGATACATTGTAATTTTTACTTTTAAGTTAGATGAAACTAGTAAAAGGAAATATTAAAAGTGAAATGAAGGGTCGTTTAAAAATAAGGTCGTCATAAAATAATTCTATGATGGGTAGCGGGACCCATCAAATTTAACCCCTCATAGGAAACATTTTTGTTATGATGAATGAAAAAGTTTACAAAACAAATGAATTTATATGTGATTTGGAGTTTTTGATACTCTCTGCATTAAAACATATTTTTTTTTTTAATTTGTGTAAATATTTTATTTTTAATAATTTTAAGATTTTGAAATCTCTAAATCAAAACTAATAAACATATTAGAGATTACGCAAAAAAAATTATTGTTTCTAGAATCCTATCAACCCCTAAGGAAGTAGACCATCAGCAAAAAATTGTTCTCCTAGACTTATTATTTCTACATATTTATTATTTTGACATATATATCCAATCAAATGTATTAAGAATATGAAAACCTTGAAAAAATTAAAACTAAAACAAACAAACAAAAAACACAAAAAATAATAAATAATAATTACAAGTAAATAAAAATATATGTTTTAACGTAAAAGAAGATTAAAAAACATGACCCAACAAAATAATATATATATATATATATATATATATATATATATATATATATATATTTCAAAAAAAAGAATAATTTAAAAAAAGAATTGAAAAAATTGATAAAAAAGAAACATAAAAAATAAATAATATTGATGAAATAAATAAATAAAAAAACATTGAAATAAAATAAAATAAAATAAAATATAAAAAACACAATAAAAACAAATATATTTTTTTTTATCTTTAAAAGAAATAATAATAATAATAATAATAAAACATTTAAAAAAATATAACTTAAGAAAAAACATTGAAAAAAATACAATAAAACAAAAATGAAGAAATAAAAAAAATTATAAAAATTAAACATAATAATTACAAATATTTAAAATAATAATTAAAAATATTGAAAATAATAATTAAAAACATTGAAAAAAAATCATAATTTTTTTTTTTTAAATAACAAAATAAATCATAAAAAAAAAATTGAAAAAGAAAAAAAAAATTAAAATCTATTAAAAAAAGCTAAAAATAAAAATAAAAAATAATAATTCAAGAGAAAATTCATTTAAAATAAATAAATAAAAAATAATTCATAATATATTAGAAAACATAAAATTTAAAAATATAAAAACAAATTTATATAAAATAAATAAAATTGAAAAAAAAAGGGGAAGCCATGACCATCTAGGGTGGGGAGTTCGGGGATATAAAACCAAAAAAAAAAATTATAAGCCTTAGATTTCCTCAAAGAGAAAAATTGTAATGAGCATCAGTGTGAGGAAATCTAAGCCTTAAAATATAGTCAAATATATTCAAAGTTGTCAAAAGAAGGAAAGTAGGAGGTTAAAGTATCAAATAAAGAAATCAAATTGAGCATGAGTTCTACTATTGAGTGATTAAGGTGTCAAACTCCAAAGGAAGTTTAAGAAGACAAAAACACTGCGTTATGGCACTTGTAGCAAGAAAAAGTGGCTAAGGGGAGGTAATGACAAAATTTATTAAAAATACTAAGGCCACTGTGCAAGACAGACCCATTATACCTCTGGAAAATCAGTAAGAGGGGGAGGAACCTTTTTTTAAGACCACTTACATTATGGGATCTCAAAGAGGAATAGTATATGTTTCCATCAGTCTCTTAATAAAAAGGTGTGAAGACATGAGAATGGCTAAAGCACAGTGTAACCATGCAACTCCACCAGGCACCAGCAAAACAAGTTTTTAAGGAATATGAACAAGCCAAAGAGAGCTAAAGTCCATCATCTGAGTTACCAAATAACAACAAAGAAGAGTTTTTGAGATAAAAAGAGATCATTTTGCTGTTTTATGGTCACAACCTGCAAAAAAAAGGTAAAATAAATATCAGTAAAAGGATAAAAAGATCAAAAGCAAACATTAGAAAAGGTGGGTTTTGGTTTTAATTTATTATTCCAAGGTTATAAAAACCCATTGTTTATCACTGAAGCCCACTTTTCATTTGCAAAAAGGAGTGGAAGGTTTTCAAGGAGAAAAATCTAAATTCTTGGCAGACCTCGGGCAGAAAAACCCTTGCGCTACACTCCTCAAAAGGCATGCTAGGTGCCTATGTATGTTATCTTTGGAAATTTCCATAGGGCGCTACACGTCTATGTAACAGTGGTACGCTTTTAACAACATGTAGAACTGGGCGCATTCAGAAGGACCCAGCATCAAGCAGGTATGCCCGGTGCTACACGTGTGTCCATTCGGGCTCTGTCCAGAAGGGCCACACCACCGCGTAGAGCTCTACCTTTCTGCGCTTCTACCCATTCATACTTGGCCTGAGAGGACCTGACACTGTGCAGATCTGCCTTCCTGCACTTCTGCCCATTCAGACTTGGCTCGAGACGACCCGACGATGTGCAGGTCTGTCGGTGCTACGCGCCTGCCCATTCAAGTGCTACGCGAAGACTTGATAACTGATGTTGTGCGAAGACCCGACAACCGGTATTGCATTCCTATGCTACGTTCAAGTCCGAACCGACAACCCATGAAGGGTCGACCTGACAAGCCCGAGTGTTGCACTCCTATGTTGTGCGTTCAGCCAGGAAGCCTCTCAAGCTAGTCCAAGCCGCCAATTTACCTCAGAGCACCTCAAAACCTCATCTTGATGCCTAATGAAGGTTTTTTAGAAAGGTATTTATATTTTCTACCCCTTCTCATGTCGTTTTGAAAGATGAAACTTGGAAAGAAAGGTAAAAACCCTAGAAGAAGAGAAAATCTTGGTCCCCATACTAAAAAACTTTGCTGATTGAAGAAAAATCACCCATATACATGTTAAAGATACACTAAGACCATCATCATCATCTCACTTTCCCTCTCCATATCATTTCATAAACAGTTTTCATGGTTTTGATCTTAAAGCAAGAGTAAGAGACAAAATTTCTAGAGAAGGCAGTGATGACAATGGCGAGGGAGGCCAAAGACCTAGAGAACAGTAGAGAAAGGGTGGAAGAGTGAATAGGTTTGAGCCTTTAAGCACTAAGGATTTGATAGCCTCCCCTACCACAGTTGCATATTTCCAAGAGGTAGGATTTTTTGATTTCTCTGAAAAAGTACAAAGATTCAAAAGTCACCCTGAGTTCACCAAAATTTTTATCCTAAACCTCCATAACACCAAGAACACCTAGCTGGGATAAATTTTGAGTTATCCACCAATACAATTTCTCTGGCCACTTGGATACCTTTCATGGGAGGAAATTTGTTCAAGGAGGTGAATTTGGACTTGAGCCATTATCAACCTTTCTTGAAACCAAGATACCAAGCTGATTCCAAAACCATTTTTCCATTTTCACATCTATTGGAGAGATATGCGCCTTTAATGAAAATCATCATGAAATACTTCACCTATGAGGATAGGTTTTCTAAGCTTTATTCCTACCATATAAGACTGCTCATGCATTTCACTAGGGCCAAGTTGCTACATTTCCCGTATTACCTTTATAGAAGTATTGATAAGATGTCATACATTGTGCAAAAGAGACATCCTTCACAGCAAATGCAAAGTCTTTTTCACCATTCTCTTATTAATATGATTGTGTTGCATCAATTAGAACAACAGGGTATCCCATGGGAAGTGTTAATCGCCCATGATTTTTTCACAAATCCACATCCTCTTCCTGTATAAATTTTACCCTCATCATCTCATACACCTTCCTCCACTCCTCCATCACCCCCCACTAACCATGATTCATCCTCTCCACATGAATCCTCTCTGCAAGAGAACCTCCCTCTTTCACCTTCCCCTAAAGTATTAGAACAAGAAGGAAATGATGAAGAACATGAAGAAAATAGTGACAAAGAGGAAAATGACAGCCAAGAAGAAAATGACAGTCAAGAGGAAGAAACAAGTGATGAGGGAGAGGAAAATGAAAATGAAGAAACTGGTGTTGATGAAGAAGAAACAAAGGACAGTGAGGAAGAAAATGGAAATGATAAAGAGGATAGTTTAGAACAAGAAGACCATGAAGAGGTAGATTTTGAAGACAAAGGAAGTGAGCCCAATAGTGAAGAAGAAACAGATGCAAGCAATGAAGAAGAAGATGAGAAGGCAGGAGATATAGAAAGGGATGATAGTGAACAAAATAAAAGCAACGAGGACATTACAGGGGACAACAAAGAGTTTGAGGAAAATGAAGAAACCAATGAAGGTACCTCTAACAATGACCCCATAGGAAATAACAATGATGAAAGGACAGAGGCAGATAATGAAGACAAAGGCAGTGAGCCAACTAATGGGCCATACAGTGAAGAGGAGGAAAAATATAGTGAGCCAAATAGTGAGGAAGAATTTGAAGAAGAAACAGAGGCAGAATTAGAAGAAGAGGGAAGTAAACATGACAATGATAAATATGAAAATAGTGGGAAAAACAATGACTCTGATGAAGAGGACAGTCTAGAACAAAATGACAATGAGGCAGATATGGAAGAGGATGGAAATGATGAAAATTCTCCAAATAGTAATGAAGACACTGAAAAAGACACCTTTGATAGTGACAACATAGAAAATGATGATGGAAATGATAATGTTGCAAACACAGAAGAGGATGATGGAGAAGAAAACATGATGACTGATAGCCCTAATAATTATGACAATAGTGACCCTATGAACCAAAAGGATAGTCAAGATGTGGATGACAGTGGTGAATATCATGACAGGAATGTTAGCATGAAGGAATATGAAAGTACCTCTCAAGAGGGCTATCAAGAACAAAATTGAAAAGACATGAATGTAGAGATCATTGATGAAAGGAAAGGCAATAATGAGATGAGTCATGGTAAGAGCATTCTAGTAAAAAAATTTGAGTTTCTTCTTCTCACATATCAAAGGGGATCAAGGCAAGTGTTTTTTGCCTCCAAAAGGCAAGGGACCTTGCCATCTACATCAGCTCAAAGGTTTGACAAGGGCAAAGAAAAGATGAAAAAAGATAAGAAAGGTAAGGGATGTAGGAAAATTACTCAAAAGCCACAATTCATTGACCCAGATAGTGATAATGAAGATGAGGAGGTGGCCACTAGAACACTGTTGAAAATGCAGCAAGATGATGGAGCTTAGTGGGCCCGTAGGCAAATTCTGGCGCAAAGTCTATTTTTAGACATATGGAGCATGGTCTAGGGGTTGCAGTATGTTATTCTTGGAGTATTGGTCATGTTGGTAAAAATATATGGACCTCTATTTTTTGACCTATAGGTCGATAGGTCGATGTCTATTTTTAGACTGCCTATCCTAAAAATAGGGAAGTCAAATATTATTTACCCTTAATAATATTTGGACTATAAACTTCAATTTACTTTCTTGGAGCACTTCAGTTCAAGCCTTGGAAGTGGCTCATGCATCTGACAGAGGAATTACGCTATTCCCAAGGGTTTGGTGAGCACATGCATGGTTGAATTCAGTTAGGACTTCAGTGGCAGAAGTTTGGTGGAGTTAATGAGACAGCTAGTGGAGTTGTGTTCGGTTTAATTTAGTTGAACTAGTTGAGATTAGTTTAACTAGCTAATAAACTAGTTATGAGTGGAGTGAATTAAATATTATTTAATTCATTAATTAGTAACTCATTATTCAACTCAAGAATACATCAGTTCACTACAATGCATGATCAGTTCAGTGGAGACCAGTGAAAGAGGTAGATGAAAGGGTGGAGTTAGCTATCAGTGGCGACATCAGTTGTGCATGAGATTTGCACCACACTTGGAGGAATTGCCCATGATTATTGCGCTGTCAAGCCAAGGAGATTCGAACCTTGGATCTCTATATAGACAGGCCATGATTGCGCAATAGAGGCAAGGCAATTAGTGGTGAGTTTTGAACCAGTAACCTGTTCAAAACCAAGTTAGTTTGTGTGTAACTTGATGAGAAAGTACTGAGTACTTGTGAGGAGTATTGTACTAATTTTGTTACATGATTTCTCCATTATAATATACACAAAAGCTGCGGGGTTTTCAGCTATAAGCTTTCTCCATACATATTGTGTTAATGTGAATGATGAATTGATGTGCTATCGCTTGTTTTATTTCTGCATGTTTGATGATCTGAGTGGAAGAGATTATGTGTTGCATATGAATTCGAATTGATATGTGATCATGATAGTCTCGGTGGATAATTAATCATTATTCAGCAAATTTCTACAAACACTAATCCAAAGAAAGGATGCCCAAATTAGGGAGTGGGAGAGGGATTTTGAGATGGAATAATATATCATTCAGTACTACAATAATGAACACAAGTAATTCAAGAAGATAAACAGGGGGCTTGCTCTCCAGAAAATCATGACCAAACATTATGCCATGAAAAAAAAACTTGCTAGTGCCAAACTGAAGGAAGCCCTCATGGAAATTCAATCACTAAAAGAATAAAAAGGCCAATCTAGGCTTGGAATATTGGCACAAGCCTCTCTATAGGTCTCCCAAAACCCATGAGGCACTCATTCACCAAATTTGGGAGAATTTTGGCAAGTTTTTGTTTTTTGATAATTTTGAGGCTAAGGGGGTAGAACACATGGTGTTGCGCTTTTTCTCAGAGCATATCGAGGAGGAAAGGCTCAGATTATGGAATCCTCATCTCAAATTTAACATGCTCACAAAGTTTCATATCAATTGGATATGTTTTGGTCCTCCAAAAGGATCAAAAACACCCTATTTTCACCATTTTGCCTGCTTTTCACGACGTGTTGCGCCTTTACCAGATTTGGAGTTTTTACATTTTGAATAGGTTATAGAGGTCAGATTAGAGAACCAAATTTATATCTGGAAAGTAGACTTAGAGTGATTTTCAACGGGTCATCAGAGAGCCTTTTCCGACATCGAAAAGGCCTTCAAAACATTACTGCAAGAAGACATAGTTTTCCTACTCCTGTGCTATGCCCTTGGCATGGAAATTCCTCCTAAAATAGAGTGTTGCACCCTTAGAAAAGGTAAAGTCAAAAATGTATGATTGGAATGTTTTAGGAGGCTTTTCAGACCTCAAATATCATTTTCTTTGCTAAAAATGTCTGAAAATATATTTTGTTTTAGATATTTTGTGCCCTGGGCCTTGCAAGGTCTTAAGGACAATAGTGACATCTCTGATTAGCCAATATTCTTATAGATATTGTATTAGGTTTTTATCCTCCTTGTTGATTAAATAGAGAATTTAGGACTCATTTTTAATGTTGGCTTTTGATGAGTTTTGAGAGAAATACATGGTTCTTTGAGGTTGGAGAGCAATTTGGTGTTATGGAGCTTATGAATGATATGCTTTGATTGATGATGATGAAAGCTTTCTTGCAGGATCATTAAGCTTGGTGAATGGTGATGTGTCTATAATTTTTTCATGGTTTCTTGTTTATCATTATTTCCATCCTTCTATGTTGCAATATATTAGAAAATTATAGGCTAAGAAATGTTGTTTGAGGCACCTTAGTCCATGTTGCTATTGTCTTTATGTTTTTGTCTGCTGCGTGTGTTTAAGGAATTCTTAGCTGCACTTGAGGCCTCCTTATGCTCGTTTATTTCATCAATGAATTAACATGCTAGTTTCCAAACATGTTTTATGGAAAGCGCTACTTATTTGATGCTATCTAAACTCTGTTTGTGAAATCTCTCTTTGAAGTATTACTTGTTAGGTTAAGTCAAGAAGGTCTTATTCTGATCTTGCCCTTTTTCCATGCCTATCAGTTTACCTCAAAGTTCTTTATAGCTTGATTGATGATTTATATGAGTTCCCTATACATTGGTGAATGTTATTTGTCATATTATATGTTTTGAAACTTTCTAGGTGAAATCACTAAAGTTAGATAGGATTTCTTGCTTTTTGTGTTTCACTAAATTGTTCATCTTGAATGTCTATTTTTTTTAAAGTATTGTGATTGAGTTAATGGTTTGCCCTATCTCATGATTATTATATTTTTCTTATCAGTATTTGAGACCTTCTTATTTATGGGTATATGACAAAGGATTCTTAACTGCCCTTTGCCCTACCTTTTTTGGCAACTTAATGTCCATTTCACTTCACACATAACCTTAAAATATCCATTGAATACACTAGATTTTCCCTGTGATGCACTCTGACTCATTTTTGAGATATCCATGACCTTGATAGAATCCATAGCCCAATGATTTGATGACCTCTCATTCCACCTATTCCACTTAATCATTTTACCCAACCCAACCAAACAAACAAAACCCTACACTTAACAACTAGCCTAAAATCAACAATCTAAAGCAAAAAAAATTACATCATTTGCATACAATAGAGAGAGCCCTCACTAAGTCTAGGAAGGCTAGATCCTAGGACTCCAAAGACTGGTTTCATGTTACCCTATGCATTTGGTCTACCAATATTCTAAATCACAAGACACTAAGATTTTGGCGATCACGGTGGGACCTGAGAAAATAACATCCTAAGCCCTCCTTAGAATTTTAGAAGCACTCCTGTCAAGTAATATCTATTGATTTATTGCCACCTCATTGCCACACTAACATTTTGGCGATCATGGTGGGACCTAAGAAAATAACATCCTAAGCCCTCCTTATAATTTCAGAAGCACTCCTGTCAAGTAGTATCTATTGATTTACCGCCACCTCATCGCCACACTAACATTTTGGCGATCATGGTGGGACCTAAGAAAATAACATCCTAAGCCCTCCTTAGAATTTCAGAAGCACTCCTGTCAAGTAGCATCTATTGATTTATCACCACCTCATCGCCACACTAACATTTTGGCGATCACGGTGGGACTGAGTACATAGTAGCCTAAAAACTCTTATAGACTCATTTAAACCCTCAGTTAAGCTTAGAAAATAAATTTATAAGCAAGAGTATACTCTGCTTGTTTCACCATCCTAGAAAAATGATGACATAGTTAGAAGACACTCATACAAACCTTAGGGCTATATAAAGAACTCAGAAAACTCCAAAAACATTCCTAGATTGGTTTTTTTCAGTATTGGTGGTGGTACATACACATATATCCTCAAAAAAACTAAAAACATCCACCTGGTGACTCCATTAGCCTCCAGTAGGCCTATTACTTCACTAGTTTTCATTTAGACTCCCTGGGATTGTATCAAATCAACCTTGAGAGGTTTAGAAGCCTAGTTCTACACCATGTGAGTTTAGCAAGCACAAAGAGAGGTTAGCCTTCCGAAAAAAGTCTTAAACTTTCAGCCTCTCTGCATTTTGAGTTTGAAATCTGGCTTCACAAAGGATCAGTACCAGATCTCATCCGGACCCAAACCATCCCAACATAGCTGATGACCTAGAAAATATTTTGTGGAAAAATTCTAAAAATGGAAACTTAAACACTGTTAGGACTATTCATAGAGCAAGCTCTGTATCCAAACATCTTAAAGCTTTACAAGATCCATAGTTTGACTTCCACCATACAAAGAACCTTTTCAGAACCAAGTCACAAACTGATATTGACCAGACTGACCTTGAGCCCATAGATTTGCAGCAGAGTTCTAGTAGAGAAGCCTCTCCTTCCACACCACCTAACTTTCAGCTTCTCCATCACTTTATCTCTTTCCATACCAAATCTACTCAGAATCAGTCGGTTGGTCCAAGTACTTCCACCACACCCATCCATACCACCACTGTGCAAACCACTCCACTTGATCCTACAACCCCTTTCACAAACCATCCTCTTTTAAATCCTCCATCAGCTCCCATCATGGTAGCTTGGTATGCCCCCCTAGTTTTACCACAACCTTTGGTACCTTTACCGAATGACTACCAATCCAAAATTCCCCACTTCACTGGAGCTGAATCCATCACTACCCAACAACATGTAGATAGGATTAATGATGCCTTTGACTACATGGAATTAGAAGAGGAAACCATTAAAATGAGGATCTTTTCACAAAGCCTAGGAGGAGAGGCTAAGAAATGGTTTAAAGGCTTAGCTCCTAAAACCATACATGATCTCCCTTCCCTCTACGAATATTTCATAAACAAGTGGGAAATCAACAAAAACCCCCTCCAAATCCTTTCTAAATATAACAATATTATGAGGAATGTAGTGGAAAGTGTACAAGATTATTACACCAGGTTTAATAGTGTCTACAATGCTCTCCCCCCTCACATGAAACCCCCACAAGGAATCGTATTAGTGAAGTTTCCTGAAGGCTTTGGTCTGGACATGACATACCAATTAAGAGAGAGGGACCCCACAACTTTAGATGAAATGAAAAGGGCAGCTATTATTGCAGAAGCCAACTTAATTTAAGAGAGAGCTAGGAGGAGGTGGGAAAAAAGAGTCACTTACAAAGATGAAACCATAGCCTCAACCTCTTCTTCCAATGCCAATATAGACATCTTAATTAGAACCATGGGGAGAATGATGGAAAGGATAAACTTGAATGAAAGAGAACCTCCTAGGGAAAATCAACCAAATACCCAAAACAGAAATAGAACTCAAAACTTCAGAAGAGACCCTCCCCAAAATATGCCATGAGACAATGACCAACAAATTAGGCCTCCGTTCCAAGACAATTGTCTTGACGAAGAGGGAAGAGAGAATGAAGAACCTGAAGAAAGCCATGTAAACTTAATAATTTCTTATAATGAAGATAATGTTTTTCTCACAAAATAAGAACAAGAGTTCCTTTCCCCAGATCAAACTAAAACTAACTATGAGGATTCTGAAGACTATAGGTTGGGATTTGAAAATTCAATAATGGAAGTCCATAGGCAATATGACCTTAGGAGAAAAAAGAACCAAGATGCCCCCAAGAAAAAACAAATAGAATATGCTATTAGGAAAACACCTGAAAACAATCTTAAGAATAAAACAAACAATGTCATCGCTATGGCTAAGAAAACTAGTTCAAACAAGGAAAAAATCGGCCAATCAAGTGGTGACACAAGCTACCCTAGTGCCTCCAGTAGTGGCCCTGAGAAAACTATTATGTCTAAAGCCCCAAATCAAAATCAACAAATTAAAAATGTATAAAAAATCATGGCTGATAAAACTGATGTAAATATACCCAAAACCCAAGTACCTTTCAGTTTTGAAGGAGAGATTGCTAAAATCAAGATAACCATACCTCTCACTGAATTGGTAACTCAGGATATGTACAGGTCCCAATTTTTGAAATTTTTGAACACAGGGAATGATACAGACACTCTAAACTTGACTGATGACAAACCGAAACTATTATTTGGTCCCAAAGTTGAGGGAAAATACCAAGAAGGAGTTGTCCCTCCTTTCTATGTTAGCCTAAACATACATGAAAAAATATTACACAATGCTATGCTAGATTCTGGTTCCTCACACAACCTCATGCCTAATGTAGTGATGGACAGGTTAGGCCTAGAAATAACCAAACCTTACAAATACTTATACACTTTTGATTCAAGTAGAGTCAAATGTTTGGGCCTAATAAAGGATCTTTGTGTCAATCTGGCACAAATACCTACTAAGAGCCTAGTCATGGACATAGTTGTCACTGAAATTACCCCCAAGTATGGTATGCTTTTATCCAGATCTTGGGGATCCAAACTTCAAGGCAGCCTTCAAATGGACATGTCATATGTTGCTATCCCTGTCTTCAATCAAACTAGGAGGTTATACTAGGAATCCCATATGAAGTATATGGTAAGTAGCCTAGATAGGCCAAACAACACCCCCATGTATTCCATTCATTCAGATTTGGACTCTTTCATCTTATATAATGAAAATGACATTGGTAAATAGGTGAAAGAAAATGAGAAATAACAAGGCTCTCTAGAACACTCATGCTCCCACTCAAATAAAGAACATGACAACGAAAACTCTAACAGCCCTGAACAATAACACAGTGAAAAATATGAACTAGAAACACTTTGGAACATAAGCTTTGATGGCTCTTGTGGCAAGGCTGGTTTAGGATCTGGTGTCTGGATACATAACACAAATGAGGGCTATTCATACAAACTATACTTTCAGTGCACTAATAACATTGTAGATTATGAGGTTTTCCTCCTTGTTTTGCACTTGTTTGAAGACTTAGGAGCTAAGAAAATATCTATCCAAGGAGATTCAAAACTTATCATTAAAAAAGTTAAAGGTGAGTACTCAGCAAAGAATCCAAGATTAAGGGAGTATAGGAATGTAGCCCTATATCTCCTCAAAACTGTTAAGAAATATGAACTCATTTACATTCCTAGAGCCCAACAGTAATGTTGCCAATAAGCTCGCGTTTTCTACCAGCAATTGCCAAATACCACATGCAAGTGAACAATACACTGTCAAAGTAAAACACTATCCCAAAGTACCTAACAACATTAACCATTGGAAATTGTTTGAGGGTGATGAACAAATTGATGACTTTTTGCAATCTAAGAATGAATTTACAAGAATAAAACCAAGCCTAGAACATGATGAAGTGTTTTTTGCTAAAGAACAAGCTCCTAAATAGAGCTATCCTCCACTATTGATATAAATCTGATTGCACACACTTCTGAGGCAGAATTGTTTGAGGATCTAGACCAAAGGGACCTTGAGTTCTCACAATGTAAAGATGATACATTACCAAGGTGACTTGCACCATTAGAAGAGTTATTTGACTTGAATGATATGGATAAAAAAACAAAGATATAATCCACCGAGAATGATGTAGAGGAGTATAACATAGGTAGCCCAAAGGAACCCAAAATGATCAAAATCTCCAAAACTCTTCGTCCTCACATAAAACATAGATATATTGAATTTTTTCAAGAGTTTAAAGATGTTTTTTCATGGGGTTATGAAGATTTGAAATCATATTACACAAGCATTATTCAACATAAAATTCCTCTTAAGGAAAATCAGAAACCTTTCAAACAAAATTTGAGGAGAATAAACCCTATCTTACTACATTTAGCTGAGAAATATATTAGAAAAATGTATGATGTCGAGATCATAGTTCCCATCAGATACTTAGAGTGGGTTTCCAACCTTGTTCCGATTAGGAAGAAGACCGAGGAGATCAGACTTTTCATTGACTTTAGAAATCTGAACAAGGCCCCTTTGAAAGATAATTACCCCTTGCCTAAAATGGATTACATACTTCAAAAGTTAGTTGGCTCTAATAGAATCTCATTGCTTGATGGTTTTCCCAGTTACAACAAAGTGCTAGTATTCCCAAGTGATCAACAAAAAACTACCTTCACCACACCTTGAGGTACATTCATGTATGTCAAAATGAAATTTGGGTTGATGAATGCGGGGGCCACTTTCCAAAAGGCGGTGGACATAGATTTTTCAGAAGACACAAGCTACTTCATAGTCATTTACCTTGATGAAATCACTGTTTACTCTAAGACTGATGAAGAACACTTAGTCCACTTGAGATTTTTTTTTGAAAAGTGTAGGAAATATGGCCTATCTTTGAACCCTAAGAAAATTTTGTCTGGTCTCCAAGAAGGAAAAATCCTAGGCAACATCATCTTTGAAGAGGGAATAAAAATATACCCCAAAAGGATTGAAGGCACATTGCAAATCATCCAGCCTAGAAACATCAAGGAATTGCAATCCTTCATTGGGAAAATCAACTTCTTGAGGAGGTTCATCCCCAATCTTGCTGAACTCTTAAGGAATATTACAGACATGCTCAAAAATGAGATAGGAGTTAAATGGAATTTGGAAGCCAAAAAATATTTTGAACTGGTTAAGAAATCGCTCAGCTAAACACCAATTCTAATCAGACCTGATTTTACCAAAGATTTCTATATTTTCTCATTTGCATTTGAACATACAATGGCTGCAATGTTGTTACAAAAGAACATGATGGGGAAAGAACAAACCATAGCCTTCTTTAGAAGAGTCCTTAGAGATTCTCATCTAAAGTAAAACATCATGGAAAAACAAGCCTTTGCCTTAATCAAGGCGTTAAAAGACTTTAAAGTTTATATCTTACATTCTCATATCATTGCTTTTGTTCCACACGCAGTTGTCAAAGAAATTCTGAATCAGGACCCTGATGGTAAAAGGGGAAAATTGAATTGCTATTAACTTAGAATATGACTTAGAAATCAAACCCACTAAACTGTTTAAAGGACAAGGACTTGAAAAAATTATGGCTGAATCAAATTTCAAAGCATTAGATATGAATATGGTTGATGTTTTAAAAGAACAAGAAGAGTGCACAGCCCCACACGTTGAAGAAGTATTTCTGAGTTCACATTGGTATGTTGATATCCTATATGTGATTTTCTATATTAATGCTCCTCCTACATTATTAAAGACAAAAGCTAGATTCCTAAAACAAAAAGCTTTAAAATTCTACATTTTAGATGGAGTATTATATTGGAAGAATCCTATTGGTATATTTCTTAAGTATTTTCTTGAGGATGATGCAGGTAAGATCATGGACGAACTACAAGGGGGAGAGTGTGGAGGCTACCTTTACTAGAAAACGACAACCAACAAGATCCTCAGAGCTGGCTACTATTGGCCCCCCTTTTCCTTGATACCCACAAACTGGTCATGACTTGCCATAAGTGCGAATTTTTTTTATGTTAAGAGAAAACTATTAACTTTGCCTTTACATCCCATTACTGTTGAAGCTTCTTTTCAACAATGTGATTTACACTTCATTAGAGAGATTCACCCCACCTCATCTGCCCAACATAAGTGGATCCTCACTACTACCGATTATTTTACCAAGTGGATAGAAGCCATCCCCTCTAGGAATGCCATCAATTCAGTCATTATCAAATTTCTGGAGACAAACATCTTGTCTAGATTTGGGTGCCCCAGAAATATCATCATAGATAATGTTGTTGCCTTTAATTCCAAAAGAATAGTTAACTTTTGTTATAAATATCACATCATACTAGGACATTCCATAGCTTATTATCCTCAAGGTAATGGACTCGCCAAATCCTCTAACAAAAGCTTGGTCAATATCATCAAGAAGCTTTTGGAACAAAATCAAAAAGCATGGCATGGAAAGATAGTACATGCACTATGGGCTGATAGACTAACAACCAAGAAATCAATCGGTATGTCTCCCTATCAACTAGTGTATTGTATGGTTTCCATTTTACCAACATCCTTGGGAGTTTCGATGATAAAGCTTCTCCGAGAAGTGCAATCACAATAAAATGAATGCAAAGGTAGCTTAACCAAACCATTCATTTGTAGCAGAAAAGGAAAGAAGTTTATAAAAAGACTCAAGCAGTGCAAGAAAACATAAAGAAAATATTTGATAGAAGAACTAAAGCCAACAATTTCCACGTTGGAGACATAGTGCTGAAATGGGATTCCAGGAGGGAGGACAAAGCTAAACATGGTAAATTTTAGAATTTTTGGAAAGGCACTTATCTCATTCAGTCATTTAGAGGTCATAATGATTTCTTTTTACAAAGATTGAATGGAGAAGAATTATTTGGAGGTCCGATCATTAGCTGGATTCTCAAACACTATTTTTGTCAAGATTCCTAGTTTCAAACATTCATTCATTGTATATAACACTGCATGAGAAAAATCAGAAAAAACATAAAAACATAAAAAAAAAGAGGAAAGGGAGGGCAGATTAAAAAAAAGAGGTACAGCTCCATACCCAAAAAATAGTAATGCTGAAAGTGTGCAGTCTTAAATGCCACTACTTGTTCAAAAAGAAGATATTGTTCAGTCATATAACCTAATCATGGCTGAACATGCTTTAAATTTGTGTTGATAAGTTAGTGAAAGAGAGCTTGTCAAATCATTCAAACTGGACTTGTCAAAAAGATAGATTAGGAATGAAAGATACTAGATCCACATGTTCAAACTAAACCAAAGAGAAAGATAGGGATGCATACCAAATGATAAATCACAACCCTTATTTTTCTAGTGTTGTTTGTACAAAAATAATGTTTGTGTGCAGCTCATTCTAATGCCACAACCCATGGTTAGTCACATTTCCCAATCCTGATTTAATCCATGCTTTCAATTTCATGTCTGTAGCTTAGAGAATGAAGTCTGTCATACAGCCTAATCTTGATAGTAAGTTAGAATAGGTAGAGAATGAAAAGAGTTCATTAGCATAATATGAACTCTTGGAATTAATAAGAGTAGAAGTAGATAGTTTGTTTTCTTCTCAAAAGAAGAGAATGTCAATGGTTTGCCAGTTCAAGTGCACCCAAGGAAGAAAAAATGCTAGGCAAAGTAAGCTGGGTAGGTAGAGATTAGTTTTCAATCTAACATGTCCTTCAAACTTTGAGATCACAACTTCAAGGAAGCATCAAAAAATGAAAAAAGTAAAAATATGCCCAATGGATGAGGCACTGGTCTTCATAAAACTAGAGATCTGATGTTCTAGAAACCTCCCAAAAAGGATTTTCCCTCCCCAAGTGGAGCCACTATTAGTCATTAGTAATTTTTTTCTTCCTATAGATGACTAAATTTTTATCCCATATTTCTAGAAATAAAATTCATGAATGTTGTGAGTTCTAGAAATCTCACTGCCCTCATTATCCTCAGCATAATTTTTTCACTATTTTACTACTCTACCAAGTCATGACCAACATACCACTCCCAGAAGACCCATCATGGGCTCAAGCTGTTGGGAAAAATACTGAGAGGGGGGTCGATTCGACCGTATTTACTGCATATTCAAAACTTTTTACTTTTTCATTCCTCAAAACCCATACGCTACTTTTCTGAAGACAACTAGTGTATACACGCGAATATCCTTCATAAAACTCGCGTATACATAGAGATCTAATTATGTCATTAGTTCTTTGCTTATATCATTCCATTATTCATTCATCATATGTTCAATAAACAGTAAACATGTGCAGTAAGAACATAATAAACCATCACACCAAGCATCACACATGAACACCAGGATTTTTTAGGTGGAAACCCAAGTCGGGAGAAAACCACTGCTGCAGTTGCTCAGCCTTCAATATTTTATTATAGAGAAAACATGTTACAACATATGTGCTGGCGTAGACTTGACCAGCACGCAGGCACCCACCTACGCTCGTTTACCAGCCTCTCCTGGAAGGGAGCTCCAACCCCCTGACTCATTTACCAGCCTCTCCTGGAAGAGAGCTATGACCCCCTGCTCTCATTTACCAGCCTCACCTGGAAGGGAGCTACAACCCCCTGACTGAAGGCTACCACCCTCAGCACCACCTTGGACCACGTTTCATCAATTTTCACACTGGATCCAACAACTTCAATAGAACACAACTTGCAGGCCACATTTCATCGTATTTTTAGACTGGACCCTTTCCATACTTTTAAGCTCAAACATACATCACCAACAGATACTTATCAATTCAGACAACACAGATCAGAAACCAGAAATACAGCAGAACAGATCAGATGTTTCATACCCCATGCTTTAGCAAACCCTAGTTTGCATACGCGCTTTCCTTTCACTGATGTCGCGTATATATGTGCTTCCGTCCACACAAACCAGCGTATACCTCTGTATGTATTTTATTGCGCATACGCGCTTTCTCTTCAGTGAAGCTGCGTATATACGCGCTTCCTCTGCGGCGAAGTAGCGTATAGATATTCAATCATTATAGAGCACCATACTTCTTCAGATCAGATGTTCAGTTCAGATTTACCCTTTTACTTCAGACAGATGTTCGCCTCAATTTCAGATCTAAGTCTTCCATCAGCAGATCTAGTAGATACAAGTGCAATTCAGATCTAGATCACCTTCTTCGTCATTGGTGCATCATACATTCAGATTTATCATTCAAGTGTAACCCTTTCCATTCAGATGTACTTCACAGAGAAGTATTCATTCAAGCTCAGACATCTTGAACCCACACTCTTTATTTGCACAATGAATTTCTTCTCCTTATATAGGTTTATCCTTTTTCAATACCATGAGCCAAAACAGTACCATGAGCCTTCAATACCATGGGCCCCTTTTTCAATACCACGAGCCAAACCAATACCATGAGCCTTCAATACCACGAGCCCCTGGATTTGCGCTTTTTGAGCGCTTTTGCCCATACGCGACTTGGAACGTTCTTTTCCGCGTGCATACATGACTTCCCTTAGACAGATCCGCGTACTCATAGAGACATACTATTTTCATCATTATTTGAGCACATTCTGAATTCCTTTCTTCATTGCCTTCTGTACACACTGTAGATACATCTTATTTTCTTCATCAAGAACATATTCTAGCAAGCACAACTTCATCAAGTAAGTTTCCATCATCTTTATCAAGTGGGTTGCCTTTCAAGGACAACACTCAACATCATAATATCAAAAAGCATCACATCACATCAGATTTACATCATTTATCAAGCCCATCAAGTCAAGAATAACTTCATCAGGTGGATTGCCATCAAGGACAACACATGCCAACAATCTCATGTCTTCATCTTCATTCAGTGGGTTGCCATCAAGGACAACACTCTGCATCATATTTCCAACACAAGCTACTCATATTCACTATGTTTTGACACCTTTGACCTTAGCACTTAGTTTGGCCTTACCTGACCGCTCCATTTGCCATCTATGATCACCAACCAACCTGCTTTTTCCCATGTTTACCAGATATGTTATCTTAAAGCATTGACAGTCTCAAAATCTCTCTATAATCTCTTTAGATCAGTCAAGTTCATCCATTTCTATATCCTCAAATACACCCATTGATCAATAAGATCTACTTTTACACCGTCAAGATCCCAAGCCTAATCTCAGTCAAGGATCAGGTCCAACGAATTGCCCACTAGGTCACTAGGGTTTCACAAATTGTAGGGTTATTTGAATGCTCTTAATTAGTTTTTTTCATGTGCCAAGACCTACAATCAAAGAGGAATAAGGTTAGCATATGATTTTCCAAATGGTCAAAAAACCTTCAAGAGAGGCCTCCTTGATCAAAGCACAGTTTCTGCAAAAGAAAACTTCCCATCTTAGAAATTTATGCAGGAATGAATGAGATGGCCATTAGTAGGAGACAAGGTAAGGTAAGAGGGAAAATCATCCCTAAGGGCAGCCACAACAAAGGACAGGAAATAGACATATGAACAAAAAAAGCAGGGTTTTTATGACTGATTGGCTAAAATATTGTTGCCAAGAAAAGAGCCAAAGCCAAGACCACAAGGATAGAGGTACATCAACACAAATGTGCATGAATTGAAGATTTATTGAAAGTACAAATGAAGGTGAGAGACCTCCTTGATGGTAGTAGGAAGAATTTGAAAATGATATCAGAAGGTGACTTACAAGATTTGTCAAGGCAACATTATTTCACTGCATCAAAGAGACAAATTGTAAAAAGTATCAGTGTGGGGAATTCTAAGCCTTCAAGTACAGTCAAATATCTTCAAAATGGTAAAAATAAGGAAATCAAGAGGTTAAAGTGTCAAATAAAGAAATCAATTTGAGCATGAGTTCTACTGTTGAGTGATTAAGGTGTCAAACTCCAAAGGAAGTTTAAGAAGACCAAAACACTATGTTATGGCACCTGCAGCAAGCAGAAGTGGCCAAGGGGAGGTAATGACAAATTTGATTAAAAATAATAGGGTCACTATGCAAGAAAGACCCATTATACCTCTGGAAAATCAGTAAGAAGGGGAGGAACCATGTTTTAAGAACACTTACATTCTGGGATCTCGAAGAGGAATAGTATATGTTTCCATCAGTCTCTCAATAAAAAGGGGTGAAGACATGAGAATGGCTAAAACATAGTGTAACCATGCAACTCCACCAGGGGCCAGAAAAACAAGTTTTTAAGGAATATCAACAGGCCAAAGAGAGCTAAAGTCCATCATCTTAGTTACCAAATAACAACAAATAAGAATGTTTGAGATAAGAAGAGATCATTTTGCTGTTTTAAGGTCACCACCTTCAAAAAAAGGTAAAAGAAATATCAGTAAAAGGATAAAAATATCAAAAGAAAACATTAGAAAAGGTGGTTCTTGGTTTTAATTTATTAATCTAAGGGTAAAAATCCATTGTTTATCACTAAAGGCTACTTTTCATTTGCAAAAAGGAGTGGAAGGTTTTCAAGCCAAAAATTCTAAATTCCTGGCAGACCTCGGGTAGAAAAACCCTTGCGCTACACTCTTGAAAAGGCATGTTACGCGCCTGCAGATGCTATCTTTGGAAATTTCCACAGGGCACTACATGCCTGTGTAATGACGCTACACTTTTAACATTGTGTAGACCTGGGTGCATCCAGAAGGACTCGGCAGCATGCAGGTCTGCCCAACGCTACACACTTTTCCATTCAGGCTTTACCGAGAAGGGCCACACCACTATGCAGAGCTCTGACTTGCTACACTTCTACCCACTCATACTTGGCCAAAGAGGACTCGACAACATGCTGGTATGCGTTGCTGTGCTTCTTCTCGTTCATACTTGGCCTGAGCGGATCCAACATTATGCAGGTCTGTCGTCGCTACGTGCCTACCCGTTTAGGTGCTACAGAAAGACCCAACAACTAGTGTTGTGTTCCTGTGCTATGTTGAGGGCCGACCCAATAGCCCATGCAGGGTCAACCCGACTAGCCTGAGAGTTGTGCTCCTGTGCTGCAAATTTAGCCAGTAAGCCTCTCAAGCCAGTGCAAGCCTCCAAGTTTCTTCAAAGCACCTCAAAACATCTGCTTGATTCATAATGAAGGTTTTTGAAATAGGTATTTATATTTCCTACCCCCTCTCATGCTATTTTGAAACATGAAACTTGGAAAGAAATGTAAAAAGCCTAGAAGAAGATAAAATCTCGGTCCCAATACTAAAAAAATTTGATGATTGAGGAACACTCACCCATCTACATGATAAAGATACAATGAGACCACTTTTCTAATCACTCATCATTTCCATTCACTTGCAAAACAATTCCTTACTCATCATCATCTCACTTGCCCTCTCCATATCATTTCATAAAAAGTTTTCAGAGTTTTGATTTTAAAGCAAGAGTAAGAGAAAAAATGTCTAAATAAGGCAGTGATGACACTGGCAAGGGAGGCTAAAGGCCTAGAGGACTGCAGAGAAAGGGTGGAAGAGTGAATAGGTTTGAGCCTTTAAGCACCAAGGAGTTGACAACCTCCCCTACCATAGTTGCATATTTCCAAGAGGTAGGATGTTTTGATTTCTGTGAAAAAGTACAAAGAGTCAAAATTCACCCTATGTTGACCATAATTTTCATCCTAAACCTCCATAACCACCAAGTACACCTAGCTGGGATAAATTTTGAGTTTTCCACCAATACAATTGCTATGGCCACTGGGATACCTTGCATGCGATAAAAATGGTTCAAGCAGGTGAATTTGGACTTGAGCCATTATCAACCTTTCTTGAAACCAAGATACCAAGCTTATTACAAAACCATTTTTTCCATTTTCACATCTATTGGAGAGATATGTTCCTTTAATTAAATTCATCATCAAATACTTCTCCTGTGAGGGTAGGTTTTCTAGGATTTATTCCTACCATATAAGACTGCTCATGCATTTCACTAGGGCCAAGCTGCTACATTTTCCCTATTACCTTTATATAAGTATTGATAAGATGTCATACCTTGTGCAAAAGAGAGATACTTCACAACAAATGAAAATTATTCTTCACCATTCTCTTATTAAGATGATTGTGTTTCCTCAATTAGAGCAACAGGGTATCCCATGGGAAGTGTTCATCACCCATGATGTTTTCACAAATCCACGGCCTCTTCCTTGGCAAAGTTTACCCTCATCATCTCATCCACCTTCATCCACTCCTCCATCACCCTCCACTGAGCATGATTCATCTTCTCCACATGAATCCTCTCCCCAAGATAACCTCCCTCTTTCACCTTCCCCTAAAGCATCAGAAAAAGAAGGAAATGATGAAAAACATGAAGAAAACAGTGAAAAAGAGGAAAATGATAGCCAAGAAGAAAATGACTATTAAGAGGAAAAAACAAGTGATGTGGGAGAGGAAAATGAAATTTAAGAAAGTGGTGATGATGAAGAAGAAACAAAGGACAATGAGGAAGAAAATTACAATGATAAAGAGGACAGTTTAGAGCAAGAAGACCATGAAGAGGCAGATTTTGAAGACAAAGGTAGTGAGCCCAATAGTGAAGAAGAAACAGATGCAAGCAATGAAGAAGAAGATGACAAGGAAGGAGATATAGAATGGGATTACAGTGATCAAAATAAAAGAAATGAGGGCATTACAGGGGACAACAAAGAGTTTGAGGAAAATGAAAAGAATGATGAAGGTACCTCTAACAATGACCCCATGGGAAATAACAATGATGAAAGGACAGAGACAGATTATGAAGACAAAGGCAGTGATCCAACTAATGGGCCAAACAGTGAAAAGGAGGAAAAAGACAGTGAGCCAAATAGTGAGGAATAATTTGAAGAAGAAACAGAGGGAGAATTAAAAGAAGAGGGTAGTAAACATGACAGTGATAAATATGAAAACAATGGGTAAACCAATGACTATGATGAAGAGGACAATTTAGAACAAAATGACAATGAGGAATACATGGAAGAGGATGGAAATGATGAAAATTTTGAAAATAGTAATGAAGACACTGACAAAGACACCTCTAATAGTGACAACACAGAAAATGATGATGGCACTAATAATGTTGCAAACACAGAAGAGGATGATGGAGAATAAAACATGATGACTGATAGCCCTAATAATGATGACAGTAGTGACCCTATGAACCAAAAGGACAGTCAAGAGTGTTGGCAATATGATGCAATGTGTTGTCCTTGATGGAAACCTACTAGATGAAGTTTTCTTTGGATAGAAACCTATGTGTTAAAGATGTAAGAATGATGTATCTACAGTTCATTTCAGATGTGACAGAGAAAAGAATTCCAATAAGTGCTGGAGAAATGATAAATACAATATGTCACAATGTATACGCGAGTTTGTAAAGTCCAAGTCGCGTATGCACGCGGATAAGTACGTCCCAAGTCGCATATGCCCTTTTGCGCTCCAAATTTATAATACCAAGGG
This sequence comes from Pinus albicaulis, assembly GCA_034641835.2. NCBI lineage: Eukaryota > Viridiplantae > Streptophyta > Pinopsida > Pinales > Pinaceae > Pinus > Pinus albicaulis. The sequence continues at coordinate 548,446,264 of CM076582.1, read as the reverse complement.
GCATTCCCATGGTTTTGGCCCACTGTATTGAGCGTTGGATTATCTATTTGATCCCGTCCAGGAATACCATCAGCGATTGAGTGGTTTTGACTCATGGTATTGACAAAGGCTAAATCTATATAAGGAGAAGAAGATCATAGTGCAAGATATGCATAGGTCTGGGTTTTAATGAATACTTCACTCAAAAGTATATCTGCATGGCATGGGTAACAGTTTATTGATTGATCTGAATTAATAATGCACCTATGAAGAAAATGATGAAGAGGGATCTCTAGATCTGAAAGGACTATGTATGTTCTAGATCTGTTTATGGAATGTTTATATTTGTGATCTGGCGAATATTTTTTGAAGTGAAGGGTAAGATCTGAGATATTTATATGTTATAAAGAGTTGTGTAGCCCTACAATGTTTGCAGATCTATACGCAGGTTCATGGCAAAGAAAGCACGTATATACGCGAGTTGGTTTCAACAAAAGCGCGTATGGAATATGAGGTCAGTCCTGAAATATGTGCAGATATATACGTAGGTTTGTCTCTGTGAAAGTGCGTATATACGCAGGTTCAGTGAAGTAAAAGCGTGCATGGAATCTAGGGTTTTGCTGAAGTATGAGGAATGAAATGTCTGATCTATTTTGCTATTTTACTGTTATCTATCAATGATGTATTCATACATATCTGGGTTTTTTGAATGTTGATTATGTTGCTGATTATGTTGATTAAAGATCAAGTTGTTGGTTGATTGGTTGATGATTCAATGAATGAATTGATGGGGTTATAAGTTTCATTTTGATGTATGTTGAGCTTAAATGTGTGGAGTGGGTCCAGTCTGAAAATATGATGAAAAGTGGCCTACAAGGTATGTTGTGTGGAATTTGTTGGATCCAATATGAAAATTGATGAAACGTGGACCGCAATGGTGTTGAGGGTTGAAGCCTTCAGTGAGGGAGTTGTAGCTCCCTTCCAGTGGTAGTTGGTAAACGAGAGTAGGGGGTAGTAGCTCCCTTCCAGGAGAGGCTGGTAAACAAGATCAGGGGGTTGGAGCTCCCTTCTAGTAGTGGCTGGAGAACGAGAGAAGGTTGCAGCCTTCTGCAAGTGGGTGCCAGCGTGCTGGTATGAGTCTACGCCAATACAAATTGTAAGAAGTTTTCTTTATAATAAATATTGAAGACAGAGATGACATCAGGAGTGGTTTTCTCCCGAATTGGGTTTCCACATAAAATACTGGTGTTCATGTGTGTTTCTTATGTGTGATGGTTTATTCTGTTATTACTGCACATTCTTACTGCTTACTAAACATCTGATAAATGAATGATGCAATGATCTAAGTAAATAATTAAATGCATAACAAGATCTCTATACATACGAAAGTTTTCTTAAGGATATCTACGTGTATACGCGAGTTGGGTTCATTAAAGTAGCATATGGGTTTAAGAGAAAGAAAAAGTAAAAAAAATTCAGTGAGATCTAAATACTAATTCACCCCCCCCCCCCCCCTTCTCAATATTTTTCCCTTCAAAGAGGTGGATGACAGTGGTAAAGATCATGACATTAATGTTAGCATGAAGGAAAATGAAAGTACCTCTCAATAGGGCAATCAAGAAAAAAATGAAGAAGACATGAATGTAGAGATCATTCATGAAATTAAAGGCAATCTTGAGATTATTCATGGTAAGAGCATTCTAGTAAACAAATTTGAGTTTCTTCCTCTCACATATCAAAGGGGATCAAGGCAAGTGTTTGCTGCCTACAAAAGGAAAGGGACCTTTCCATCTACATCAGCTCAAAGGCTTGGAAAGGGAAAAGAAAATATGAAAAAAGATAAGAAACATAAGGGAGGTAGGAAAAATACTCAAAACCCACAATTCATTGACGTAGATAGTGATAATGAAGATGAGGAGGTGGCCACTAGACTACTACTCCAAAGCAAGGATGACCAAATCAAGGAGTGCGAGAGGTATTTTTATATGGCACAATATATCACTAAGTACTACAAGAATCAGCACAAGTACTTCAAGAACATAAAGAGGTGCCTTTCTCTCTAGAAAAGGATGACCAAACATTATGCCATGAAAAACAAACTTGCCAGTGCCAAAATGAAGGAAGCCCTCATGTAAATTCAAGAACTAAAAGACAAAAAAGGCCAAGCTAGGCTTGGAATATTGGCACATGCCTCTCTATAGGTCTCCCAAAACCCATGAGGCACTCATTCAATAAATTTGGGAGAATTTTGACAAGTTTTGGTCTTTTGTTAATTTTGAGGCGAAGGGGGTAGCACACATGGTGCTACGATTTTTCTCAGATCATCATCAAGAGGAAAAGCTCACATTTTTGGAATCCTCATCTCAAATTTAGCATGCTCACAAAGTTTCAGATGAATTGGAGTTGTTTTGGTCCTCCAAAACGGTAAAAAAAACCCTATTTTTCACCATTCTGCCTGCTTTTCAAGACATGTGTTGCGCCTTTACTAGCCTTGGAATTTTTACCTTTTGAACAGGTTTTAGAGGTCAGATGAGAGAACCAAGGGTATATCTAGAAATTAGACTCAGAGGGATTTCCAACAGGCCATCACGGAGCCTTTTCCGACATTGGGAAGGCCTTCAAAACACTAATGCAATATGAACCCATTTTCCTACTCCTATGCTATGCCCTTGGCATGGAAATTCCTCCTAAAACACATTGTTGCACCCTTAGCAAAGGGAAGGTCAACAATGTATTCTTGAAAAGTTTTAGGAGGCTTTTCATACCTCAAATATCATTTTCTTTGCTAAAAATTTCTGAAAATATATTTTGTTTTAGATATTTTGTGCCTTGGGCCTTGCAAGGTCTGAAGGAAAATAGTGACATTTATGATTAGCCAATAGCCTTGTAGATACTCTATTATTTATTTCTCCTCCTTGATTATTAAATAGAGAATTGAGAACTCATTGTTAATGTTGCCTTTTGATTATTTTTTAGAGCAATACATGGTTCTTTGAGGTTGAAGAGCAATTTGGTGTTATGGAGCTTGCGAATGATATGCTTTGATTAATGATGATGAAAGCTTGCTTGCAGGATCCCTGAGCTTGGTGAATGGTGATGTGTCTCTAATTTTTTCATTTTTTATTGTTTATCATTATGTCCATCCTTCTATGTTGCAATAGATCAGAAAATTATAGGCTAATAAATGTTGTTTTAGGCACCTTAGTCCTTCATGTTGCTATTGTCTTTATGTTTTCCTCTTATTGGTGTGTTTAAGGAATTATTAGAGACTACATAGGCCTAGTTATGCTTGTTTATTTCATCAATGGATTAATATGATTTTTTCCAAATATGTTTTATGGAAAGCCCTACTTATTTGATGCTATCTAAACACTGTTTGTGAAATCTCTCTTTGAAGTATTACTTGTTAGGTTAAGTCAAGGAGGTCTTGTTTTGATCTTGCCCTTTATCCATGCCTATCAGTTTGCCTCAAATTTCTTTATAGCTTGATTGATGATGTCTAGGAGTTACCTCTTCATTTTTTAATGTTATTTTTCATATTATATGTTTTCAAACTTTCTAGGTGAAATCACTGAAGTTAGATAGCATTTCTTGCTTTCTGTGTTTCACTAAATTGTTCATCTTGAATGTCTATTTGTTTAAAGTATTGTCACTGAGTTAATGGTTTACCCTATCTCATGACTATTATATTTTTATTTTCAGTATTTGAGACCTTATTGTTTATGGGTATATGACAAAGGATTTTTAACTGCCCTTTTCCCTAGCTTGTTTTCCTAACTTAATGTCCATTTCACTTCACACATAACCTTAAAAGATCAATTGAATACTCTAGATTTTCCATGTGATGCACTCCGACTCATTGTCAAGATATCTATGAACTTAATAGAATCCATAGACCAATGATTTGATGACCTCTCATTCCACCTACTCCACTTGATCATTTTACCCAACCCAACCAATCAAACAAAACCCTACACTTAACAGCTAGCCTAAAATCAACCATCTAAAGCAAACAAGTTCACATCATTTGCATACAATACAGAGAGCACTCTATGAGTCCAAGAAGGCTAGGTCCTAAGACTCCAAAGACTGGTTTCATGTTACCTTGTGCATTTGGTCTACCAATCTACTAAATCACGAGACCCTAACACCGTGCATATACTTTGGTAGAGTCAGGGGGTTTCAAGGCCTTAAACCTTTTTGGAACCCATGGTTTGGATGCCTGAGTGGTTGGGTTGGCTTCTAGGAGTTTTGTTGCTGATTTGGAAGGTCTGTTTGATGTGTTCCCATTGATTCCAGTTCCTTAAGGTCATCTAGGAGGTTGAATATGATCATAGTAACTCTTTGTCAAATGTTTACTATGGTTGGACGCTTACTTGGGCAGATGTGGGATGAGGGTGTTGCACACACAACCAATTACAGAAGTGAAAGACTCTATTATGATAGATCAGCAGACCAACAAAAAATCAAAACCCAAAATTGTAAATATAAGTGATTTTCCTCAAAAGGACAATAAAAGACACTGATCTAAGTCTATGGTTGACTTTTTCAAAATGTAAAGTATGAAACTATAATCAATGGACAAGACCGTGCAAATGTAATATATGCAAGAGAATTCTTTAGAAAAAACACAAGATGATTACAGATCAGTGAAATAACAAATATAAAAATACTACTTATGTATAAAAATACCTTCTTTCACGAATGTAATGAAATAACCAATCAAGTGTAAGTAAAGGAAATTTGACAAAAGTTATGCAACCCAAATGAAATCAAATGTAACATGAGATTTCATTAATAGAGAAAACAAATTATTCATGAAAAATCCAAAGATCAAAAGACATGACGCTCAAATTATATTATCACTCATACATAATTTAGCCCCCATTGAAGATTGAGGGGGGATTTGTTTTGAAAAAATGAAAGCAAAAAATAGCCAAAAATTGTTAAGAAATTGGAAAAATCTCTAAGTAGTGATCAAAATAGAGAAGACGTGAAAAATCCCCAAATTTTCAAATTTTCATAAATTTGAATAGGCAATAAGTTAGGTTTAGTGCGCATACACATTGGTAATAAGGAATAAGTGTGTAGATATGTGCACTGTTGCTAAAGCTAAAATGCGCACGTCCGATAAAAATTTAGAAAAATTAAAAATAAATCCCATAAATCCACAAAATCCAAACTTTTAATATCTTTCACACAATCAGATAAGGCTATAGGAAAAGGCTCAAAAGTAAGAAAATGAGATGATGAAGACTGATATGTTCCCTAGTTGAGTCTCGAATTTGTTATGACGAACTAATTTCTTATGCAAACAAAATAAATCTCCCTATATTCAATGATTGACTCTTGTAACAAACAAACAAACTAGTAAATCTTTCCTTGAGTTCATTCATGTTGAATCATAAGCAACAACGATATAAGATGAAATCCATACCTTTCAATTGAAATTCCTAATGAATATCCTTGCTATGGTTTGACAAAAATCCTCAATTCTTAGAAACCAGACCTGCAAACATAGTAACAACAAAAGATCAAAATCATATGATAGGTAAATGACTCAATGCAACTCATACTAGTGATCAAGGAAACTATTGACTAATATCATTATCAATGGAAAAATGGAAGAAAATACACAATACATTAACTCCATTGAATAATGCAATGGGAAATAAACACTCTTTTGTATTAATATCAAGAATGAAGGAGTAATACAACCTTACCACCTTAGCCTTGATGATGTATGGCTCCTTCCAATGTTCTCTAATATTCTCTTTATATGACAAGACTTCTAGCCTTATTTCAACAACATAAGTTCACATTCAACAGTCCTCCCTAGACCTCTCGTATTTATTTAATTTATAGGCCAAGAGGAGGATGCTTGAGATCCTCTTCCTAAGGGATGAGATCCTCAAAAGGAGGGAATAGGGTTCCATAAGAAGAGGGAATTAGCTCCATGAACAAAGTGATTAGGATTCAGTAGGCATAAGCTCGAAGCTTTCAGTTTGGAAATATTTCCCCAAGAAAGCTTCTAGAAGTCATTTTTTTGCTTTTACTTACATTAAGTGTCTTGAACAGTTTTTAGTGGGAGATAGTGCACATAATTGCACAATCTACAATGGTAAGAACTGCACATGCACATGTATTGGCTAAAGAAACTATGCAAGTGCTTTAAATTGGGCTTTAAGAAATATAATCTAGAATTCATGCGGTCTTTGGGATTGTTTTACTTCCAAATTTGTAGGGGAATGCTTGGAACACTTTGACGGACGGAGACAAATCTGGATTAGTTGCCATTTTCCTAATGGTGAAAAAATGACGTGTAATACCCTCTTACGCTCGATCATCAGAGGCCCACTACTTCAAACCATATAATTATTTCTTCTCCATTATCTTCTCCTTGTTTTATAAGTCTGTCATATTCCTGGATTTCTCCTTGTTTATGTTAGGACACTAATTTTTTGTTATTATTATCATTTCTTGACATATATTTCATCCATTTCTACCATTATTTTTCACACCATTTATCTTAATTAACAATATAATTCCATTATATAATTATTTATTCTCTTATGGATAAGTAATATTTGTGCTGCTTTATTTTTAATAAATTGAATACTATTATGCATGATTTTTCCAATGATGGTTTATTGATGGGTTTTTTATAACATCACTCATGATTTTAACCTTCAATATCTCTTCTAGATTGAAAATTTGATCTTCAACTTAGTAAAATATGCCAACTCAAAAATTCATTGGGACAAAAAGTGACATTTTTGCATTGGAATTTTAAAGAAAATGAAGATGAATATTGAAAATACGAGACATGGAATTTGTGTAGAACAAGCCAATTTAGTTTTCCAATGAGAATTTTTCTAAATTTCGTCTTGGTGTGAGAGATACGAGAGGTTCCTTGAAGGAAATTTTCCTAGATTTACTGTTATGGATTCTTTGCAATTTTCCTCAAATGAAGAATCAAATTCGACCTTATCTCAATTGAATGATGATGAATATATCCTTCAAACTAGATCTTAATGATTGATGTATTGTAAACATTCTAAAGTTGTAATAAAATCATTTTGTAAACTAGTCATAAATTAGAAACATTGGTTTTAGGAGAGTTGTTGTGACTTCTCTACGTATTTAAATGAAACAATTCATCACAAAAAAGGAGTTAGGCGAAAATAGTGGAGAGTTGAAGAATAGAAGAGGTCGGAGGATGAATATGCATGGATTTTTATTTCCTAAGTTTTTACTAATGAAAGATCGACGAATAATTGAATTTGGATCTATTGGGAATTGATTTGATTTATTATTCATAACCTTGCTCTAGCTTCTTTTTTAAGGATGAAGGTCCCCCTCCTCTAATCACGGTTTGCTATTTTTGTACAATAAGTAAATAGCCTTCATTTATTTTTTATCAATGGTGTTGATTTGAAATGGAAATTGAATCATTGTTCATCCATTATTCATTATCGTTTTCTCTCTTGTTATAATTCTGCTTGCTTATTTTATGGTATAATTATGATTGCAATTTTTTTCATGTCTTGGTTACCATTCACTATTTTAGACTATTGTTTCCATTGATTTATGATTTCCATTGAGTTGTGGTTGTTATTTTTTTTAGGTTGTACTATTTTTTTTTTTTCCTCTTTATTTCATTATGATTGTAGTTTCGATTTGTAAGTAGAATTATTTTCCAAGCCCTAGATTTTCATTTGAATCCTCTTGTAAGCCTAGCATATTTTTAATTCTTGCAATTTATTTTTTGTTATTTTTAATTTATTTCTTGCCACTTTTAGTTTTACATTTTATTCATGTTGATGAAGAATGAGCTTGATAGTTTAGAAGATAGTCATGTAGAACTAGTATTAGCTATTGGTAGTTTCTTGCATATATTTTGCTGACTACCTTGAAATAAAAGAACACTCCTCAGGTTCGTAATTAATTTCTAGGAGATTAGTTTCTTTTATCAAGAAATTAATTTCCCCTACATTTTGGCGTCGTTGTGAGGGAGGTAGTCAAATAGTACTACCACACTAATTTTTGGTTGTAGATTCAATCCAAACTCTAAGAGGGTTGGATATTAAAGACGAAAGGTAAGAACCTACACATGCACCCTAGCTAACTTGTGGTGAAGTCTTACCTCAGTAGGTAGTTTAATATCATATAAAATGCATGAATAAAAGTATGAATTTTAAAGGGATAAATTTAAAAATATTTTATAATTTTTCTCAAGTGGTGATGTAAGAATAATCCATTCCACTAACCAATTGGAAAGAAAATTCGAATGATGACCCTTGAAGTAGAAGATGAAGAAAATCCTATATTTTTGGAAGAAATGAAACAAATTGCTACTTCTCAATTCCCTATTAGAGATCTAGGAGGAGTGACAGAAATGCACATCATTCCCCCATATGCTCTACCAAATTTTCATGGTTTGGAAAATGAAGATTCAGATACATTATTATTTGATTTGGAGGAAATTTTTAGAGGATATTATTCTTGTACTAATGATCAAAGGTTGAAAGTGTTTCCTATTACTCTAAAATGTGAAAATCTCCAATAGTCCATGAGCCTTTGTGGGAATTGTATTCAAACATGGGAGGAGATGAAGAATATATTCTTGAAGAAGTACCAAGATTAGTGCAAGGGTAATGAATATATTTACAGAAAGAAACAAGGGTAATATGAAAGCTTGGAGGGCTATGTGGAGCAATTTCAATACAAAATTAAAAAATCAAAGCATGAAAAATTAGCAAAAAGAGACCTTGAAAACACTCCTACTTAAAGGAATCAAAATTGACTTTTTATAAATCTTAAATTTGATGGGAACATGTGATTTTTTACAACTATCATATGTTTATTTTTCTAAATTAAAGGTATTCCAAAGGAATCTAAAAGACTTCTAAGAATTATAGAGAACATCCCTCTCCTTTTTTGAAAGATGCTGCAAGAACAGAAGTTACAAGAGCTAAAATCAATAATTTATTTGTATTTTGTAAAAAAAATATTATCAACTCTCTATTTTCACAATTGGATATTTTAAAAGAATAATTTGAGGAAGTTCTTTTCCCTTAGTATTGAATGAAGCATCCCATAGATTACTTCTCTTTCCTACTCAAGTTGGAAGCAACATATCAAAGAGATCAAGAAGTTGTAACCTCATAACCATGGAAACCGTGGGCTACATTTATGGTTCAAAAAAAAATATTTTCTTTCTCTTACTTGCATTATTGTTGGCTTTATGGGGCCTACACCCAGGTTCAAAGTGACTTCTTGCACAAACTGAAGTCTTACCCGAGGCAATATATGGGTATCCTAGAACCAGGTTTCTACAACTAGAGGGACACCAGACTATGGATTTAGGGATTTTCCTTAAAAAAGCTTAGCAAGCCAGATCTATAATTAATACCAATACTTTTCAACACATATGTTGAAATTACCCCCAGGCTGTGTGATTTACTTATTCTTGCATTAAAAGAAAAGTAAATAATCATAAAAATAACTACGCTACTCAAGAAAAAAGAAAACCCTTTTTCTGTATAAATATTCAGAAACGAAAAGTAAAATAAAAGCACATCAATATACCTCAGATCTTTCTTAACAAGTATTTCATTAATAGCAACCATCCTTCTCATATAATAACTTTCTACCCTACGCACACAACTGCAGGGGTCTATGCACACAGCTACAGATTTCCTAAGTTCTTCATGCTCATAGCTACAGGAGCCTTTTCCTCTAACCCAAAAAAATACTCTAACTCAAAACAATCTTACATCTAAATGCATCATTCAAATTATACGTGACTCCCTATGAATTCTATCTATAATCCTTATATATATTTGTCATTTACAATACCATGGTCCAAAACCATGGGAAGAGTCCAACGTTCAAAAAATATCCCATCCAATTACATAATAAGGGGCTTTGACTGATGCCAAAGATGTTATAACTCCAAATACATTCTGCTTTTTGTGCTTCACTCCTTGATCTGCAGAGTCTTTCCTTGCTTGCTTACTATGCCGGGATCCCAACTCCAACAGCCCCTAAACAAAAAAATGTGACTCATCCCAAGTCACAATAGTGGTTCACCATCAATCTTCGCTTTAATGTTTCTCACGACATCCTTCAATGGTTTAACTAGTTTAGTGCACTATGTTTCAAAAGGGAGCTCAAGACCAGTAGAAAAATCCCATGGAGATAGAATCATATGACGACGAAGAAGAAATAAGTCCAAGAAGAGATTGATGCTCACGAGGTTGAACTTCTCCCCAGGTTGCCTCTAGACATCCCTCCCTATAAATCGGAGGCTAAGAGGCCAGTGAAAGATCCCGATGCAGTAAATTACAAGGTATTTACACCATTGATTCGATATGAGGTTCCATTGGAAGGAGAGTTGTTGGCCAAGGTAACTCAGCTCATGATAGAAGATTGAGATTTTAATGATCAGACCAAATACCCACAGTTTGAGCCTAGCAGACCTACAAGGGAGGAATAATGTGATTTTATCCAATGAAATGGGTAAAAGGTATCTAGGATTTCAGGATCCTCAATGTGTTCTATGTACCCCACTTCAGACGAAGTAATATCAACCCTATGTGTGTGCACCAATTGTTGGCCTTAGTATATGATGATTATTTATGGTTGGGGAGGAAGATACTCATAATGAAGGCCTTAATATGAAGAATTACAACCCTTCCTTGCCTTGGGTTGGACCCCACGAAGGCTTTTGTAGGTGAAATCTAGGATAAGAAACTCACGAATTAGATGAAGAATGACTATGAGCTGACCAAAGGTTCCCAGGGTTATCTAATTAAATCCATCTCGGGCAGAACTGTGCACTTCGCCACACACATCCTTACCAGGAAGATTATGAGAAAGAGCCATGGAGAAGAGGCTTTCACACCTGTCATAGCATTAGCTACAGAGTGCACCAAGGGTGTAGTCTATAACTGGGCAGCTTACTTATGTGCTAAATTCCTTTCTGATTTTATAGAAGCACAAGAATAAGGAAATAAATTCCACTATGCATGGCTTCTACTTCTCATTGCGTTTATGGAGTGGCAAGAGCCTGAGTAGTCGTAGTTCAACAATGCGGGCCTCGATTTATGTGAAGCAACTAAATATGCTTCGATACGGCATTCGGCTAAGCCATCACGGGTTATGGATAATAAGTTATTTTGGGTAGGATTAGAGATGAACTTGCAGACAGTGATTAGCTAAAAGACTTGGTTATCACTAGGCAATGGGGAGGAATATCACAAAGTCACGGCGTTGAAAGTCGACTTCCATCATATACATATTCAGGCGAAGAAGGACCTCATGGGGGTCTGGTACGAACTGTCATACCTGGTCGAGGAAGAATATGTGGTTGCCATAATTAGTCACTAGTTGAGTGATTGGTTAACTCTGCTATCTGATGGCATGGATTAGGCAGGAACTAGTGGGGAAAAAAACACTAGGATAACAAGACAGAAGGAAACAAGGGTCACATTTGTGTCTGATATAGAACTTGAAACAAATATTCTAGACACATGAGGGGATGATATTCTTGGCAGTGATATCGGCACAGATCCAACTTCCACCAAGTGAAGGAAACCACATAAAGGTGGCATGAAAAATAATTCAAATTCTGATAAGTCTACTAGCCCATAGGTCATGGTCCTTACTGAAGGGGACCTTGATGAAATTAGGGATAGTATGAAGCAAGCCATTGAAAATATATGGGGTGGTATCAAAGAATAATATAATAAAGTGATGGAAGGTGTTCATAAGGTCTTGCAATACTTGTAGGTGTAGATGAGCATTGTTCAGGCGAGCATGAGTGGATTCCAAGTGAGTGTGGTTCCACCAACCAGAGCACTGGCTAGAACAAGCACAATTGCACATGAGTTGGCACTGACATATAATACCCATGCGATGCCTCTCCCTACATGCACACTATGATTTGACATGGAGTAGAAACTAAGGCAGGTGGCCCTCTAGCAGAATTCAAAGTTGAATTTCACTGCCGAATTTACATGAAATCCACCAGGGAATTGATGAGAAACTAAAGATCAGGGAACAGTAGGCCCTCTTGATCATTTAGTATGTTACAAAATAAAAATAAATCATGGTTTAGCAAAATAATCTTGTTGGCCAAGAGTGCGCGACTAAGGTAGTGCAACGACAAAAGCTAGAGGAGACTATTTCTAAAGCATGTAGTAAGCTACAAGAGCTCTAGATTTATGTTGCAATTGCACCAGAGGAGAAAGTGAAAAAGCTATCCATTGCAGTGAAAGACTCCAATGTCAAGGTTGATGAATCGTGCTTGGAAATGCAAATGAATATAGTTGAGTTGAAGATGCAATTGTAGCCTGCCACTCCGCTAGAACTATGGGAGCAATGCAGAGCTTAGTAGAAATATGCATCAAACTAGGTTGAGTCCAATGTACAAGAGTGTGCACATATATTTGGAGTATTTCTTGATATATGTACCTTTGTACAAGAGGACCCTTAGGTGAAAAATTGGTAGGTTGAAGTGTGTGAGAAGTAGAAACAACTGGATCAGATTAAGGTCACTACCAAGACCTTAGCACAAAACCAGTGGCTTACCCATCTCTGAGAGGGTAAATTATTACAGGGGCAAGTTGATGAGCTATGTAGGAAGAATTAGATACTTACATATAGGCTAAAACCATGGGAATTTGAGGCTAGCCAACTCTCCCAAATGGAAGAAAATAATTTGAAGGCACTTTGCACAACACAATGAGGATTCGAGCAGAAGGTAGCTAAGAAGGTTTCAAAGACACTACTCAGAGAAATTAAGGGGTTACTCCATTTTTTCGATGGGTTTTTCTTTCACGAACACTGCCCGATGATTTATTTTTTTGGCTTTGCATACGAAGCTATTCTTTTAGTCTTTTCTCCTTTAGGAGACCTTATATCTGTGGCTGTTATTGGCAGTGTGGCAATTATGGTCTGATCTACTTCTCATCGGATTGTGTGCTCGAGCCCTGCCGTGATCAATTCCTCTCTCAATGTTGTGAAATTTTACTTCCTCATGCAACAACTTGTTCGACTCTATTTCATACTATGATTATCTCTTATAAAACTTAGCACACAAAGTGTTCGAATTGGGAGCAAGATTTATAATTTATAGGAAATTCAAATTGAAATCCCATCATCACTCTAAGATATCCCTCATGAATGCTAATTTAGTGGTAGATATTCCCATTAGCTTCATCTCGCCCACTCCTTTTAACGGACAAGTAATTTTCCAATCATCCTTTACTGTTCCAACGGTCATAGTTTGGACGGACTCCATGAGACTCACCCCCTCAGCAAATTATGGCCTCCCTTGGTGCAGTAACCTCCAGCGGCACAGAAATTCAATCTACTGCACAATACTCCTACTACGCTGGAGCCATCCTGTTGTATAATATTTGTGCATCTGTTCACCTCGATATCAACATATCTTCTCCCTCAAGAGAATTTTGTTGGCCAGGTCTATCCAATCCAAATGGACCAACATCCTTGGTTCCTTGGTAATGAAAAATACTTCTGCTTTCATTTCAAGAGCCTCATTAATTCGTTCCCACCCATTAATGAAGCTATATGTTAATAATATTCCTTCTATCATCTCCTTCCAATCCACGGTTCCATGGCACAACTCAGTTTCCAGATACCACTGCTGAGGTACCGTCTCTAAGGAGTGAAAGAACATGTTCACCCATTCTAGCTAAGGTTCGTCTCCCTAATCTTCAGTCCAGCAATCCAAGTGCTCTCGGGGATCCTTCTAGCCATTGTACTCCTCTACAATCTTCGTATCAACCTAAGAAAACTGTAGCCTTAGGAACTTGCATAAATCTGTCCATCCACCCAAACTCTCTTTGTGTGCATGCCACCATTGGGTTGGAGTATACCTAAATCCGACATCCAAATCTTCATGCCTCTATTCTTCAGGCACCTTTATCTAAAAGTCTTCTAGAAATAAGACAAAATTCCCCATGCCATCATAAATAGATAAGTGACATGCTTCTGATCTGACATAGTGTAGAGATCTGGTGACTCTATTATAGGTCTTAGTGGTCACTTCATGCAAACTATTCTGCCAATGCTCTGAATCTTCATTAGAATATGAAACACATGAACTATCGCACACCCGAAAAATTCTACCATCCGCTGTGGGATTGATATAGTATTCATCATGTGTAGTAAGCTTATATATCTAATAAATGTCAACATCTCCATACTCATGCTCGAAAGGATCTATGTAGCAGGCATCCTTGGAAGGATCTAATGGCACAACAACCCAAGTACCATTATTTTCAAATATCATATGCCTCTTCTTCAGGTTGATTATAACATCCATGTCATAAGCCAAGTCAAACTCCAGCAGTGTAGGATATGGGTTACTTTCATCAATGATCTCAATGACTTCAAATTTTACCAACATTTCATCGCCATCAATATTTATGCTAATGCGCTACAATTTCCCTGTGGAGATAGTCCTTCAACAATTTCATACACGTCTACAAGAAGGATGCCAAGATATAATGATTCACTTCCTTTACTCTGATCTTCTCCTTAGAATTGTCCTCCAATGGAAACATCTATCTCTACACAGTAGGTGGTGAAGCTTTAGGAGTCATAAATGTCTTCCTTGCTTCCACGAATTTCTCTTTCTCATGCTTCACATTGAAGCCAACATTTTTATCTTCAAATTTTTTGACCCATGTCTCTGTCAAAACCTTTCTTCCTTATGTGTGGTCTCCTCCAGTATTCACACCAGTGTGCATTACTACGTTAAAATTTGGATCTATGTGGTGTATTTAAAGCCTAATCATTTGTAAATTTGAATTCAGCTACTGGTTTCCATTATCCTATATTTTAGCTAAAAATACGGGACAATATTTGACTTCATGACCAAATTCTTGACAATACTACAGGAAACTACAATGGGATTCCGACAATACCTAGAAAGATGTCGAGTCTGTTCACAGTTGTGTCATATTATCAAACCTCGTCCATGACCTATGCATCCTCCTATGGCACACCCTCTGCCTAGGAAACCTCATCGCGTAGTGAATGAACCCAAATCTTCGTGCCCTTCTATCTGAATCTGATACACACTAGGATTGTTATGAATCATTAGGTCATAGCTCTTATAATGTTGTTCATCATGCCCTACTGAGATAAAGAAGTTACAAAAAAATTTCTTTGGAAATATAGAAAATTCTTGCAATAGATGACAAAATTTCATGGAATGTTGGCCTGCAACTTCGTAGAGGATACACCATAAACTAGGTCCTACACTTGTCCATGTGATCAATCTAGGCTTTAAGTGGGTCGGCATCCCGTTGCTCAAATAGTCTCTATAAATAGGGCATTGTTCTTTATAGTGACCCTCCAATTTTCATTTGATACAACATTTATCCACTCTTATCTCTAGGAGAACCTCCTTTCCCTTATTTAGATCCTGGAGCTCCATATGCAAGCTTGCAAAATGACTTAGAATATGTTGCGCTCCTATGGGCGATGCTTCAAGTTTCATCACAATATCAAATTCTTTAGCCTAAGCTGAAATATTATGTTGAGAGAATGGAAGTCTCAGATGAGGCAACAACGCAACAATGAGCCATTATTTATGTTGTTCATCAACAATATTGAAACCAATTTGGCTCAACATCATTTTAAATCTCTGATCTACCTCCCATACAGACTCGGTAGTCAGCTACTTAATTTCTTCGATCTTTTTGATACACTGGGACTGCGAATTTGGTTTCTTGAATTCAGCATTTGGTGCGGCCCTTGCATCAGCCAAAGAAGAATTTTCATTCATCATAACATATTTCATTTACTATTACAATTCTCTATCTTGCAGCACTTTAAACAATTGTGATTTATTCATGTTTTCATCTGTAACATTCTGCGAACTCCATATCGCTTCTGCCACAAATCAGAATTGTTCGGGATCATATGTTCTCTTAAACACAGGCATGTCCACGCATCTTGCCTCACCAAAGAATAATTTTCATTTTTCTATTATAACGATTGGCTTGATTAGTACAATGTCACTATCTTAAAGGGACTCTTAATCAATTGTGATATATTCATGTTTTCATCTCAGAATATTCCTCACTTGATCCATATCGCTTTACCACAAGGATGCCTGTTTCGGACTATGTCTCCTTAAACACATGCATGTATAGGGGTTGTGTTGGCAATATGTTGAAATGTGTTTCCTTGATGGAAACCTACTGATGAGTTTTCCTTGATGGCAACCTACTTGATGAAGTTGTCCTTGATGGAAACCTACTTGCTAAGTTTCCTATGAAAGAGGGATATTGTTGGCAATATGATGCAATGTGTTGTCCTTGATGGAAACCTAATTGATGAAGTTGTCCTTGATGGAAACCTACTTGATGAGTTGCCTATGATAATCAACCTATGTGTTAAATATGTAATAATGATGTAGCTACAGATTACTTCAAATGTGACAAAGAAAAGAATTCCAATAAGTGCCAGAGAAATGATAAATATAATATGTCTCAATGTATACGCTACTTTTGTGAAGGAAACCCGTGTATGGATGCAATGTATATGCTACTTTTGTGAAGGCAACCCGTGTATACATTCAAGGTTAGCATATACGTAGTTTTTATGAAGAGAAGTTGCGTATACACGCGGAAATGAATGCTCCAAGTCGCGTATGCCTTTTGCGCTCTAAAATTATAATACCAAGAAGCATTACTACATGGTATTAGCCCACAATATTGGAGCTTTATTGTCTATTTGATCTTGTATAAGAATACAATAAGTAGCAGGTTTTGGCTCATAGTATTGGTAAAGGATAAAACTATATAAGGAGAAGAAGATCATAGTGCTAGTAGTGCATGCAAAAGATTGCTGATGAATAAATTTCTCTAAGGAATATCTGCATGGATGAACTCTGTTCTTAATTGATAGATCTGAATCTATGATGCACCCATGGATATAATAATGGTTCAATATCTCTAGATCTAGAAATGATGAATCTCTAGGATGATCTGCAAAAGAAATGATGAAGACCTGGCTCAAGTCTGATGAAGAAATTGAAGAAATCTAGGTAAGTTTATAGATCTGGTCTGTTCTGGAAAGTTTATCTTTTTCAGATCTATACACTAGTTGGTTTCAACAAAAGCGCGTATATACGCGGGTTCACTTAATAAAAAGTGCGTATGGAAATTAGGGTTTCTGAAGCTTATTTATAGATATTACTTCTGTGATTTATGTTTTCTCTCTGCTGTCGGTCAATGAAGTCTACTTGAAGTTCTAGGTTGATTGAATATGAAGTATGCTGCTGATTTGATAATGAACAAATCTAATCACTGATTGAGAAAACATGATAAAGGATGAGTGACTATCTAAACAGTTCTACATTGTTGATAGATTGTCTGAATTAAAAGTTTCAGATCTGAATATGAGTCTAAATAGATTATGAAAGAAAGCATACGCTAGTTGGTGAAAAGAAAAGCGCGTGTATACGCGGACACTGTGAAGAAAAGTCATGTATTATTTCAAAATATAAAAACTAGCATGCACTGAAGCATACGCAGGTTGGTGTGAAGAAATACACGTATATACGCAGGTTACATAAAGAAAAACATCGTATGGTATCTGAATTAATGGTTGCTCAAGGTTGAATGTGTATCTGCATATCTATTCTGAAGTCTGGGTTATTTCTGAAGTTCTGGTTACAGTGTTTTCACTGTACTAATTGATAAGAGTTTATGATTGTTGATAAGGTGCATAGGTCTGGGTTTTAATAAATACTTCACTCTAAAGTATATCTGCATGGAATGGGTAACACTTTATTGATTGATCTGAATTAATTATGTACCTATGAAGAAAATGATGAAGAGGGATCACTAGATCTGAAATGACTATGTATTTTCTAGATCTATTTATGGAATGTTTAGATCTGTGATCTGACAAATCTTTGCTGAAGTAAAGGGTGAAATCTGAGTTATCTGTTCTGAAGAGCTGCATAGTTCTGAAAAGTTACAGATCTATACGCATGTTCATCTCAGCAAAAGCGCGTATGAAATCAAAGGTCAATTCTGAAATAGTTGCAGATCTATACGCAAGTTTGTCTCTATGAAAGCGTGTATATACGCAGGTTCAGTGAAGTAAAAGCGCGTATGCAATCTAGGGTTTTGCTGAAGTGTGCAGAAGGAAATATCTGATCTGTTTTTCTATTCTACTGTTGTCTGTCAATGATGTCTTCATACAGATCTGGGTTGTTTGAATACTGATTATGCTGCTAGTTGATTATGGTTAAAGATCAGTTATTGGTTGATTGGTTGATGATTCAATGAATGAATTGAATGGGTTATAAGTTTCAGTTTGATGTATGTTCTTTGAGCTTAAATGTGTGGAGTGGGTCCATTCTGCAAATATGATGAAAAGAGGCCTACAAGGTGTGTTGTGTGGAAGCTGTTGGATCCAGTATGAAAATTGATGAAACGTGGTCCGCAGTGGTGCTGAGGGTCGAAGCCTTCAGTGAGGGGGTTGTAGCTCCCTTCCGTGCTGGTAGCCAGAACTAGCAGTGGGTTAGTAGCTCTAACCAAGAGGCTGGTAAACGAGAGTAGGGGGTCAGAGCTCTCTTCTAGGGAGAGGTGAACGAGATCGTGGTTGGAGCCCTCCAAGTAGCCGGAGAACAAGAGAAGGTTGTAGCCTTCTCACAGTGGGTGCCATCTGTTTAATATGAGTCTCAAGGCCAAGAATAAATTGTAAGAAGTTTTCTTTATAATAAATATTGAAGATAGAGACGACAGCAGCGGTGGTTTTCTCCCGAATTGGGTTTCCACCTTAAATACTAGTGTTCATGTGTGTTTCTTATGTGTGATGGTTTATTCTGTTATTACTGCACATGCTTACTGCTTACTAAACATCTGATGAATGAATGATGCAATGATCTAAGTAAATAATTAAATGCATAATAAGATCTCTGGACATACGCAAGTTTTCTTAAGGATATTCGCGTGTATATGCGAGTTGGGTTCAATAAAGTAGCGTATGGGTTTAAGAGAAAGAAAAAGTAAAATGTTTTTCAATCAACTCTAAATACTGATTCACCCCCTGCCCCCCTCTCTCAATATTTTTTCCAACAATTGGAATCAGAGCAGATCCTTCTGCAGAAGCTTGATCGCTTGAAGGAGATCCGTCACAATGGGAAGGAAGCAAAAGAAGAGGGCTACTCAAGGAAATAAGATATCTCAGAAATCGTGTACGACAGAAAATGAAGATGATGCAAAAGGTATTAATCCTTGTTCTTGTGATTCACTTCCTTATGCAAGCAATGGTGAAGATAGTGAAAATGATAGTGAAAGTAACAATATGGGTCTAGAAGCAAATCTCAAGATCAATGTTGAAGATCAATTTAAAAAGAAGGAATATATCTACAAAGATATGATCTCTAGAATGAATGGACAGATAGAAATGTATCAAAGACTGCAGGATAAAGTAACCAATCGAAGTGAAAGACTTGAAGCAGAAATCATCTCTCTCAAAACAGATCTGGAAAAATCAAATAAGAAGAATGAAGAACTTTTACAAACTTTTTAAGAACAAGAAAATGGGTTGAAAGAAGAGATTTTAAAATTGAATGATCAAGTAGAAGAAGGAAGAAGGGTCGAAGAAAGTATGAAGAAGCAATGCCAAAGATTGGAGGTTGAGGTAAACATTTTAAAAGGTAAATTAGAAGAAAAAGATAAACTCTTGAGGTTTCAAGATAGTACTAAGATTCTGGACAATATTATTAGTAGTCAAAGGTCTCCTTCTATTAAATTTGGTCTTGGTTTTCATGAAACTATTAAAGGAGAATCTAGTTCACAAGAAAGTGCTAAAGATTCAAAGGATATCAATGCAAAACTTGAAGTGTTGAAAGAAACAAAAGGTCAACCGACAATCATGAACTCTCAAAAGAAATCATTCCCTCCTAACTATAGAAGCATCAATCGATTCTCTCCTTTGATCAATAATGTTGAATGCTTTAAATTTCATAATTATGGGCATGTTGCAGCCAATTGCAGAAGCAGATTGTTTCAATCACAAGCAAACAGATTCTACGCAGAAAGGTACTTAGGTTTCTTTAAGGGATATTGTTTTTCATGCAACAAGTTTGGTCATAAAGCAGCTGATTGCAATAGAAGAAAGAATAGAAAAACACATTATGATCCCTATGCTTACTTTTCTGGTCACACAAGATGTTATGCTTGTAACAAGTATGGACATGTAGAAAAAGAATGCAGGATGAATAGATCTGAGAAATTGGATAATTTCCAACACACAATAAGAAATTTCAAGCAAAGATGGAAAAATAAGGAGGACCGGTCAAAAACATAGGGGATAATAATCCTACTGTAGTCTTCCGCTTCTAAAGCTTACTTCTCATAATGACTACAGGAGTGATGTGAGATACATTATAGGAATTAGTAATGTATCATCACAGGGGGAGCAATATATGGTGATTCCCATGGTTATGTTTATTTCTAACAGTGCATCTGATGTAAAGAAGACAGGTACAAGTGGTATATGTTCAGGGGAAGATGGAGTTGTGAAAATTTCAGTATTTCACTTTCCATACGCGGTTTCGTGAACTAAAGCCACGTATACACGCGAGTTTCGTTGGAGACAGTAGCGTATGTTTTTCTGATAAGAAAAACAGTAAGACAGCTAAAGATCAAGAACACAGGTTCAGGGGGAGCATCAGTCTAACTACTAATGATTGCATTGTTGGCATTGTATCTGCTTATTCCTTAGTTATCGTAATACTCATGCTCAAATGATGATGACATGATACATGGTTTCTTATGATGAGATTATGGATGAGCCCTGATTGCTTTTTGCTGAAGAGTATCTTTTGTTTTCACACATGGATGAGATGGAAGTCTTATGATGTAGAGATAAGGATAGATAATGCGAAGTTTGTTGCTGATGACTTTTGTCACGGTTGTGACCCTTTATACATAATTCCTACACATGTTACATCATGATTATGAAATAAATATAAATCATGAAGATCTTGGTGATAACAGATCACATGGATGATTGCTTGACACATATTTTCTATTGAAGAAGTTGTTCTGGTATGATAATTCCTCGTGCGAAGAATATGTTGATGCTGCAAAGAGCCTGAAGGCTTGGTTACTGATGTGCTTATGCTACAACTGTTGGATGACACTTGAAAACACAGCTACATTGTCCTATCTTTCTTCTCTCATATATTCCATGGAAGCATTTGAATATCTCAGACAGAAGCTGGGAGTTGTCTCTGCCTCTCAGAAGATCAGATCTGCTTAATTTCAGAAGATTAAATTGGATACGCGAATTTCCTGAAGGACAGTTGCGTATATACGCGAGTTTATACACAGAAAACCGCGTATCGGTATTTGGTGACAAAAAATTTTCTGGGTCAGCATTCTTCAGCACAGCTGTCGTGCTGTTGGTGATGTTCCAGCTCTCATATTTCTGTTTCATTCTCTAATGTTTCTGATGAATATGCCTTGATGATTTGTTGTTGAAAGTGTTCAGGATGCACAAGCTAAGGGGGAGCTTTGGTCATATGGAAAGGATGCATTGTTGGCATTCTAATTATTTGCTGTGGTCTGATCTCATGCTTGAGATTCTTTGGTCTTGATTGTATAAGTTATTTCTATATTTTGATGAAAAGGTTATACCTATGATGTAAATTGTTATATTTAGTCATGTAAAGACTTCTTCAAATTTGTAAACCCACTTGGTTGGGTAATTGAGTCAACATATGTAAATCCACTTGGTTGGATCATTGATGTAAGTATGAGTCCTTGGTGATAGGAAAGGTCATAGAGTCATGTACTTCATTGAAAAATATGTTTGAAGATTCAAATGCGGAACTCGGTATATGGTAAGTTCAATACACTTCAGATCTACAAAGCTCATATTTTTACAAGGGAAGAGAAAACCTTGCTTTGTTTTGACCGCTCCTTTTCCTCGTATGTCAAAGGAGGAGAGTATCATGGTGTTTGAATAATGGTTATAATCAATGTATCTATCTCGTTGTGGTGATCAAACACATCATGGTTGCCATCAAGTCCAAAGGGGGATATTTTTAGCAATATGATGCACGTGTTGTCCTTGATGGCAACCTATTGGCGAAGTTTTCCTTGATGGAAAACCTACTTGATGAAGTTGTCCTCGATGGAAACCTACTTGTTGAGTTGCCTATGAAAGGGGAGATAGTTGGAAATATGATGCAATGTGTTGTCCTTGATGGCAACCTGCTTGATGAAATTGTCCTTGATGGAAACCTACTTGATGAGTTTTCTATGATAAGTAGCCTATGTGTTAAATATGTAAGGATGATGTAGCTACAGATTAGTTCAGATGTGACAGAGAAAATAATTCCAGCAAGTGCCAAAGAAATGATAAATATAATATGTCACAATGTATACGCTACTTTTATGATGGCAACCCGCGTATGGATGCAATGTATATGCTACTTTTGTGAAGGTAACCCGCGTATACATTCAGGGTTAGCATATACACATTTTTTATGATGAAAAGTTGCGTATACACGCGGAAATGAACGCTCCAAGTCGCGTATGCCTTTTGCACTCTAAAATTATAATACCAAGAGGCATTACCATGGTATTAGCCCACAATATTGAGCGTTGTATTGTCTATTTGATTCCGTCTAAGAATACCATCGGAAGTAGTGTGGTTTTGGCTCATGGTATTGGTAAAGGATAAAACTATATAAGGAGAAGAAGATCATAGTGCTAGGTGTGCATGTGTAAGGGTTGTTGATGATAAATTTCTCTAAGGAATATCTGCATGGATGAACTCTGTTCTTAATTGATAGATCTGAATCTATGATGCACCTATGGATATGATGAAGGTTCAAGATCTCTAGATCTAGAAATGATGAATCTCTAGGATGCTCTGCAAAGATAATGATGAAGACCTGACGCAAGTCTGATGAAGAAATTGAAGAAATCTGGGTAAGTTTATAGATCTCGTCTGTTCTGCAAATTTTATCTTTTATAGATCTATATGCTAGTTTGTCTCGGTAAAAGCGTGTATATACGCGGGTTCGCTTAATAAAAAGCGCGTATGGAAGTTAGGGTTTCTGAAGATTATTTACAGATATTACTTCTGTGATTTCTATTTTCTCTCTGCTGTTGGTCAATGAAGTCTACTTGAAGTTCTGGGTTGATTGAATATGGAGTATGCTGCTGATTTGATAATAAAAAAATCTAATCACTAATTGAGAAAACATGATGAAGGATAAGTGACTATCTAAACAGTTCTACATTGTTGATAGATTGTCTGAATTAAAAGTTTCAGATCTGAATATGAGTCTAAATAGATTATGAAAGAAAGCATACGCTAGTTGGTGAAAAGAAAAGCGCGTGTATACGCGGACACTGTGAAGAAAAGTCATGTATTATTTCAAAATATAAAAACTAGCATGCACTGAAGCATACGCAGGTTGGTGTGAAGAAATACACGTATATACGCAGGTTACATAAAGAAAAACATCGTATGGTATCTGAATTAATGGTTGCTCAAGGTTGAATGTGTATCTGCATATCTATTCTGAAGTCTGGGTTATTTCTGAAGTTCTGGTTACAGTGTTTTCACTGTACTAATTGATAAGAGTTTATGATTGTTGATAAGGTGCATAGGTCTGGGTTTTAATAAATACTTCACTCTAAAGTATATCTGCATGGAATGGGTAACACTTTATTGATTGATCTGAATTAATTATGTACCTATGAAGAAAATGATGAAGAGGGATCACTAGATCTGAAATGACTATGTATTTTCTAGATCTATTTATGGAATGTTTAGATCTGTGATCTGACAAATCTTTGCTGAAGTAAAGGGTGAAATCTGAGTTATCTGTTCTGAAGAGCTGCATAGTTCTGAAAAGTTACAGATCTATACGCATGTTCATCTCAGCAAAAGCGCGTATGAAATCAAAGGTCAATTCTGAAATAGTTGCAGATCTATACGCAAGTTTGTCTCTATGAAAGCGTGTATATACGCAGGTTCAGTGAAGTAAAAGCGCGTATGCAATCTAGGGTTTTGCTGAAGTGTGCAGAAGGAAATATCTGATCTGTTTTTCTATTCTACTGTTGTCTGTCAATGATGTCTTCATACAGATCTGGGTTGTTTGAATACTGATTATGCTGCTAGTTGATTATGGTTAAAGATCAGTTATTGGTTGATTGGTTGATGATTCAATGAATGAATTGAATGGGTTATAAGTTTCAGTTTGATGTATGTTCTTTGAGCTTAAATGTGTGGAGTGGGTCCATTCTGCAAATATGATGAAAAGAGGCCTACAAGGTGTGTTGTGTGGAAGCTGTTGGATCCAGTATGAAAATTGATGAAACGTGGTCCGCAGTGGTGCTGAGGGTCGAAGCCTTCAGTGAGGGGGTTGTAGCTCCCTTCCAGTGGTAGCTGGTAAACGAGAGCAGGGGGTAGTAGCTCCTTCTAGGGAGAATTTCAGTAGAAATGAGAGCGGGGGGTAGTAAGCTCCCTTCAGGGAGAGGTTGGTAGAAGGATCGAGGGGGTTCGGGCTCCTTCCCGGTAGTAGCTAGAGAACGAGAGAAGGTTGCGGCCTTCTACGGGTGGAGTTCTTGCATCTTGGTATGGTCTGCACGATACAAAATTGTAAGAAGTTTTCTTTATAATAAATATTGAAGACAGAGACGACAGCAGCGGTGGTTTTCTCCCGAATTGGGTTTCCACCTTAAATACTGGTGTTCATGTGTGTTGATTATGTGTGTTGGTTTATTCTGTTACTCCTGCACATGCTTACTGGTTACTAAACATCTGATGAATGAATGATGCAATGATCTAAGTAAAGAATTAAATGCATAATAAGATCTCTGGACATACGCAATTTTTCTTAAGGATATCCGCGTGTATACGCAAGTTGGGTTCAGTAAAGTAGCGTATGGTTTTAAGAGAAAGAAAAAGTAAAAAGTTTTCAGTCAGCTCTAAATACTGATTCACTCCACCCCCCTCTCGCATTTTTCCCAACAGTTGGGCCATGGTGAATGCGGGAGGCAGAGGTGGAGGTGGAGGAACATAATAGGATGGAGAGATTATGGGGGTGGAAAGTTGGTGAATTTCCTTGGCACTTTGTTGACTTTTAGATATTAGTGACAAACTTCATGGAGTAGCGGGGTTGCTTTATGTTTTTGAAGATTCAAATAGTGGTCTATATCTAGTTTCAATGTAATTACCCCAAACTGTGTTAA
Source organism: Pinus albicaulis (assembly GCA_034641835.2). Lineage (NCBI taxonomy): Eukaryota > Viridiplantae > Streptophyta > Pinopsida > Pinales > Pinaceae > Pinus > Pinus albicaulis. The sequence continues at coordinate 548,421,002 of CM076582.1, read as the reverse complement.
ATCCCTTACCACATCGCATAGCACTAGGTTCTATTTATTCAAAGGAAAATGTGAGTGCATCCATAATATACCCATTTCACAGAATAGCATTTTAATCTCAAACTTCTGTGACTTCAGGTACCTACTTCTAGGGTTTTTTAAGAACTTACAATTTACTTCACTATAAGACACTGAGATCTTGATCGTGAACTAAGTAGTGAACCCTCCAAGGATATTTTCTATCCAATAATAAATATCCCTAACAATCTCATTATTAGTCCTTTTTAGCCTCTCAATCAGCTCCGAGGTCCACGCAATGGGCCAATTATTGAAATAACCCACCTATGCTACTAGTATTGATATCCACTCATACAAATCAGCAGAAAATGATGTGAAAAGTATCTCATAATGATCTGTATAGATATAATTCTATAGCCAATATTTAGTAGATATGCATCAACTTCTTTTTTCTTGCACAAAAAATTCATGTTCTTTTTTATTAACGGAATTTTCAATCTCTTACTTAGACATATTCCATGTCCACATATCCCTCAGTCAGATCTCGGTCCCAAAAATGTAATTTTTTTTTGGCTTGACGAGGCCTAAGTCTAGGTTAAAAGTGACTTTGTAGTCCAACAAAACCCACTATTACTAGTCGTTTTAGTAATGATCTACTTGCACGAACTGAAGTCTCACACGAGGTAATATAGGGGGATGATAGAACCATGTTTATGCATCGAAAGGGACAATAGACTATGGATTTATGGGTTTTCATTCTCAATAGGGATTCATAGGCCATATCTATAAATTATACCAGTGTTTTTCAACACATCCGTTGAACTTTCTCTAAGTTTGCGCGCTATTACTTATTCTTGTGTTAAAAAAAGTAAATAATTGTAAACAAGACTATGCTACTCAGTTACAAATAAAACCCTTTTTCAGCATAAATATTAAAAAAAAATAAGTAAAAGAAAAACACATCAATATAACTAAAATATTTCTCAACAAGTCTTTCATTAATAGCCAAATCCTTCTCATACATTCTCTTTCTAACCTATGTACACAACTGTAGGGGTTTACACACACTGCTACATACTTCCTAAGGTCTCCACACACATAGCTATAGGATCCTTTTCCTCTAACCCAAAAATAGACTCTGACTCAGAATAATATTACATATAAATTCATCATTCAACTTCTACGTGACTGCTTATGACTTCTATCTAGACTCCTTATATAGATTTGGCATTTACAATACCATGGTAAAAAATCATGGGCATAGTCCAACATTCACAAAATATCCCATCCCATTACATAATAAGGGGATTTTACCCACCCCAAAGCCCCTATGACTCAAAATACACTCCGTGTTGTGTGCTCTGATCCTTGATCTACAGAGTCTTTCATTGATTTTTTACTTCGTGGGGATCCCAACTCCAAGAATTATCCACTATGGAACCCTCATACGTTAGGGAATTCATTCCTATCTCAGTATAATCCCCAACAATCTCGTTCACAAGTTTGGCATGGCCCATCCTATGATTACATGGATACTCTCCCTTATATTGAAACAAAAATGTATCATCCATACTGAGTCTCCAACTCTTCAACAACATCTTGTTTTCATATCAAGATCATCCACACAACAAAATCAGTGATGTCATCATAATAATCCATTCCTTACACAATTTATTGTTCAACCCATTCCACACCCTCACAAGAATAAACCACTACAACATTCTTATAGTGATGAGCTGTAAAATTTACCCCCCCTTCCCATCCATTCTATCTCATTTGCACCATTCCAGAAAACTTATATTGAGATTCATAAGGTTCTAAATCCAAAAATTGTAGAAGTTATGGAATAAAATGAGGTTTCTTCTAGTCCACATCAACAAGCCATTCAGATCAATAAGACATTACAAACTCAATAACCTCACGATATGACAACTTTGGTAAATCAAGAAAGTAAATATTATATTGAAGATTGGTTTCACTCCATTATTTGTTTGTAGCATCACTCCATACTTCAACAATTCTTGGCAACATCTTTAATAGGGAACTTGGTTTCTCTTACCTTGGTATTTATTAACATGAATTTTTCAAATTTAATTTTGTACATACTTGATGCCTTGTTTCGGAAATGGATCCATTGGAAATACCCTTATATGTAGGGATATTTCAATTTTCTTTAAAAGTAGTGTTGGTTAGTAGATAAATAATTTTTTGTTGCAACACGCTTTGTAAATCAATATAAGTGATAGACCTTAAAATTTCCTTGTGTATGTCTATTTATTATATTTAGATTCATATATATAAAAACACCCATATCCATTTGGATCATCATTTGGGACAAATTTCTTATTTATCATATTTTATGGCACTCACGTTTGATAAAATCACTGAAAAACAATAAGTTTAGGCATGTTTTGAGGGAAAAAATGGGAATATTTTTAAAACCTGTTTCTATCCTAAATATGCCTTGGTTTATAATTTCTAAAAAAATTTGAATAACTCAATTTTTATTTGAAATGAAAAAATTATAACCAAAACATTGACATGATGTCTAGTAGGCAGCTTAGGGACAAAGTTGGGAAAATTAGTTTTTGGATGCGTAAATGATAGATCTTGCAAATTGTTTCTATAGTGTATTATAATTTCAATATGGTTTACAAGTAAATATGAATCAATCTATTTAGATATCGTATATGAAATTTATGGCCAAAATATTGAATTCATGTCGTAAATCAACATTCTTAAAACTTTGTTTTTCCGACTTTTCATTCACATATTTGACCCATAAATTATTCTTGTATTAAAAATATATTTATATTGGAGATAAATACATGAGCCTAATTTAGCATCCATTTTTAATTAGCTCAATCTGTTATCAAACGAAAACGTTATGCTTAAAATATGGATTGTTGGTATAAGCTAGGAAATAGAAAGCAACTTTGTTATGCAGGTCGTTCTAAGCATGTTTGACATCTCATCAAATAGAATTTTTAAAACATGCTTCTATTGGAGATATCCATATGAATTTGATTTAGTTTTTCTTTGGAATCATTCAAATCAAATGAAAAAAAAATATGATTAAAACATTATTAGTTCATATGGCTTGCCACTGCTCTCTCACATGTCATAAATGAATTTTACTTTGTTATTTTTTTCTATGGATTTGTTTTATACAGTAAATAATTTTTATTTATTTCATATTTCTTGGATTAATGGAGCCCTTAAACCTCTCTTCTTTCATGATTTCATGTTTTATTGCAAGTATATGCTTGTTTTTTTGCAAGTCCCTAGATAATAAAGGAGGTTCATTCATGAAAAAGTGATTCTTGAAGGAAATGTTAATGAAATAAGGGTGTTACATCTAAGAATATATTAAGAATTTTAATATAATAAAAGAGGTTCATTCATGAAAAAGTGATTCTTGAAGGAAATTTTAATGAAATAAGGGTGTTACATCTATAATTTTGATATTATACCGTGTTGCTAATTATAGGTGCCATTATATAATTTTTTTTATCTTAATAGGTTGCTACAAAATTTCCCACTAGTCGCTGCTAATAAGAAAAATTATCATGAAGAATTTTTTGTTCTCGATAGATTCATAACAAGAGAAATGAAGAATTGATTTCCATATTGTTGAATAACACTGAAACATCAACCATTCCATGGCCACTAAAGCATTTATCCCAATTATCTTTTGTTTCTATTCATTCACCACTACTATTAAAACAATTTTTTGTTCCTAAGGAAACAACATTGCTGCATCTAAAATCAAAATTGTTGTAACTTAAGTTATTTATTTATGATTTTTGTTTATAAAGTGTTGTTTGTTTTCTATTTTTTATTATATTTTTTGTGTTTTAGGTGTAGTTTCCTTCAAATTTGCAGTTGTCATTCGTTCATCAAAATAAAAGAAGCAATTTTTTGAGTTTTATGATATTTTCTCCTAATCTTATCAAGTACATATTTTCCTCAAATATACATTAAACACTCTTATGCTAAGTCTTGTAAAAAATAATGCTTTCCTAATTCCTCATTATTTTGTGAAGTGACTATGACTATAGATTGTATAATCCTTCTCCATGTCACCATGCCTGATCACCCATTAAGTCATTTTTTTCGGGGGTGGGGGGGAGGAGGGACGGCTCATATTAATTCTTGAAACTTCATAAATGATATGGGTAATTTTATTTTTGTAACATGAAACAATAGTACTACTGGTTAAATAAATCTTGAATCATAATTGTCGCTACCTTAGTTACAATTGTTTTTTTCTTAAGTCACAATTGTTGTTCCCTTAGTCACAACTGTTGTTCCATCAATTATAGTTTTTATTTCCTCAATCATATCTACTCTTACCTAAGTCACAATCATTTTTATCTCATTTGAAACTATTATTATTAGCCCACTTTCACACTTTTTTTCACTTTATTCAACACTTGTAAGTCTTTCCATTTTTTTTCTCCTTGGTGAATGAGAGATACTTTTAAGGTTCTAGGTCATATTTGACATAATGATTGGGTAGTTCATTTATATTTGTTTATCTATAAACATATTATTATCTTTAAGGGATAATTTGGCAAAGATGATTTCATCATGCCAATCTTTAACATTCTTAATTTGTCAAGTCCCTCGTATTGTAAAATTTATGATGATTACCACAAAATTTTACTTAAATATTTCTATCACTATCTAATGAAATGATCCTCCATCCCAATCTTAAAAAATTAAAATATATTTATCAATGGTCATTTTAAGGTAATTCATTTTCAAGAAGCAATACTAGTTAAGTTGAAAATATGTAATATCCCAAAAGGGAGAATGCAGTAATACTTAAACACAATATAAGAACTGCAACTAAGTAAAATATAAATCTCAAGAAAACATCAGAATATACAGAGAAGCTGAACCATTTTATTATATGGAGGTGAATTAGTTACACAATGTCCAAAAAATGAGTAGATATATCCCAAGAGAAGGCCTAGAATCACCTTACAATAGTGTTACAACTAGCACTACGTAATTGGTGAGCTTACAAAAGAAATGCTGTGTTGTCCCTTCTATTGTTGATATACATGTAAATGTTGCAAAGGAAAATGCTGATCGAGGGAGCTTATGAGCTCTGATGATGCCAAGATTCAAGATCTCACCAATGTAATGGGTTCCCAAGATAACCTAGAAAGGATTTTCCAGATCTACAACTTTGGAAAATCATCCTCCTAGGGTTTGATCCTTAATCTGCTGGGATTACGGATCTGAAGCTAGATATGACATATATATGGCTGAAATATGTCACAAGATAATATCTAATCTTGAAAGGTTGATCCCTTCCCCAGATCTACAAGTTAGAAGCTTTAGATCTAGCTTCTCAATCCTCCAATGATATTTACAGCTACTGCAACACAATTGCTCATAAAAACTACATTGTAAGGGAAAGAGAGGCTATATTCCTACTAAAATATGCTGCAATAAACTCCAGGCTGATGGAAATACTGATGGAAAGGTGAGGGGATGATCCCTCATAGGATTACTAGCTGAAATGATAGAAACTTCCTTCCTCCTTTCCATCTGCAAATAATGGACAACATAATTCTGGATGGAACTACTGCTGCTAGGAGGTCAATAAATTTTGGCCTGATGCCAGATTTGATATAAAGCTCTCAGAATGTTGATATTTAAGCCCAAGATGATAGGAATAAACCTTTATCGGTTCTCCAGCTGAAATACTAAAGACAACCTCCACCTTCCAAACTAAACTTCAGAAATATGCAATTTCTGAATATTAGTGTTCTGCAGGAAGTAGGAAAATATAAGTGGCACCAATGCCTCATTTAGAATGAAGTACAATAATATTTCAAGAGCTACTCAATGAAGGAGGTGGGATTCCTGTCCAGGAATACCCTGTGCTAAACAACACTTACAATCTTTGCTGAAAAGCCCAAGAGAGCAATGGAATGTCACATGAAAATTCCAGATGTAAATAGTCCTCAACATCAATAATATCCAGCATATCCTCATTCTTACCTTCATATTATTTATATAGTGTTTGAGCCTTCCCATGCCTTAGCCCTCATCTAAACTGCGATGTGCATGTGGAAAATATCCTCCATGTTTGACTGCGCTGTCTATCCAAGTCATCCATCATGTTTAGGTGAGATGTATACCTTCTCCATAATGTGTGCATTAATTGCACAAATTCCTCCATCACTTCATCATGAATGCTCCATGATCTCCTGTTTGATCCCTTCCAATATCTTAGTTGATTGTATCAACCTCCATGATCTATCTCATTAATGAGATATGATCTCCAATCCATTCACATTAGTAGTTTCCCCACTACCTCCTTTATGTAGATCTAAGCTTAATTAATCCACATTCAAACATATAAAGTGGATATTTATTCATCTTAAGGATTATGGGTCCCTCCACCCTTTTATTTACTTAATTCATTAAAAAAATTAAGAACTCTAATATTCCAAATATCAAGTGAAAATTTGGGAATATTACAGTCCTCCCTAGAAAAATGTTGCTTTTCCTTAAGAAACTACAACAAGTGGATGCTATAGAAAACATCCTCCCTCCAAATGGCATCCTCATGTGGAAGGCCTTCCCATCTATCACCATGTTTCATCTATGTCCAGCTCCAAATCTACCTCTCTAGAATGTCTAGAATGGCCTCCAACTGAAAATTTAGATACCATTCCTCATCAATGAATCTCCAAGTGGAAACCATGTGATGACCAGAGTTCTCCTCTTTACAAGAGGTACATAAGATAAAGTGTTTCATTCCCAAAGTGGAAAGTCCCAAATCGTGAACTATCTCTCCAACCCATGATACATAGAGTAGATTATACATATCAATTCCCTCATCATAAGCCATGTTGGCCATCTAGAAATCAAACATCACATCATCGTAGTGAAAAACAAGAAGTAGAGACATATGGGAAAACATAAAAAATGTCAAACCATATTCTCCTAATAACAACCAACACAGCAAAGCCTTCTGCTTCCATGCTAGATCATCATGAAAACAAGTAAGAGAGCCATACTTTCCCAAAAGAAGCCACCCCAATAATGCTTCTTGTTTCCATACCAAATCATCAATGAGAATGTGAGAGCCATACTCTCTCAATAGAATCCAATGCAAAAATGCCTCTTGCTGTTGTCCCACATCATCTTTGTACCACAGGTAGTGGCCATATTCTCTCAAGAGAAGCCACCTTAACAAGGCATCTTGATGCCCCATCACATCATCATTATACCATGTACAATGGCCATAGTCCCCTAACAGAAGCCAAAGTTGTAAGGCCTCCTATTTCCATCCTCCAACAATGTCATGTAATGTATGGGAAGAATTCAACCCATACTCTCCCAATAGTAACCATAGCAACAAGGATTCTTGCTACCTTGTTGCATTATCATGATGCAAGTAATGGAGCAACAATATAGTAGTGGACATGTGAGATGTTTCACCATCATAATACAAACAAGCTCCCTTATGTCACATCATGTGAGAGTTATGTTTTCTCCTAAAGCCATGTACATAGATGAACATGAGATACATCCCAAACAGAAATACATGTAAATACATGAGACATATCCCAAACAAGAGTAAATACAGGGACATAAGATAACATGCGATGTCCAAACTCTCTTCTCAACAACCAAAGTAACCATGCCTTTTTCTTATGCATTCTATCATTGAGGCATGCATGAGAGAAGAAAATATGAACCCTTGGGTAGTAACCATACTCACCCAAGAGAAACTAGCACAGACATGCTTCTTGTTGGCCTATGTCATAGATCTGCAAGTGGTTTGGTAACCCCTTGCTCCATAATATCAACCATTCATCCCAATGTGGATGATGTATCTCATTTTGCAAATACTTGGTATCCTCCCATTTTAAGACACCAACCTTCTCAAACTGATGAAGAACTTTGAACTCCATGAAATGTTGAAGTGCACCTCTAATGAGATCTCTTAATGAGATCTTCTTCTCATCGATGACCTTCCAAAACCAATGAGGTTCTAGATCTGCTGTAGGTAGAAGTCTTTCTTTGAGCTATGAGATGCTCACTGAGAAAGTGTCATCAAGAAAGGAGAAAATATTTCTCATGTCAAGATTTCTACCATTCATCATACTAATCTTCATTACTTCATGAGTGAAGCTACCTTCAAAATGCTCCAATAATAATGGGGCCTCTTCATTATCACTGCTACTAAGTGATAGCATTGTAGAGCTGTAGGGTAATACATATGTTGTCTCAAAGAAAGGTACAATACTAATCTCATAACTAGTCATTGTACATAGGAACGTGCTCATCCCATTTTCTAAAAATCCACACTTCAACTCAAAGGGTTGAATGTAGTCCATCCATGAAAAACTGGGATATATTTTCATCTCCTCCTTGATTAGATCAAGGGTCCTCTGTGCTGTGGTATGTTGCTACTTCAAATAAGCAATTTTTTCTAACCCTTGGTCATGCATTGCCCTTGATGCCATGTCCCCATAAGTTTCAATAAGATCTACAGAAAAAATAGGTGATGAATGTGTATGCACACCTTGGATCAGTTGATGTGTGGGAACCTATTGACAGAACACAACAGTTCCTCCAACTGGGACAATGGTGTCTCCAATTTCTAGTAAGAGAGATGGTTGTTCTTCTATCATTTTACCAGTGCTGGAATCTTCCTCCTCTTCCTCATGCATCTCCTGAATCATGCATTGGAATATATGTGTGAAGAGCTAAAGATTATCTTGAAAAAGTGCAAGTGTCTCTTCTCCAGATGCGAGTACTTCTGCAACTGGTGGTGAATGTAGTGACTCCTTTTGCAGAGTGACAAGATTGAAATCCTCCTTTTTTTCCTTAGGAAATTTCTCTTTGTGACACATATCTGTCTTCGCCATATCAAACTTCTTCCTCAACTTGTGAAAGGAATTTGAATATTTAGTCACCTTTGCATGCTCCATGTGACTAAACCACCAATCATTGGCTTCACCTAGAAGATGAAGTGCTACAATTTGGAAAGCCTATTTTTTAGCCACAGTATGTAGCATGAAAAATGTATCTAACTCTTTCCTCCAAGCCTTGAAAGTGCTTGAGGAAGATCCATCAAATGTAGGCAAATAGAATCTATGTGCCTATTTCTTCTATTGCTGCTATATGATCTTCTTTCTTCTTTGAGTTCAAATAATTCTTGGAGAGTTAAACTCTTTTTGAAAGCTCTAGACTATTCCTTTTACTATTAAAAATACAAACTGAGAGTCTCATGTGTCTCATGTTCTCTTTTTTCTTCATTTTTATACCTTTCACCTTCTTTAAATAAAGTGGGCATATTAGATCTCTGAGGAGATCTATGATTCTCCAATCTTCTTTTCTACTGATAGGAAGTGATTGGACCTTCCTCTTCAAATATTCTTCTTGGATCTTATTTATGCCTTTCCTTCCTCATTTGATAGACCTCCTTGGAGAGATCTTGCTTGGATCTAAATAGAGGAATGGAAAAACTATCCTCCTTCATGATAGATCTCATCTATCTGCTTATTCTTTTGATGAAAAAGATGAAGTGTCCATAAGCTAAGCCAAAGATCATGCTCTATTACCATTGTAATATCCCAAAAGGGAGAATGCAGTAATACTTAAACAGAATATAAGAATGGAAAATAAGTAAACAATAAATCTTAAGACATCATCATAATATATAGAGAAGCTAAGCCATTTTATTATATGAAGGTGAATTAGTTACACAATGTTCAGAAAATGACTAGATCTAGCCCAAGAGAAGGCCTAGAATCACCCTACAATGGTACTGCAACTAGCGCTGCGTAACTAGTGAAATTACAGAAGAAACACTATGTTTTCCCTACTCTAGCTGATATACATGTAAATGTTGCAAAGGAAAATGCATATAGAGGGAGCTTATGAGCTCTGAAGACAACTAGATTCAAGATTTTTCCAATGTGATGGGTTACCAAGATAACCCAGAAAGGATTTTCCAGATCTACAACTTTTGAAAATGACCCTCCTAGGATTTGATCCTTAATATACTAGGGTTACAGATCTAAAGCTAGATTTGACATATAGATGGCTGAAATATGTCACAATATCAGATCTAAGCTTGAATGGTTGATCCCTTCCCCATATCTAGAAGCTAGAAGCTCTAGATCTAGCTTCTCAATCCTCCAATGATGTTTACAGCTGCTGCAACACAACTGCTCATAAAAAATGCACTGTAAGGGAAAGAGAGGCTCTATTCCTACTGAAATATGCTGCAATAATGATGGAAATATTTATGCCAAGGTGAGGGGATCATCTGTCAAAGGATTAATAGCTTAAACGCTAGCAACTTCCTTCCTCATTTAGATCTGCAATAATGGACATCAAAATTCTGGATGGAACTACTATTCCTAGGAGGTCAATAACTTTTGGCCTGATGCTGGATATGATATGAAGCTCTAGGAATGCTAATATTTAACCCCAATGTGATACGAATAAGCCTTCACCAGTTCCCCAACTGAAATACTGAAGACAACCTCCACCTTCCAAATTGATCTTCAGAAACCTGCAATTTCTGAATATTAATGTTCTGCAGGGAGTAGGGAAATATAAGTGGCACCAATTCCTAATGTAGAATGAAGTGAAATACTCTTTCAAGTGCTACTCAATTAAAGAGGTAGGATTCCCGACTAGGAACACCCTGTGCTAAACAACAATTTCAATATTTGCTAAATAGCCCTTGCAATATTTTCTAAACAACCCAAGAAAGTAATGGAATGTCACATGACAATTCCAGATCTAAATAGATCCTCAACATCAATAATATTTAGGATATCCTTATTCTTGCCTTAATCTTCTTTATATAGTGTTTGAGCCTTCACATGCCTTGGCCCTCATCTAAATTGCATTGTGCATATGGACAAGATCCTCCATGTTTGACCGTGTTGTTTATCCAAGTCATCCATCATGTTTAGGTGAAATGTACACCTTCTACATCATGTGTCCATTAATTGCACACCTTCCTCCATCACTTCATCATGAATGCTCCATGATCTTATGTTTGATCCCTTCCAAGATCTTAGTTGACTATATCAACCTCCATGATATATCTCATTAATAACACATGATCTCCAATCCATTCACATTAGTAGTTGCTCCACTACCTCCTTTATATAGATCTAAGCTTCATTAATCGACATTCACACATAAAAAGTGGATATTTATTCATCTTGAGGATTATGGGTCCCTCCACCCTTTTATTTACTTAATTCATTAAGAAAATTAAAAACTTTAATATTCCAAATATCAAGTGAAAATTTGGGAATATTACAAAATAATTATTGCAAAACCTTTTATGCCATATCTAACTCTTAAAGAGCTAACCCATCACCCCATCTGTTGAGTAATATTTTTTGATTAGCAATAACCATAGTTTAATTTTAAAAATAAATTTTCAACTACAGGATATGAGGTCTCATCACAAGATTACCTATCATGATCATAGGACCTAATAAAGTGATATTAGCACTATTGGTCACCAAGCCAGGGTAATATCCTTCAGTTCTAAAATTGAAGGACAAGTGGTCTCATCACGAGATTCCTTGTTCACTTTTGTTATATCCCATGAATGACATTGTTATTGAATAATTACCAAGCCAGAATATTGATCTTTAGTAGAAATCTAAGTAGATTGAAATGCTCCTATAACTATGTATTAATTTATAATATATCGGGCATTGGCTTCTCAATCAGTGAAAAAGGCGTCCCTGTCAAGGCTATGGATGCATGTTCACAGAAGTGGCCATGCCTATGGTAGAGAATTTAATTCAATAATATGATATTCTTGGTTACCTTGTTTTCTCAAAATAATTGTTGCAAAGCCTATTGTTCCACATATAAGGTTTTCTAGAACTCATGGTTCATGGGGTAATATTTAATCAATTCTTAGATGTTGATGGTTATGGTTTATATTTGTTAATGAGTTATAAATATTCACTTTACATGTCACCTACGAAATTTTTAGAATATTTGAGATTTGGAATTTTGTATCTTCTAATATATCATTCCTTTATTCTACAAGTTTCGTGTATTTAACAAAATATAGATGCTTTTCCCAACCAGTCATCATTTATTCGTAGCTCAAAAACACTACTATTATTTTGGGGTAGAATAAAGTTTCCTAATTCTAATTGTGAACATCAAGCAATTGGTCAGGTATTGAGAAGAAAATATTGAGATAACTAATTCATCCCATGTATTACCATTTGTGTGTCCATAAAAACCAAAGTTTATGGGTCTAGGGAATACATCTTTTTCTCATCATTTTTACCCTATTTTATATTCCATTTTTATCTATTATTATCCCATGGAATTCAGAACATGATTATGTCACTTCAATATATAATGAGGTAATTGAGGTGATGAATTATTCGTTGAGACTACTCATGAGACATTTCATATAAATCTTTATGATGCGGAAAATAATTAGTTTGGGGGAAGGAAACCATGCTACACTTGATGATTACATTTTTTAGTTTTCATGGATTCCACCTTCTGCATCGCTTTCAATGTCAACTCAGCCTACATTAGCTTGAACAAATATCAGTCCATCAATGCCATTCCACACTTCATGGAGGTAAAACTTGCGGTAAAATAGCATAACTTTTTTATTTATTAAAATTTTAGGAGAATGTGATGAAAAACCACTAGGCATTATTCACTCATAATTTTAAATTGTTATTTCCCCTTCTTTACCAATTCCTATTTTTCAAAGACACAAAATATTTTAGTTTGGTAGTGTGTATTTTTCATTAATTTATTTATCATGACCATGACATAAATAATCTTTATCATCCATCCCTAACCTTATTCATTCTCAAAGCCTCCCATATTCCATGTTGTTAGAAACCAAGAAAATATTTCAACAACGATTGTAGTAACCACCTCAATTTGTTTTCTAGTATAGCATGAGGGCATGATAATTCTACAGTTTGGGGGAGGAATTGCTAATACATCTTTTTCTCATCATTTTTACCCTATTTTATATTCCATTTTTATCCATTATTATCCCATGGAATTCAGAACATGATTATGTCACTTCAATATATAATGAGGTAATTGAGGTGATGAATTATTCGTTGAGACTACTCATGAGACATTTCATATAAATCTTTATGATACGGAAAATAATTAGTTTGGGGGAAGGAAACCATGCTACACTTGATGATTACATTTTTTAGTTTTCATGGATTCCACCTTTTGCATCGCTTTCAATGTCAACTCAGCCTACATTAGCTTGAACAAATCTCAGTCCATCAATGCCATTCCACACTTCATTGAGGTAAAACTTGAGGTAAAATAGCATAACTTTTTTATTTATTAAAATTTTAGGAGAATGTGATGAAAAACCACTAGGCATTATTCACTCATAATTTTAAACTGTTATTTCCCCTTCTTTACCAATTCCTATTTTTCAAAGACACAAAATATTTTAGTTTGGTAGTGTGTATTTTTCATTAATTTATTTATCATGACCATGCCATCAATAATCTTTATCATCCATCCCTAACCTTATTCATTCTCAAAGCCTCCCATATTCCATGTTGTTAGAAACCAAGAAAATATTTCAACAACGATTGTAGTAACCACCTCAATTTGTTTTCTAGTATAGCATGAGGGCGTGATAATTCTACAGTTTGGGGGAGGAATTGCTAAACATGATGCATGTTTTTTCTTTTATTCATCATTTAAGGCATATAAAATCATTTTTATATAGTGAAAAAATTGATTTGCATATATATTTAAAACCATGAACTGGATTTTGTCATTTTTAGATAGCAAGAAGATTTCATTAAAATGAAAAAAACCATAAAGTTTCAAGCTAAACCAGTTTGTAAAATTCAAGAAATCACACAGTATCACCTACAACCATTTTTATTATATGGTGGGATTTGTGCATCATACGACTATGATGTTCAGTTTTGAGAAGCATTAATATAGTGTAAATCTACTTGCAAAATTTTAGCAAGATCTAGTTTGTAGTTTTTGAGAAAATGGTTAATGAATTTTGTTGTTACTTGTATCATGTTTTGCTGCAACTTCATATACATGAAGTTGAAAGTAAATGTGAAAATTGTTACACCTTCAACAAAATTTCTAGAATTGAAAAACATTATTTTGAAGAGTCTTTTGGGGAATAATTCTTATGTTCCATCAATATCATGAGTTGGAGTGAGTGTTTTGATCAATTTATTATAACTTGGTTAGTATAGAGGAATTGGTTGCATGTTGACATGTAACATGTTCAGTTTGGGGGAGATGTTCTGAAATTGATTTCTCTTTATTATTATCATTTCTTGACATATATTCCATCCATTTGTGCCATTCTTTATCATTATATTTATCATAATTTATCGCATAATTAGAATTTATAATTATTTATGCTCTTATTGATAGCTAATATTTGTTCCCCTTTAATTTTAATAAATTGAGGTCTATTATCCATGATTCTATCAATGATGGTTTATTAATGGATTTATTATAATATCAATCAACCTTTTATCCTTCAAGATCTCTTCCAGATTGCAAATATGATCTTCAACTCATAGTCAAATATGCGAACTCATAAATTCAGTGGCATAAGAAGTGACAATTCTGTGTTGGAATTTTCGAGAAAATGAACATGAATCTTGAAAATCTGAGACAAAAGTTTTTCGCGGAACATACCAATGTAGTTTTTGAATGAGAAATTTTCCAAATTCTGCATGGTTTTAGAGATACGAGAGGTCCTTTGAAGGTGATTTTCCTATATTTATTGTTGTGGAAAATTTTCAATTTTCTTCAAATACATAATCAAATGTGACTTGCTCTCAACTAAGTGATGGTGAAGAGATCCTTGATATCTGATATTGATGATTGATCTATTGTAAGAATTCTAAATTTGTAATAAATTCATTTTTTAATCCTGTCGTGAATTAGAAAGATCAGTCTTGGGACAGTTAGTTGTGACTTACCTATGTATTTAAATGAAACAATTCATCACAAAAAATGAGTTAGCCAAGCTTAGTATAGAGTTGAAGAATGGAAGATGCTGAGGATGAAGATGCATGGATTTTATTTCCTAAAATTTTATTAATAAAATATTGTTGAGTAATTCCATTTGGATATATTGAGCATTGATTTTATTTACTATTCGTAACCTTGATCTAGCATCTTGTTTAATGAGGAAGGCCCCCTACCTCTAAGCATGGATTTTTGTTTCTTTATAGTCAATAAATAGTCTTCATTTCTTTTGTTATTAATGGTGTTGATTTGAAATTGAAATTGAATCTTTGTTAATCTATTATTCATTATTCATTACTTTGTTGTTATATTTATTCTTGTTTCTTTTATGGTATAATTATGACTGTTATTCATTTCATGTCTTGGTTACCATTATTTTTCCTTATTAATTTTTCCATTGATTTACAATTTCTATTGATCTATGATTGTTATTTTCTTTAGGTTGTATTGCAATTGTTTTTCCTCTTTATTTCATTATTATTATAATTTTAATTTTTAAGTAGATTTCTTTTCCAAGCCCTAGATTACCTTTTGAATTCTATTGTGAGCATGGCATAATTTTCATTCTTATTTTTTCTTTGTTATTTGAAATTTCTTTCTTATCACTTTTAGTTTTACATTTTATTTATATTGATGAAGAATGATCTTGATAGTTTATAACATAGTCATCTGGAACCAATATTATTTGTTGGTATCTTCTTGCATATATTTTGTGGAATATTATTTGTTGGTATCTTCTTGCATATATTTTGTGGATTTCCTTGAAATAAAAGGATGCTCCTTGGCCTGATAATTAATGTCTAGGTGATTACTTTTTTAATTAAGTAGTTAATTTCTCCAAAATTTTTATGCATAAGATTTTAGTTCTTGTATCCTACAGGCTCAAATGCACCCATCTGCCTTCATTCGTGCAGGTGGAAGGCTCATAAATGCACCCTTAATCCTTTCTCTGGGCGGTGAGGGCTAGGACTAGGAGAAACCTTCTATGCAAAAATTAGAAATTTTCAAAAACCTTTTCAACAACTTCACATTTTAATTCCTTTTCAAAATCCTTCCTTCAATAGTCAAGTTTTTGAAAATAATAGGTATTATAATATTATTAATAGTTTCTCCCTATGAATGAGAAGCTTCTTCAATCATCATCATTCACGACATTGACTTGTCTATCATAATAATTTCATGCTGCAAAAAAACCTATTAGATCAGAAAATATATCATGTTCTCATACATATATCATAACAAGACATCATCATGTCATCAAAAATTCATCAAGGGTTACTGTCATATAATTGTATCTTCATACTTTGAGGATCATAATCATAACAACAAGTCAAGGCATCCAATTCTATCACTTATCAGATTTATTAATCTTAACAAAACTTTGACCTGATCAGTAAGGTTATCAATCTTATTGTCACACTACAAGCATTAAAAATGGTATCAAGTAACCATGTAATGTATCTAGCCTTACTCAGGAAATCCATCATGTAAAAACTTTCCAAGTATCAAGTGCATAATTGTACCATAAATGAAACTTACTTTCATATGTATGTATGAAGGTGGCATTCTTCTAATACCTCAGGGCTTACCTTGCCATCTGATATTCTAGCTTACATTCCTTGTAGTATTCATATACCTTTGCACCTAGTAACACTTATTTTTCATTGGTAGTTGTATCACTTTGTTAACTTTCCATTAGCTCTTATTTTCTTGCACCTAAGATTATCCTCAAGAAGGATATTATTTTCACATCTCATTTAGAGGTTAGAAGTATACATATACTCAAATAGTCATGCATGAAACAATAATAAAATCAACAATAATAGTGTCATAAAGAAATAAAATAATCTTAAAAGGTAATTATACCTAATAAGTGTTGATCATCTCCCTCTTGAACTAGACTTCAAGAGTTAGTATTGTACATAACAATGTTGTCATCCATATTTCCATTAACTTCACAGAAAACCAAGGCCATCAAATGTGATACAAGTCTATAACATCTTCATCCCGGTCATGATCCAAAATTGAAAAACTCAAGCCATAATTTTATCCCATGGTTTGTTCCAAACCCTCACCTCATGTCATCCATCAAACCCTAATAACTAGATTTCCTAGGGTTTCCTTCAAATTGTAGCATTCTTTAAGGTCTCCTCCATATTCTCTTACTTCCACCACAGGTGTATTCTCAAGGGTGATATCAATGAATTTTCTTCAACCCTCCTATGATATCATGTTCATTTTTCGTAGGGATCTATTGTTCTTTTCTTTAGATAATTGCATTTCCTCATTTCCCCACAACATCATAACTTCAATTTTACAACATCATTCAAGAACATATTAAATTATATATAAAGAACAATATAATCATCAATGCAAAAATACATAAAGTAACAATAGAAGAAAAGGATTAACAAATAGAGGCACCAAGATTGGTCGGAGACGAGGGATCAACCCACTACCAAGGAACCCTTTCAAATTCTTCTTCTTATTAAATTTTCATTGAATGTTTCAATAAAGAGAGAGTAAATTGATCCATATATTCAACCACAAACATATACAAAAGAATAAATTAATAAACATCCATGAGATAAACCCAAAAATGCTAATAATCACAGACCTTTATTCAAAAGCCTATGATCAACTGTCAATGTTTGCGGTCAACTATTGAACTTTATGATCAACTAACGAAATCTATGGTCAATTGTAAAACTCAGCCCTAATTTATAACCACATGCAGAGAATGTACATGTGAGGATGAAAGCATCCAATCACACTCATGATCTTGTGTTCCTGTAGTTGTAACTGAAAAATTCTCATGTCATCCTTGCGGTGTGGATGGAAACCAAAACCATAGATCTCACGTGCGAGCTTCATAGCCTGAAATTTCGGACATGTACGAACCAATCTATGTGAACCACCTCAGACTGATGCAAGCCAAACCAAAGAAATAATAATGATCATGATAATATCTAAATTAGGGTCACCTTGTATTTATAGCCATTCGTGGGTATCCACATTCACTTTTGGGCCAACGTGTTATTTTGTGCACACGTTGGATTTCATTCAAAAAGACACTTTCCCTTGCCTTAATTTATTTATTTAATAGTCAAAATTGGTCCTCTCAAAAATAGGAATATAGTCTCATGGTTGGAATTTTTTTTTGAGCTTCCAAAAATCAACACTAAGTTGCGTACCTTATATTAAAGATGAAAGGCAAAGACTCAATGGTATCTTAGTGGGATACCATAAGATTTCAGGGAAAAAATATAATTTAATGAAGCTAATACTTTGGAATACTCCATTAGTAATATGAAGTACTTCTATGAACAATCTAAGCATACTTTTTATTTTTGGAATAATTTGAATATGAGGGGTGACCTAAATTTTAAAGGGGAAGGATAGAAGTTGGAGGGGCACCAACCAGGGAGAGGAAATGTGAAGTTTTCCATTGTAGACAAGGAAAATACTCAAAAAATAATTTTACTAATACTAAGAAGGATCGATTTATAAGACTTGTAGGATATGAATCTGAGAAGTTCAAGGGATGGCCCATGCAATGATAGACTTGTGTGGAAAACAACTTATGGAAGGATTGTCCCTAGAAAGTACGAAGTGGTTTGAGAATGTACAATGTATAAGAACAAAATTTCATGAGGGATGTGGCTCAGATTGTGTTATGGATTTATGATGCATTGGATAGTTATAAAATTGATCACCAAGCATATGTGACTAAGATGGAAGGTATCATCGATAACCATATAGTTTCAATTTCGATGGAACTAGGTTCTAATTTAACTATTCTAGCAATAGTATTATAAATAACTGTGAATTATTAAAAAAAAACATGAGGAATTCTCGTTGGTTAAGTTGACCACAATGAATAAGAAATGGGTCGAGCATGTGGTGAAATAATTGTAAGTGATGACAAGTGGCATAACCACAATTAAAAATATAAAATTATTACCATTGGGTTCATATGGTGTATTAACCAACATAGCCTAGCTGTGAAAGAATAGGACCAAAGTTGATTGCTTTAAAAAGTAAATAAAGTGTCTCAACAACACAAGGGAAAATATGACACAATAAGGAAAATTAAAAAAAGTGACAGTTCAGTGAATAATAGTGCTACAATTGAAGTAGTGCAACAGGATGGGAGGTGATTTATTTGTTTTCTAGGTTACCAACAACTCTAAAATTATAAAAAAAAACTTGGAGTAGCATTTGATTTTAAAACAGGTTGAAGATATGTTTGTTGAGCAAATTATAAGACTATCACCACACACAAAAATTGATTTCTCCATAGAGTTATTTCGAGTCTCAGCACCAATGTCTAAGGCTCCATACCATATGAGTATACTAGAGTTGGTAGAGCTAAAATTAAAAGTAAAGGAGATGTTAGACAAGGGATACATGAGACCCAACGTATCACTCTAGGGAGCACGAGTATTATTTTTCAGGAAGAAATATAACACATTGAGGTTGTGTATTGATAACAAATAAAAAAAAACCATAATAAAAGATAGACATCCCTTGAAAAGTATTGATGATCTATTTAATCAAATTAGAGGAGTTATGGTCTTCTTGAAGATCAATTTGAGGTCTGGGTACCAACAAGTATGTATCAAAGATGAAGACATTCATAAGATGATGTTTAGAACCAAGTATGGGAACTATGAATGTAACAACCCTAGTAAAAAATCCATGTAATAAAGTTAATAAAGGAAAAATAAGACCAAGGTCATGGGACAAATATTCCAAGTTGAATGTTGAGCAGAACATCCTAGTGTGGGTGTTAATTTAGTTTATTACTACTAAAGGAAATTGGAAAATCCAATGGAAAATTATTTTGAAAGGAATGTGCATAAATTGCCATTTTACTTATGAAAATAATGGAAATAGGAGAAAATGAAGGTGAAAGGTCCTAGGCTACATGTGAGAAGGAAATTGAAGAAAAATAATGGAAAATGAATAAATTAGAGCCCTCATTGATAAAAAGGCTTATGAGGATCAGTTGGTAGCTTTTAACAGTGATAGCTTGTATATCTCTCTTTATTCTCTCCACTCTCTCATACTCTTGCATACTTGGATCATTCTTGGGGCACTTTGGCACTAGATCAATAAAGGAAAAGGAAGGGAAAAGAAGGAAAATTGAAGAAAAGATAAACCAAGAAAGAGAAAAATCAAGCGGCTACAACAAGAATTATTACACGTATCACATTGCATGTGTCATTTCCTTACTATATTTTGCATGCATGCAACATGAATGTGTGTATTTGGTTCTCTTGTTGTCATTGGAATGGGTTTTTCCAAATGCGCAATGATTTTTAGCCTTGCCTTTCCATGGTTTGATTGGTTTATATCATTTTGGTTCAGTTTGATTTCTGGATGGTTTCAAAACTGAGTGGGGTGGACTTTGGAGAAGAACAAGAAGCATATGAAGCCCTGGACTAGTGAAGGTGGTATTGCGGTAAAGCCAAATTTTGTGTTTGTTAGTGGGCCTATGAATCCTAAACTAGTGAAAGGAGGGATATACTATAAATCCTAGAGGTGTGTTCCCTTGATTAGGCCTAGTTCCTTGACCGGTGAATGGAGAGATATAAGGTAAATCATAGATGATCGAGTCTTGATTAGGCCTAGGAATATTCAACCAGTGAATGAATAGATATATGGTAAATAATAGAGAGTATGATACATAAAAATTCATCATGGTGTAGGTGGAGAGATATGGAGCTATCCATGCTTGTGTAGGCCTAGTGATCCTTGGACCGATATATGGTGGGATTGCAGTAAAACTTGGTATTGCATGCTTATTGTTTGGGACTAGGAATCCCTTGGTGGGTTGTACTAAAGGTTGAGGAAACATATATTTATTTTGTTGTGAGTCCCATATTCATGCTTGGAATAATACATGGGGGTGATTCGCTGAAAGAAATATTTGGTTCATCCAAATCTATGGTTAGGTGGTTCGTGGAAGTCCGTAACTTGGTTTCCTTATGCATTCATTAATAAGAGCTCATTCTCTTTGTTATTTCATGTGTAAATGTACTTGTTCATATGTGATTCTTATGGCTATTATATCCTTGTTATTTTTGTTGGTTATATGTTTATTATCAATATGTTTTATGACAGACTTGATGTATGGATGTTATCATGTTTTGATTAGAAAATGAATCTATGACCCAATAGATGATAATGCAGCTATTTTGATAAGGAATCAATGTTTTTCGATGTTTCTTAGATAAGTATGAGGCTTATTAGGGGAATTTTGAGCTCTAAAATGGGCCTCCTAAGGAAATTATAAAATAATAGTGGAAATAATAAAATAAGTTTAGATTACATCATCAAATTTTAGAAGGAAAAGAAAAACTATTTTTTCAACTTGTATTTTAAACTTATATCCCTATGGGTTTACTCAAATTTCAAGTGGAAACACTTTTTGTATGCATAATTTGATTCTTCATCCAAGGAGTATGAATGCTGCATACTTTGGATGGACTCTAATACACAAAAAATAAAAAATATATGAAAACATGATTGAAATCATGTTTTTTCATGTATTTCTCATTTTTTGTGTAGCAGTGTCCATTGAAAGTATGAAACATGGGTACTCCTAGGATGAGGAACTAAGTTTTGCATCCAACGAGTACTCCCACTCGAAATTTGAGTAAAACCTTAGGGATATAAGTTGAAAATACGAGTTGAAAAAGTAGTTTTATTATTTTATTATTTTTTAGTCTTTTTACTTTTTTACTCCAAAAGTAGTGAGTCATCCCCCATGGTTGACATCATCATGTTGGAAATATTGGGATTGATGTCATTCACTAAACCCATGTTAATGTATCTTGAATTATATTTTACAAGAGAATGAAAGTGATGTGAAGTGCAAAGGCTATGATAATGAATATGAAGGCTAAAAATTGTTAATAAGGACATAATATATTAATACAAAGATGAAATACATATATTTCAATAAACAGAAAATGTATACAATACAAGTCACTTGTCATCATTTATGATTGAGATGTTACAATATTTTTTTCTATTACAAAAATTTTCAAAACTGAACATAAAGTAAGAGAGCAGTTTTCTTTTGGAAGCCCAAGAGACAATGCTTCACTCCATATTCTCAAAGGAAGAAAAGTAGCCAAAGAGGTTTTCTTACAAAAGAAACAACATAGAGCATAAATTAGAGTTGTTTTTCAAGTAAAGGAAAGAGGGTTTCTATACGAAGACATTGATGGACAACAACATAAGAGGAAGAGAAGATGGAAGAGGATAAGTAATTCAACAATGAAGTTGATAGAAGAATGTTCTATGAGGTAACTAGCATCTAAAACTTGATGTTTTGATTGAGAAAATTATGTCCTCTTGTACGTTATAGTTCTAGGAGGAACATGTTGTTCCCTGTCGAGGTAGTAGCCTCCTATGGGTTGTAGCCTACATAAAATTTGTGGGAGTTGGAGCTTCATTGGAGGTAGTAACCTCTTGTAGGCTGGAGACTGCAAAAATTAGATGTAATAAGGAGTAGCAACCTACCTTCACATCACATTTAGCCTAATATTCATGGTTTTATCCCTTTGGATTTTCCACTCATATCTTGTGTCTGTGTGTGTTGATTATGAATGCCATGTGAATGGAGTTGAACTCTTGATACGTAATCTAAAAACTCTCTTCATGAAACCTACAAAATGAATTCTATGTAGCATGAACATGAAATATTAATTTAATAATCGAAGAAATATAAGAAAAAGTAAATAATGTTAAATTATTAATTCACCCCCATCTCTCAATAATTTCCTATCTTAAATATCAATTGGTATTAGAGCCAAGTTCCTTCACTAACAATATACCAACTGTAAGGAGGTTCTAAGTCACGAACATGGCTAGTCTAGAAGGATGCTAAATGAATAAATCTCCATTATTTACTGGCACAAAATATGCTTTCTAGAAAGTGATAATGAAGGCCAACTTAATGTCTCTTGGAATAGAAGTTTGGGCTACGTTGATGGTACGATATGAAGAACCAAAGGAAGGGACCAGTGATAGAGATTCCAAACAATATTCAATAGCAAATGCAAAATCAATGAATGCACTTTTGAGTTGTTTATGTGAGTCGGAAATTATCAAAGTAATGCATTGTCAAACAGCCAAATAAATCTGGGTTAAATTATAAAATATTCATGAGAGAGATAAAATGGTAAATATGTCCAAGTTGAAAATATATAGAACACAGTTTGAGACCTTAAAAATGAATGAAGATTAATATACTACTAAATTCTTCTTAAGAGTTGCTGAAGTTGTGAACATCATGATTGGTCTAGGGGAAACAATTAAAGAAAGTGTAATAGTTCAGAAAATATTGAAAGCATTACCATCTAAATTTAATCCTAAGGTTTCAGCCATAGAAGAAACAACAAACTTTGAATTTTTTACCACGGACCAATTACTTGGGACCTTGATAGAATACAAAATGAGAATTCCAAAAGGGAATTCAAGCATCAAGGAGGTAGCCTTCAAGGTAGACAAGTTCATAGAAGAAAATGAATGTCCTTGCTCACATTCTAATGAAGAAGAAGAAAAATTCATTAGAATATTGAAGAAAAGCATAGGTAAGTACAAAGGGAAACTTCCATTTAAGTGATTTAATTGTGGAAGAGTGGGGCATTATGCCTCAAAATGCCCCTATAAGAAAGAAGAAAATAAGCCAAAAGGGAAAGAGAAAAACTAAGTCATTAATACGTAGAAAGAGAAAAGTTTTAATAGAAAAACATTTTATGCTAAAAAATATAGCAGTGCATCTAAAAGCTCAGATGAATCCTCTAGTAAATATGGAACCTTTGAATTCATTCTGATGGCCTTGCAAGAGCTTGAAAAATATTTTATGGAATATGAAGAGGAAGTTGAGGTAGATCTTGAGGGGTAGTTAGTTAGCTCCCTGAATGAAATAGAAAGGCTTAAACTTAAGAATAGAAAACAGAAAGAGATTCTTCTGAAATATGTAAACGAAAAATCAAATTAAGAAGACATTATTAAGTTGAAAGTTGAACTTTAATAAGAAAAGAAGGTGGAAGATATTCTGATGTAGAAAATAAAAGAGAAAAATCAGGAGTATGAAAGATTGGAAGAAGAGGTGGTAAGTTTGAGGAAGAAATTAGAGAAGGCTCAAACTTAATTAAATATGAACATTCAACATATCAAAGGTTCTGAAAAATTAGGAAAGATATTAAACTCTCAAAGATATCCACTTCTAAAGGTTGGGATAGGCTATGAAGGATAATCCAGTAAGTTTAAGGTAGAGGATAATAAGGCAATGACTTGTAAAATTTTTCATAGGAGACAATGATAACTCTCATCAATTTGAGAACAAAAATTTGGGAAAAACTTCAACATCAAATGAACAACTACAAAGAAAAACTACTGAAAAAAACCAAGAGACAAAAGAAGTGAACAATCAAAAAAAAAACGAGCATATATCATAGTATTTCAGAAGATATATTTTTCAAATGTCTAGATGGTTATATCCCTAAACATCACCATCTACCAGATACAGATATTTCTTCTACGGGTGTTGCGACTGCTATAAAAAAAATTGGACATAAATCCATGGACTGTAGAGCTTATGTAAAAAGATTTGATTTTGGAAATTCAAAATGAATTAAGGATAATAATGGACTCACACGTGTATATACTCCTCTTCATAATTCTATCGAATTTTTTTATTGTCATAAGATTGGACACAAGTCAGACGAATGTAATCTTAGGGTCAATAAACCTTCATCTCAAAACAATTATTGAAAAAACGTATGCATGCAATGGAGAAAGAATATTAATAAGTGTGATCTAGTTCTATATGCTTAGGATCAAAATAACCAATGGTATGTGGACTATGGCTCCTCTAGAGATATGACCAGAGAAATAAGCAAGTTTGTAACCTTGGATGAAAATAAATCTGGCAATGTCACATTCGAAAATGATGAAGAAGGGAAAATTAAAGGAAAATGAATAGTGAGTCTGAATAATGGATGAATAAAGGCTCAGGATGTATTGCATTAGAGAACTTTTCAGGTCTAAAATGGTGTTGTGAATCATGATTGCCGTTAGACCAAAACCCACAGGTGTTAGTCAACGATCGCATTGCCAGAGATAAGGATCCACAAAATGTGGTTAGTCCATGTTGCGAAACACATGAGGAGTGTTGGTTTATCCAATGTCCAACAATCTCCCCCCCAACGCGAGTCGGGTGTGTATCGAACTCGTGACCTATGCTCTGATACCACTTGTTGTGAATCACGATTGTCATTAGACCAAAACCCACAGGTGTTAGTCAACGATCACATCGCCAGAGATAAGGATCCACGAAAGGTGGTTAGTCCATGTCTCGAAACACACGGGGAGTGTTGGTTTATCCAATGTCCAACAAATGGGCCTCTTAAGAAAAATGTACAACCAAAATAAAATTTACAAGAACCAATAGGATTCAAGATAATGATGTCAACCATGGGGGATGATTCACCATTTATGGGGTAAAAAAGTAAAAAGATTAAAAAATAATAAAATAATGAACTACTTTTTCAACGTGTATTTTCAACTTATCTCCATAAGCATTTACTCAAATTTCGAAAGGGAGTACTCTTTGGATGTATAATTTAATTCCTTATCCATGGAGTACCCATGTTGCATACTTTCAATGAACCATGCTACATGAAAAATGAGAAATACATCAAAAAACGTGATTGCAATCATGTTTTTCATGTATTTATCATTTCTCATGTAGCAGATTCCATCAAAAGTATGCAACATGGGTACTCCTTGGATGAGGAATCAAATTTTGCTCCAACAAGTGTTCCCTCTTGAAATTTGAGTAAACCCATAAGGAGATAAGTTTAAAATACGAGTTGAAAAAGCGGTTTTTTATTTTTTCCCTCTAAAAATTGATGATGTAATCTAATATTATTTTATTATTTCCACTATTATTTTATAATTTCCTTAGGAGACCCATTTTAGACCTCAAAATTCCCCTAATGGTTTGTATATGGTCACAATGTGCTAAGTGTAAGTCAAATGTGCAACAAAGGTTGTAAGGTCCTCTTTAGAGCTCAAGATTGTGAAGTGAGGTCAATCACTACAGGAAAAAAATTGGTTAAGGTGGTTTGAACATAGAGTAATGTATTAATCATGAAATATGAGATTGAAGGATGCTACATTAGCAAACTTAATGTATCGTGGATATGGCATAGAATATTGGGACATCTCAATTTTTATGACAGCATCAAACTAAGAAAGAAGAAATAAGTTAGAGATATAACAACAATAAAGAAGCGTGAAAATACTATATGTAGGTCCTTCCAAATGGGAAAAAAAACTCAAACATCATTCAAATTCAAAGACCATTTATCAAGTATTAAGCCTCTAGAACTAGTTCACATGGATCTATGTGGGCCTTCGAGAACATATGAACCAAGAGGAAAAAAATATTTATGTTGATAATCGATGAATATTCTAGATTTCCATGGGTGGAATTTCTCAATACATGTCTGAAGCATTCAAAAAATTCAAAATATTCAAGGCACTGGTAGAAAACCAAACAGGGTGTAAATAAACTGCACCAGGTCATACAGAAGAGGTGAATTCACATCAGATGAGTTTTTGGACTTGTGTAATGAATTTGAGATAACACAACAATATACTATTGCAGATACACCACAACAAAATGGAGTTTTAGAGAGTAAAAATAGGTCTATTCAACACATATCTGAGCTATGGTGCAAGAAAGAAACATCTCTCAAACATACTGAGCAAAAGCAGTACATAGGGCAGTTCATATCCTCAACAAGGCACATCTAAGACCAAACTGTGAAAAGATACCATATGAATTGTGGAACGGGGGAACCAACATCAATAAAGAATTTCAGATTTTTTGGTAGTAAATGCTTTATAAAAAACAATGATGAAAAATTAGGGAAGTATGATGCTAGATCTGATCAAGGAATATTTTTAGGATACTAGTAAAAAATTAAGGGATATAGGTGTTATAATAAGAGGTTGCATAATATTGTGAAATGATTCGATGTAAGATTCTATGAAGAATCACAAGATCAAACCAAAAGCACAAAATTTATTAATCCTCCATATCATAATCATTATGAAAATCAAGACACACTCAAAAGAATAATCCAGAGAAACAAATTATTGGAGACAATAGTGGAGTTCAAACAAGAAGACAACTAGAAGAAAAGCTTGAGGAATTTCATCTAGCTATGTTGTCACAAATAGTGCCAAAGAATTTTGGTGAGGCAAGTAAAGAAAAAAATTGGATCAATGTTGTGAACAAAGAGTTAGACCAAATTGAGAAAAAAAAGACTTTGGATATGACACCAAGACTTGTTGGAAAGAATTTCATTGGCACAAACTCGGTATTCAAGAATAAGATGAATAAATAGGGTCAAGTAATAAAAAATAAAACCAAACTAGTATGTAAAGGGTACTCTAAAATAGAAGGTCTTGATTATGAAGAAACATTTGCACCAGTCCTAAGAATGGAATAAATTAGGATTTATTTTTCTTTAACATGCTACAATGATATCAAGGTGTATCAAATGGACTTGAAGTGCTCCTTCCTAAATGGAGACGTAGAGGAGAAAGTTTACATAGAACAACCTGAAGGTTTTTCGTTATAGAATAAGCTCAACTATGTTTGGAGGTCGAAGAAATATCAATACAATATTAAACGAGCACCATAAGCATGGTATTCCATGTTAGACAAGTACCTTCAGAAAAAGCAGTTCAAGAAGGGAGGAGTTGATAGTAATCTATACATAAAGGCTAATGAAGATGAATTATTAATCGTGGTTTTATATGTAGATGAGATAATGTTTGGAAAAAATAAAAATGATTTGGTAAATTTATTTTCTGAAGTGATGAAGTTGGAGTTCGAGATGTCAATGATTGGAGAACTTACCTTTTATCTAGGACTTCAAATCCTATAGAAGGTCAAAGGAATATTTATTTCACAAGAAAATTACCTAAGAGATATGTTAAAAAGGTTCCAAATGGAAGAATGTAAACTTGTGTCAACCCCCATGCCTACTGAATGCAAGCTATGTGCAGATGATGGATTGCAAGATGTTGATAAAAAAAATTACAATTCTATGATAGGAAGTTTGTTATATCTAACAACTTCTAGACCAGACATAATGTTGGTAGTCAGACTAGTGGCAAGATATCAATCAACTCCAAAACACCTATTAGCAACCAAGAGGATATTTAGATACCTACAAGGAACTAAAAAAGATTGACTATGGTATCAGAGAGGTAAATACTTTACACTGATAGCATATACAGATGTGGATTGGGCTAGGTGTGTGGATGACAGGAAAATCACAAGTGATGGTGCGCTCTATCTAGGAGAGATTCTGGTGGCATGGCTAAGAAAGAAATAAACATCAGTATATCTATCCACAGTTGAAGTTGAATACATAGCAGCTCCAACTTGTTGCACACAAGTGATGTGGAAGAAACAAACACTTCAAGACATGAAAGTAAACTTCACTGAACCTATTCCTATCAAATGATACAATAAAAGTGCAATAAGAATGTTGAAAATTCATGTGCTTTATTAGAATATGAAGCACATCCCTAGAAAATACCACTTTCTCATAGAACAAGTAGATGAGAAGGTAGTAAAGATGTAATACATCCCCACAAAGAAACAGATAACAAAAATATTTACAAAACCACTTGCTAGAGAACCATTCAAATATATGAGAAACATGCTTGGGATAGCGTCTACAGATGATACTCATTAATATGACAATGAAGGAAAAATTCAAAAATAAAAACTTGGAGTTGAGTGCACCAAATAAGGGGGAGAGTATACCAGAACAAAGAAAAAAATAATATAAACTAATAGCTTATAAATTTATCATGAATCAGAAGCAATTTAAAAGAAACATGATCAAAGACATCATAAGAGCATGGGATCAAACCCTCTTTGTCAAAAACACAAGCAACATCTATCAGGTGCACTGATATTTAATGCAATTTTTGGTTGATGTACATATCCTGCATATAAACTTGTAAATAGATAAATAAATGATAAAATATTAGCAGTGTTAAAATTCTCGCAAAATACTTCATTCGCTGGTTGTCTACATGGAATTCATTGATTGAGATTCATAAAATAAATGATAAATTCTCTATGAAAATCTGAGGTCTATTCTAATATACTTTCATCAAAGAAAAAGAAAAACTATTTCATCAAGAAGAGAAGAAAATTATATTCTACCCAACTATACATGCAACCAGAAACAAAGAGGTCGCTATGGAAGTAAATTAGAAGAATATTTCAAGTGGTCAAGCTGCAATCCTACATTCAAATTCAAAAAAAAAAAATGAACAATGTATGCTACCATCAAGCGAAGGGGAGCAAATAGTATGTATTTATATGACAAATTTTTTTGCAATCTTCATCATGAAGGATCATGAGAATAACATTTGAATCTCATTAGTTAAAATATGAAGTTTTGTAAAAAATAGAATGATCAAGTACAAACTACAGCAAAGAATCACTCATGTGATGACTGCAAGAAAGAAAATCAAGGAAATGTAGTGTGAATAAGTTAATTGGGTATTTAATTTTGTGCATCACAGGGATTTTCCCCAAATCCTTCAACTTCATTGTGGAAATTTTTTGTCGGATATGGAGCTATTGATCCATCGATCAAGTCATTCACTGCAAATTATGCTCATTTTCATTTAGTTGTAAATATGATGAATATATATATATATATATATATATATATATATATATATATATATATATTCATCATCTCTGCAACTAAATGAAAATGAATTCGAAAAACATTTAAGCCCCATCAAGCTCAGAAATTATAATCCCGTAATCTGCTGTGACAGTGAATCAATTACTATCACTGTATGAAAAATTTTTACTGGTTTAAATGACACAACCTGGAAGTTAAAGGGATTTTTCTCTACATTAGTTGGAGAAGAAATATTTTTTCCTCCAGTGAAATGGTGGCATCACAAGGAAAAAGGAGCCTCATCACTCATAATAATGGCTCTCACAATAACCTTTGAAATCATGTTTACGGAACCAGAAACTAGCCCTATAAATGAATGATGTTGAAGAATGTGGAATGGTTGAACAGTAGAAAACCTCAGTAAAATAATACAACAGTACATATATATTGGAATTGCAGCAGATTGACAAACACAAAATCGGCGCATTAGAATCCTGGCAAACAATGTCGGTAGTCTGAAACTTCATGAAGGAACAACGAAAAAAATAATGCATGGAGCATTGAGCATTAAGGTTGGTGCTATCAACATGATTAGTGGTGAAGCTGGTGAAGTTGTCAGTAGCAGCATCAATGTTGGAGTAGAGTTACCTTTTTTTGCGCATGGTAGAGCCTCTATGATAGTATATTGAAATAGCCTCAGTGACAGAGTTATGGTATCAGTTATGGTGACAACATTATTGGTGCGTTATGGTGCAGTTATGGTGACAACGGTATTAGTGTGTTATGGTGTAGTTATGGTGACAACGTTACCAGTGCCTTATGGTGAAGTTATGGTGACAACTTTAATGGTGCATTATGGTTTGTTATGGTGAACAACGTTATGGCATCAGAGCGTGAATAGTGCTTGAATCTGGATGAAGCAACGCAATCAGTGAGTAGAATTTTAGTGTTGTTTAAGGCTCTTCGCTAGCATCTCTTTTCATAACAAATGCAACAAGTTTCATCATCCTCTCTATTGATCAATTTTGGGATTATTGAACTATCTCGTCACTATTATCCATAGCCACAACCTGTCACATTGCACAGGTTTTATTTTCTCTCCAAGATCTAGATATTTGACTTGATAGGTGATACTCCATAACATTGAGATTATAATATAGCGCCCAACTCCAACGCTTCTATTCAGATTAATATTGATTTCATTAATTACTCATTTATAAATGTCGAGATAGACTATGATGGTGATGGGTTGCTGGTTTTTCGTTGAAATTGAATTGATGGCACCCTGGATCGTATTGAAAGAAACTTGACTTGGTGTCTTAAACACTATAATCACATTTCCTCCACCAGATAGTAGCTCAGGGATCTGCTCCGGGTTTTTGAGTCAAAGTCTCCTCAAGTCTCGTGAAATCATTCTCCCAATCATAGAAGGTCAGTTCCATAATAAACAGCTACAGTGCTACAAGAAATAAAATGATAAATCCTCTAAAATTCACCATGGATGACATTCGAAATAAAAATAAATATTCACAAATGAATGGATTCTTAGAATGTTTGAAGTAGGGAAAACCTGAGAGGGATTCCCAAACAGTCGCCCCAATGAATTCTATGTTAATCAATAAACATGGTATTTACCTCCAACAGAACACAACACTATTATATATGTAATTCAAATATGATAGAGACAAAAAAAATGTATCTACGACATGATTTGGTAAAGGACCATCTGTTGACAGTTTTGTTCTAGTTTTTCATGTCATAGAGTATGGAATTGTCTTCAAACTGGTGGTTTTCTATTTGAATTTTCAATTCTTGGATAGCGACCTTGATGATACTGTAGCGTGATTGATGATTATTCTGGCTAGGGATGGAGGAGCTGATTATGTATCATCTCAGGTGGACGATATCCAGGTGAAGGAGGGGAGGACTGTATGCGATAGCGGCCCCTATACCATATCAAGTGGTCCATCTTGTAGCATCAGGCAGGGCTTATGTGCCACAATCCAAGCCATCAATAACACCGAATGAAACTACGGAATCAATGTTGTAGTGAATTGCATAATTAAATGAGAAGGAAGGTTCTATAAATATCATATACGATTATGTTTTCCACCATATTATCATAATAAATTAACGTGGAATAATATTGGAACATGCATTACAGTTGGACGACATAATAATACACCACATGACCGAGTTTGACAACATGGAATTTGATGATTGTACGGTTTTATCATAACTGGAAGCATGAAGAGTCCTTGAATTTTTTTCATCTTTCAGCTACGATCACAAGTATTCTTTCAGCTTGTGCTCACAGAGGAGCTCTACAGTAGGGAAAAGTTATACATGCCTATATATACAGGAAAGTATTTTCAATAGACGTGATTGTAAAGAGTGTCCTTTTAGACATGTATTCCAACTGTTAGTATATACACAATGCAAGCTGTGTATTTGACACAATGTCCCAAAAAGATTTGGTGTCATGGAATTCAATGATAGCAGGGTATGCACAGAACAAGAATGGTGAAACTCCCCTTACACTCTTTCACGATATGTAACAATATTCCATAAAACCAAATCATATCACTTTTATTGTTGTTCTGTCTGCATGCAGCCATGTGGGTTCGGTTGATGAAGGCTTGCAATTATTTTTTAATAAATGAGTCAATATAATACTTCATACTCACAATTTCAGTCATTATGCTTACACGAACACACTTCCCAATGTAGGCGAGAAATAAATTACCTTCATCATCCTCATTCATTCTTCGAATGGCTTCCCCATATACTCATTTCATTCTCTTACAATATCTCAGTACATTTCTTTATGGTGCCATTCAAGTCATTATATTCTAATAACATGTTTGTTTCATCTCATTAGCATACACAAACATTGGTGAGATTATTTCTATGTACCTTGAGTTTTCACCAGAGAAGATACTTTGAAACATTTGAAATTCCCTTCAGAAGGGTATATATATATATATATATATCATATGGAACATCTTCATTTATTTCGATGGAGATTTCCCTTTTTGTATAGTGTTATCTATGGAGCGTTCCTTTTTCATCAGATTCAACATCATGCAAGCGCCGTGCACCTAATATTTCGATGGAATCTAAAGTGTTCTCCCAACATCACACATTTATTTTTGAAAAATTACTTATCTTCAAGCAACATTCATTCAATTTGGAGCAGCCCCAACAAATTTTATGCAAAACTTAGAGAACACTAATGCAATAATGGAACCTACACTCAAGAATTTTTTTTTGGCTACAACACAATTCTAAACCCCTTTCCATTTTTTTCAAAGGGGAATATAAGATGATTTATGAGGACAGAATGGAAGTAGAGGGAGTTCACATGTCTGTGTTTTCATCAATTCCAAAGGGGGAGATTGTTGGAAATATTGGCATTGATGTCATTAACTGAAATAATGATAATGTATGTTGAATGATATTTTACAAAAAGATGAAAGTGACGTGAAGTGAAAAGGCTATGCTAATCAATATGAAGGCTAAAAAATGTCACTAAGGACATAATATATTAAGACAAAACTAAAATACATATATTTCATTAAATAGAAAATGTAGACAATACAAGTCACATGTTATCATTTCTGATTGAGATGTTACATTATCATTTTCTATTACAAATATGTTCAAAACTAAACATAAATTTAGAGAGAAATTTTATTTTGGAAGCCCAAGAGACAATGATTCACTTCATATTCTACAAGGAAGACAAACATCCAAGGAGGCTTGCTTACAAAATACACAACATAGAGCAGAAAATAGAGTTGTGTTTAAAGTGAAGGAAAGAGGGTTTCTATAGAGAGACATTGATGGATAGCAACAGAAGAGGAGGAGAAAATGGAAGAGTATAAGCAATTCAGCAATGAAGTTGATAGTATAATGGTCTATGAGGTAACTAGCATATGAAACGTGATGTTCTAATTGAGAAAATTATGTCCTCTTGTATGTTATAGTTCGAAGAGGAACATGTTGTTCCCTGTTGAGGTAGGAGCCTCCTTTGGGTTGTAGCCTATAGAAAATTTGTGGGAGTTGGAGCTTCCTTGGAGGTAGTAGCCTCTTGTAGGTTTGAGCCTACAAAAATCATATATAATAAGGAGTAGCACCCTGCCTTCAGATCACTTTCAACCTAATATTCATGATTTTCTCCCTTCGGGGTTTCCACACATATATTTTGTCCTTGTGTGCTGATTATGAATGCTATGTGAATGTCGTTTAGCTCTTGATAAGTAATTTGAAAATTCTCTTCATGACACCTCCAAAATGAATTAAATGTAGCATCAACATGAAATATTAGTTGAATAATCAAAGAAAGATGAGAAAAAGTAAAAAATGTTAAATTAATGATTCAGCCCCCCCTCTCAGTAATTTCCTATCTTAAATATCACATCATATTGAATCCTATTCGTTATTATAAAGTTTATTTTGGTTTTAAAATTCTTCTTATGTTGGCTTAAGCGGTCTTGACCCAGGTTCGGAGTTAAGGTTAACCAACAAAAGCCTCTTACGACTAGCCCTTTCGGTAGTGACCTACTTGCGCAAGTCAAAGTCTCACCCGAAGAAGTATGGGGGGGTGCTAGAACCATGTTCCCACACACTCAGAGAGAATCAATTATGTGGGTGTCTTCAGATCTAAAAACTATGATCTAACCTTCATAGCAGAAGCCCTAACCAGAAACTCTAACCAAATAGATTTAGGTCAATTTACAGAGGTTATCCTACATGCTCATTGATTCATATCCGCAATCCCTTAATACATAACAATTATGTTCAACAACAATAGATCCATACATTAATCATTCATTTAAGGTAAAATATAGTTGCGCAACCCATCTAAACACAGATGACACAGTAAACAGAAATAACATGCAAAAACAGATCATAAAGTAGAAGATAAATGCATTTGATACTCTGATTTCATTCAAAACGTTCCTTTATTCATTCACATTTCATATCCTCCTTTCAAAACCTTCATTCTACCCATGCATAAAGCTAGTGGGGTCCCCAAACAAGAGGACTAAGGTATCCACACACACAACTATCAGGAGCCTTCTATCCCAGAAAATTTCACTTCTTAGCTAAAAAAATCAAAACATAGTTTAGATCTCTCATATCATGCCACCTATTGACTCGATCTAGACTCCTATTTATACCTTTAGCCTATGCTCATCTAAGCTCTGCAAACTGTGGTTAGCATCCCCTAGTTTTACCCTTTGGCCCATTACAAGTCATGAGGGGTTTTGTCCTGCCCTGAAGCCCCTTGACCTGTGATTTTCTTAGTGTGCACGACTTAGCTTACAAAAAATTACAAAAAATATAGTATTTTCATCCAAAATTCAATCCTAGGGGACCCCACTCCAACAGTCCCCCAACACAATCTTATGACTCATCCTGAATCACAACGGTGTTGCGTTCTTCATTTTGGTCTACAATTTTTCAATGGTAGAAACAAAGGGTGTCAAGAAACACACAGTTTGATTTACTTCACTCTGCGTTGTGTCCACTATATTTTGTGATGTCACTCCTTCTATGGCTGGATTGATGCTTTGACGGGTCTGATTTAGATTCTTAACGGCTTCATCCAGCTCCTGTGATAGCTTCATCGCCTCGTCTGCCCATGAATTCATGTGCTCTGTTACAATATTTTTCTTCCTCCATATCTCATCTACTTCATCGCACATAATTTGAATTTCCTGGAAGTAGGCCATGCGCTGAGCAGGGACAAAAGTGGGCAAGGCCTTTTGGAGATCGTCAAATGCATGCTTCTTTATGCACAACTCCTGAGAGATCTTCTTGACTAGTGGGTTTGTTTGCACATATGTCCACAATCCCATCATTGTTTCTAGCAGTGTGTAGCCCTTATCAACTGTGGAAATGATACTTTCAAAGGCTTCCTTCACAAAGGCTTCTCGTTGCGTGCGCACCTCCAGACGAGTCTCTAGATGTAGCTTAGCCTACAATGCTGCAATCTGTTTCTCAAACTCTACTTTGAATTTTTGTACCTCAGACTGGCAAGTCTTTAATGTTGCGATCAGGATTTCAACTTTTACTTGTCGTGTAGATTATGCTGGAATGGCTACTTCTGGGAGGTCCCCACATAATCTGTCAATCATATTCTCAAGCTTTGCTCACTCTACTACAACCGCCTACTGTGTTGTCTGGGCTTGGATTGAATCTTCATTTCTAGCTGCAACCTTCTGCTCCACTTCGCTCAACTACTGCTGCAGGCATTCCTCCCTGCACTACAACTCATCAATGATGATGGTTTGAATAATGTGTAGCTTTCCATTTGGCAGCATGGAGAGATCGATCTCGACCTCCGGGCAGGTCTGCACTTGCGCGCACAGTTCCAACTGCTCCAAGGTGATTGTTATGCCTAGGTAGGGGTAGATCCTATCGTCTGTTGTTGTGATTATCATTGCTATAGGTACACTCACTTGAATCGGCCTCGCTTGATTCACACTCGCTTTCATATTGTTAGTCTTCAGTTGGAGTACATGTAACCCCGATTGTAATGCCTCGTCCTCAGCCTTGTATTGTTCTTCTATGGTGGTCCATCTATCTTAAGAGGAAGATGAAACTACATCCACTATTTTTTCTAGGTAATCTTCAATCAAAGTGACCTCTTCTATGCCTCCAACTTTGGATCCTTTCTGCTTATTTCACAGCCCCTTGGGGGTTTCTGCATCACGCTTCATGCCACGCAGAGATTCTGCACTCGTGCCATCCAACCCATCGAGGTCTCTAGGGTCCACATCAGCTTCGTCACCAAGATATTGCTTTGTGTCCTTCTCTTCTTCCTGCCTAGGATCCTTCTCACCATTCTTTTCTAAGCCTGTGTCTGCATCTTTGTCAGTGCGTGGCTCATCTTCCTTTTCTTTATCTCCTGGGGTTATCTCTTTCCTGAATTATAGGCTGTAATAGGTTGGGTGGAGTCGATCCCAACTTTCCATGCTTATGGACAGGTCACAATGACGTGGTCAATCTCCACTTTAGTCACCATGAATGGAAAGTTATACCACACAGGGTCGTTGCATGCCCTGATCTGCGCATGGTTCATGGTAATCTCAAATTATTTGATGCTTTTGTACTTCCCATATACTATTGGGGATAGTCTTGGTCAAATATCACCCTAAAAATTTTGTTTCCCTTCACTCCCTTGGGGTTGGCGAAATCCAATAGATTGGCGTAGAATGCGCCCTTGCACGCGCCTGGCTCCAATTCTAGGAGGACAACACCTTCTAGGGTATCACATGCTACTATCGCAATAAAAAAAAACAACCACTAGTAGAAAAACTTCTTGCCTTCTTCCTGCACCTTGCGCACGTTGTACAAAAATTCTTGGAAAAGATATTGGGACCAGTTGTAGCTGATCCCCTTCTAACATTGGCTTGCAAAAAACTTACATGCACAGGGACTATCTTTGGGAGGCACTTACACATCAACTTGCAGCCTAGGCCTAAGGTTCCTAGGCGCACACCTATGTTTGCAATATGTTGTACTAGGAATCCCTGCGTGTTATGCCCAACCTGGTAATATTTCTTGACCTTTGCAGTGACCTTGAGCTCATTTCTCTTTCTGAAACTTTCCATAGGATGAGGCCCCTTCTTAGGAAAGCCAGTGATCTAGTGGATCAATGTGGTGTCTATCAGAACTCGCCCTTAAATACATAGGCATCCCTCATGCACTAAGGATAGAAACTGGCACACATACATAATGGTGATGGGGTACCTCGCGAAGTGTGTAATCCTCAATAGAATGAGGATCCCAGTGTTGTTGAGCCTGCATGCCCACATCATAGGCTCAAAATTCACTACATAATCATAGAGCACATGCTCTAGTTAATATTCTGATTCCAATTCGGGGAATGTTTCTTAGTTCTCAAGGGCTTAGTCATCGAACTTGACATGAGGGATCTTGTCTAACATCTCTTCAATCAAGGGGACGACCTGCGGAAATAATGAAATCTGAAGGTAATCCCTCATTGCATCTACATTCTTTGGCACATGCACATAGGGTCTACATGGCTTTACATATGATGGCCTCCATGAGATTGGATCAATGAGCGCAGCCTCCTCAGTGGCGCTCCTAGGTCTGTTCGTAGGATCACCAATAGACGACCTATCCCTCGTAGCTTGCCACGGGGAAGTCACATTCATAGGAGAGGTCCACGGCTTCGAGGAGGACCCCTTCATCATTTTCCATTTTCCTTTAGTTAGCATAGACATGACTTCTTCAACATCACGCATCACCTCATGGACATCATCTGATCCCGGCCCAATCGATGTTGTGAGGGGCACAGATTTTTCCTTAGATGATGCTCTCTGGATTTTTGGTCCTCATTCTTGGGTGAAATATGAATTCTCGATTACTCATGTCGGATGGGGTCCCTCGGCCAGACATATAGTGCTCACAGAAAAATTTACAGTGCAATTCACAAATAAGTGCAGGGCGCAATGTAATCAAAAAGAAAAGGGACCAAATGTGACCCACACCCTTCTTTTTATAGGTAATCCAAG
The DNA here is from genome assembly GCA_034641835.2 of Pinus albicaulis. Lineage (NCBI taxonomy): Eukaryota > Viridiplantae > Streptophyta > Pinopsida > Pinales > Pinaceae > Pinus > Pinus albicaulis. The sequence goes on along the minus strand of CM076582.1, from coordinate 548,382,637 downwards.
GTGAAAACGGTCAGATCTTCATTAAATGCAACTTACCTCTATCAAAAAGGTCGAAAATCTTGTAAGATCACCTCATTAAATGCATAAAACCACTTTCTCACCCCATTTCACACTTCCAATGGCTATTTTATCCCCCTGCACATCACCTATGTGCTTCTATTGCATCTTTATGTGCATTCCATCAGTGTCGCGCACAGGAAAATAGATTCTTATGCTCCGCCCATATAGTCATTTGGTCAACATAGGGTTGTCCCTATAAGGCTTTAGTCAACTTCCATTGAAATACTTAGGAATATTCTCACCGTGCAACATGGCTAAGTGCATCGCACCTCCATTAGTGATTTCCTTCACAATGTAAGGCCCCAACCAATTTTTCCCAAACTTCCGTGGGTGGCATGAAAACCGACTTTCATATAACAAGACAAATTCTTCCTCCTTGAACACCTTTTGTTTGATTTTCCTATCATGTCAGGCCTTTTCGCACACCTTTTGTATTTGCTAATAGAAGTTAGGAATGAATCAATCTTCCTCTAAGGTAACCAACTACATGAGACGTTCCTCCATGATGTCGGGCTCAACCATATTAGTGAATGTTGCGATGCGGAGGCTTGGGATGATATATTCCATTGGAATGATTGCTTCTTACCCATAGACCATCCTGAAAGGCGTTTTCCCAGTCAACTTCTTGCATGTGGTCCTATAAGCCCATAACACAGAATGTATTTTCACTTCTCAATCATTCTTATTACCATTACAGATATTCGTGAGCGCATTCTCCAAAATTTTGTTGAAAGCTTCTACCACACTATTTGCCTAAGGGTGATAAGGGGTACTCTTCTGGTGATATATCTGAAATTCCTTTGTCAGAGCTTCAATGGTTTGATTAAAAAAGTGCATACCTCTATCACTCGTTAGTATCTTTGGAAATCCAAACCTAGTCAAAATATGTTCAAGCATTAAATGTGCAACAATATCTGCAGTAAAATCCTTAACTCCCTTAGCTTATGCCCATTTGGTTACATAATCTATGGTAGTGATGATATAGCACACTCCATTCTTCTTCCCTGGAGGATTGATCTGTCCAACAAGTCTATAGCCCATTTATCAAAGGCCCACAGGGCCATTTGTGGCTGTAGGGGAATTTCTATTTGTGTGGGGGCTTCCCTATTCTCTGACATGCATCACAGGCTTGACAGTATGCATGTGCATCACTGTGCAGTGTGGTCCACCATAACCCAGCACACAACACCTTTTGCACAGTAGCCTTCCCAGCATAATGGCCTCCAGCCACCCCTCCATGAGCCTTAGTCAAGATATTATGTCTCTCATGTTCCAACACATATCTTCTCAATACATCATCTGCTCCCAACTTATACAACTGACCAACAATCTTGGTTAAATCACTTGTGTGTGTAACCAACTCCTTGTTCTTCTACACTGGATATTCGCCCGACGTGCTTCCAGTGATCAGAAAATGAATAATATCATCAAAGTTCTCATCAACCACCTTAATAGAAAAGAGTTTCGCATCAAGCAACCCCTCCTCCAGGCTAGTTGGTTCTTCCCCATTTTCGATGCGTGAAAAATGGTTAGGTCCAACGTTCAATCTTCTTGGATTCACAATGATTTCAAAGTCATATTCCTGGATAACAACAACCATATGCAAATCTGCCCCCAACCCCCACCCAACATAGGCTTATTGAGTAGGTATTTCAAAGTAGAATGATAAGTGAACATTTTGAAATGTCCTCCTAGCAGATAGTGCTTGTATTTTTGCAGAGCATATACCATGGCCAATCCTTCCCTTTCTATGGTTGAGTATTTGCGCTCTCCACAGGAGATCTTCCTGCTGGAAAAATCAATAGGGTGATGAATGTCTCCTTCTCCTCACTCCACTAAAACAACCCCAAGTTCTATACCAGATGCATCCACATGTACATGGAAAACCTTAGACCATTCTGGAAATATATGAATAGGTGAAGTGACCATATTTTGTTTTAACAACTCAAAGCTCTTTTCACATTCCTCATCCCAGAAAAATGGCACATCCTTCTTCAGTAACTTTTCCATTGGCGTAGTGATCAGAGCATAGCTCTGAATGAACTTCCTGTAATATCTGGTGTGTCCTAGCATGGACCACAACTGTTTCTAATTAGTGGTAACTTCTAGGCTGATGGTAACTTCTATCTTGGCTGGTTCTACAACCAATCCTTGCTGACACACTATATGTCCCAATAAAATTACAAAAGGTACGCAGAATATACATTTCTTCAAGTTAAGAGAAACCTTGTGCTTCCTACAAGTGTCAAGCATCATGCACGGGTTTGACACATGTTTCTTTACAAACCTAAACACTGTCTAGTCATAAAAATACACCTCCAAACATTTATGCATGATTTATTTGAACACAGCCACCACTACGCGCGAGAAGATTTCCAGTGCATTCTTCAATTCACAAGGCATGTAAATGTACTGGAAAGACCCCCATTTTGTTGTGAAGGTAGTCTTGTTGTGATATTTAGGCGCAATCTCATATGATGATACCCCAAGAATGCATCAGTAAAATAATAAGTCTCTTTTCCTCCCACATTCCAAGATCTCATCTAAAAATGGAGTAAGGAAGGGGTCATGCACACATCCATCATTCATCTTGCGGAGATCTACACAAATCCTTATCTCTCCTTTGGTCTTATTTTCTTGAACCACAATTGGGATTACCCAATCAGACTGCTCTACAGGCTCAATAATGCCTACAGCAACCACCTTCTCTAATTCTTCTTTGACCTTCTGCTTATACTTTGGATTCAATCGGTATGGTCGCTCTTTGACAGAGTGCACAACTGGCTTAAAAGTGATCTTCATAACACCTAGGTCTCCTACAATCCCTTTGAGCTCAGAAATATTTTTGGGAAATAGGTCTTGATACTGTGTCAGTAGCTCTGCAACCTTTCGTATTATATCATCATCCTAGTAATCCTCGATTTTGGCCAACTTAGAGTGTTCTTTTTTCCGAATGTTGACTTCCTTTAACTTCAAAGGTTTAGTTACATATACCATTCCTAATGATGGATCTACAACTACACACTCCCCTTCAGACTCAAGGATGTTGATATCTCTTAGATCATCTTCATTATCCTCTACTAACAGGTTTCTGCGATTCACAATATCTTGCATCCGTGTGTCCCACGTTAGCACAACAAATTCCATTTGAGGTTGGGAGTCATCAAAGACAAGAGCTTCTATATCCTACAAAGCTTCATGCAATTCCTCCGATCCCCCAACCAAGCTAAAGGTTGATAGGAAATCATCAGTCATTGTAATCCAATGGTGAGTTCCTCGGTGCAACTCCGTTTTCACATACCAAGTAGTAGGTACTGGCCCCAACGAATGAAAAAACATATGAACCCACTCGTTCGAGGTCTTTTCCTTCCAAAATTCCACCCACATGGCCAAGTGCTTGCGTGGGTCTCCCTGACCATAGAAAATCTTAGTTGGTGGGGTAGTGGGAAGCTCAAAGTGCAACGTCATCGTTTTGCTACATTCCTCCTAGTCCTTACAAACTCCCTTGTGCATATCCCACCAACATGCGAGGGTCACGTGCATAGCTAGATAAAGTGCCAAGAACCTTCATTATTCCGAGACAACCTTTTCCAATTATTCAAGAAATATTATGACACTACAAGAATCATCAAAATAGGTTAGTTCTCTTGCCTCTGAGGAGATGCATCAGAAGTTATTAGTGATCTTGAGGCAATGCAATGCAGGAACATCATGCAAACTATTCTCTTAGTTTTCCATCTCTCCATATGAATATGAAAAACACAATCTATCCTTCTTCTAATTCAGCATTCCATCAACTGTAGGATTGATTCAATCCTCGTCCTATACAATCAACTTGTAGATATCGTTGACATCTTCTCCTTCGCGCACTGTCTTGGTATATATTTCTCCTTCTTTTGGGTATAATGATAGTATCACCCTCGTTCCATCATTTTAGAAGATCATTCTTCTATGCTTCAGGTTGATGATGCCTCCCATATTGATGGCCCAGTACAACCCTAACAGCACAGGGTAGGGATCTGCATCGTTCATAATTTGTATCACCTCAAAGTTTGCGCATACCTTTAATCCATCAATGTCTACCAAAACTTTTGGAAGTCTCCCAAGCGGAATGATATTCTACTAATTGGCCATACGTAGCTGAATGGTGGACCATTTCAGCTTCGACTCTCCCATATTTTTCAAAGTCTACTTAGGTAGAAAATTTGCATCAGACCTAGGTCTAGGATGACTTGATCCATCTCAAAATCTCCAATTTTCACAGTCATGCACATCTCCCGACCATTTCTCTTCTTCTTCTTGTAAATATTGTTCACAACCTTAGTCTTATTGCGAGGTACTTTGTTTTCCGTGCAACTATCTATGGGGGCATGAAGATTATCTATTGCCTTATGATTGCGTAATAACGTAAGACAAGCTTGTAGGAATGGTTTTAATTCATCATCAATCTTTTATTCCATGATATAATTTCATGTGGACGCTCCTGTAGCAGCAAAATCCTTCCTGGATTCAATAAAAGTATCCTTTTTCTTCTACAAGTTGTGTCCCTCTTTCTTTCCAGAAGCCTTTGTGATCAGTGCTCTACATCAGCATTATTTTCCTCATCTCCTCTAGTGGCAGCACCACTGCGTGTAATTATGTTGACACTTGGGTCATCATCGTGCGGTTCAACTTTAACTATTGTATGTTTTGTGTAGGTGTTTTTTGTTTCTTTTCCTACAATCTAGCAATTAAAATAAGACAATATTCAATTACATGATCAAATTTCCTACAGTACCTACAATATTGTCACGCAGGGTTTTGGCAATCATGCGCATAGTGTCTAGCGGCTCCACAGTTATAGCAGATTAATTGTCCTCTTCCCCGACCTGCACCTTCACCTCTTCCCTGTCCCCTTACTTTTGTTGGGGATCCTCCACATCCATAGGGAGATGCTGGTGAAGATGGGTTGGCCTACACTCTATAGAGTTTATCACTATCCATCATTAGGTCGAATGTTCGATAGTGGTGCTCATAATGACCAACTGAAGAGCAAAACCTGCACCATTGTTTCTTGAGCTTTGACAGAGAGCTTCCCAATCAAGGAAAATGGTTTGTATCATGTCGTCCAACTAATATACAATCAACGCACCATAGTGTGGGAGTACCACTTGGCCGAGCAACATCCCTAGGGTGTAATGGATTTGTTCCCCCTCCTTGCATGTAATCTGAGAAAAAATTACACTTGTCTTTGGTGTTGCCTGAACCCTCATAGTGTATGCACTAGACATCTATGCCAAATTTGTTTCCTTAGCCTACGCGTAGGTTCAAAATCTCCAAGTTCATTGTCTCCAGTTGACTTTGGATTTTCAAAGTTCCGAATTGATTATCTGCTCTGGGTGCAACTTCTAATTTCATAGAAACTTCCAATGCTTCAGCCTAAGAATCAATCTTCTGTTGATTCATAGGCCTGCGCCGATGTGGTAAGAGCATGGAAATGAACCATTCCTTATGTTTCTTATCATCATAAATAAATCCTCCTTCATTCATGGTGCACTTCAACCATTGATCAACCTCCCAAACAGATTCTTTCGCCTCCTACTCAATATCTTTTAATTTTGTCAGGCACTATGAGTAGGACTTCATCTTCCAGAATTGTTGTTTCAAATAATCCTTAATATTCACAACAATGGGATCAACGTGATGAGTCAAATATCCCATAAACCAATCCAATGCGAGACCTTCAAACCCCATAGCCAGTTGTGCTCTCTTAACAACATCAATGTTAACATTTTGTGCAATCCACACTGCATCAACAACAAACGAAAACCTATCAATGTCCTCATCTATCACACCCTTAAAGGTGGTTAGATTCATATGCATGGCCATATCTTCTCCAGGTGTCGGTGGCGTTGGGGTAGGAGATGTCTTACCCCTACGCGAGTTCGACTATGGTGTAGTAAGAGGAATACCTTTGGCGCGCACAACCTCGCTACTCTCTATATCGGGTGAATTTATCAAAGGGATGTAGACAAATGTGTCCCCTCTCTAATTGATCCGATAATATTTTCCACTGCACATAGTTCTTTCTAGCTTATTTGTCGCCATTCACTCAGTGTGACTACACAAAACACCCTTTTCACACAATAAAATCTTAATCAGTAGAGGCAGAGAGTGAATGAATTTACATTTGAGGCCCTTGAAAAATTTCCTTTCAGCATCAGAATATGACACAAACTGATCTACTATAAATTTTGTCACAAACGCACCCAAGATGCTATAAACCCAATGATCTACAGTCCGAGTGATGGAATTATCAGTCTTCTCTAATTGTTGGATCAATTCAGGTGTCCACTAAGTGACCTTGTCATCCTTCCAACAGGTTTGGAGCTCTTCTAATATTGACAACCACTCCTGCATTTCGTGCACAAAGTTCACAAATAAGACCTCGCGAAACTTTGTGAAGATATAATTATGTTTCCAATCTTCAGCAGACAACTTCTTACTTTTGTTTTCCTTAAGGGAAATTTCTTTAGTTTTTTTCTCAAACCAGTCTTCTAATTCAAGCTTTGATGACTGCCACATCACCCAATTTCTCTCAAAATGATCCCGGTCCTGGGAATGAAATGATTTATTGGCTTAAGAGGTCCTGACCGAGGTTCAAAGTTCAGGTTAACCAACAAAAACCTCTTAATATTGGCCGTTTTGGTAGTGACATACTTGTGCAGGTCAAAGTATCACCTAAAGCAGTATGGATGGGTGTTGGAGCCAAGTTTCCACACCCTAAGAGAGAATTAAATGATGTGGTTGTCTTCAGATCTAAACAAATATGTTGTAACCTTCGGAACAGAAGTCATAACTATAAACCCTAACCAGACATATTTAGGTCAATTTACATAGGTTATCCTACGCACGCACTGATACAGATCCAAAATCCCTTAATACATAACAATTACGTTCAACAGTAAAAGATATACACATTAATCATTCATGTAAGGTAAAAGACATTTGCACAACCGATTTGAAAACACATAATAGAGTAAACGAAAATAACATGTGAAAACAAATCATAAAACATAAGATGGACACATTTAATACTCAGATTTCGTTCAAAAAAATCATTTATTAATTCATAAGTCAGATTCTCCTTACAACACCTTCATTCTACCTGCGCAGACAGTGAGAGAGGTTTGCACACAACAGGACTAAGGTCTTTGCGTACACAGCCAGCAGGAGCCTTCTAATCGAGAGAAGTTCTCTTCTTAGTTCAAAACATCAAAACATGGTTCCGATCTCTCATATCATGCCTCCTATTGACTCGATCTACACTCCTATTTATACCTTTATCCTATGCTCATCTAAGGTCAGCAAACTGTGGTTTGCGGCCCCTAGTTCTATTCTTTGGCCCATTACAACACATGAGGGGCTTTGATAAACCCTAAAGCCCCTTTACATGTGCTTCGATTAATGCGCACAACTTAGCTTACAAAAACTTATAAAAAATATAGTATTTTCATCCAAAATTTGGTCCTAAGGGACCCCGCTCCAACACCTTAGAAGGCCCATTTTAGACCTAAAAATTTCTGTAATGGCTATGCTTAGATCTATTTTTATGACTCATAGTTTACATATCTATGACATGTTTGACAAAATTTCTGTCATGGCTAGTAGGGGTATCGTCAATTCATTGATCAAATGTTTGTATTAGTAGCTTGATTTCATTGTTATGTATCATTTTTGAAAGTTTCATGAAGTTCTGGGCAGTGGCTTGAGACCTAGCCTTGAAAAAGTGGCTCATAATCTGGGGTCCCTGGCAGGGAAAATTTTAAGGATGTTAAATTATCTTGAAGGTTAAAAAATTGGCAAATCTCAATAGTCCCTAATATGAAAACTACAAAAAATTTATTGATGTATTTGTAAAATTATTCAAATTTATAATGATATTATATATATTGTCTATATAATGTTGTCGATTTTTAAAGTAAAATAATTTTATATTGTAAAATTTGGGCGAATCATTTTTATAAAAAAATGGAAATTGGTGAATACATTTTTTGGAAAAACGATGGAAAATTAGCCCAAGTGCGAATATTAGCCCCTAAAATTTTCCATGGTCCCTAGCTCAGAATTGCCTAAAAAAGGCCACAATCACTGGTATTCATTTTTGTGGGAGCGACTTGAAGGCTTCAGTCGCAATTACAAGTTGTCTCAGGAGTTAGGCACTTGGAATTTTTGGTTTCCTTATCAAGGATCTATAGCTCCCGAGGAAGGTCAGATTGGTTATGTTTTTTCAGTTCCATTTCTTTAAATATACATGGGGAGTTGAATCACATCATAGTATCCTCATATCACATGTTTACACAAGTGAATCATTTAGATTGGGTAAATATGGGAGGAGGGTGTTACAATGATTTTATAGTTGTATTATTTGTGCATACAAACACCCCAACATCATTCCTATGTTTAAAGAGTATTGTGTTAAATCCTTACTTGAAAAAGTCTGTGTTTTTTTTGCTGATGATATTTTGATTTACTCAAAAAGTAAGGAGGTACATGAAGAATATTTGGAAAATATATTTCAATTGTTGAGAGAGCATAAGCTCTAGGAAAAACTTAGAAAATGTGAATTATTCTAGTCCTAAGTTCAATATTTGGGAGATATTGTCTTAAGGGTAGGAGTAGGAGTAGGTCAAGAGAAGATTAAGGAAATTATAGAGTGACCTACTCCTCACAATGAGACAAATGTTAGATACTTTATGGATTTGGATAGTTATTTCAAGATATTTATCCAAAATTTCTCCAAGGTAAGGAATCCAATCAAAACATTGCAAATAAAAGGTATTAAGTTCCAATGGACATCATAATTTCAAGCCAACTTTGAGACATTGAAATAATTTCTCACACATGCACGAAATTGAGGATAACACACCGAAAAAACATATTTTTTTGTTGTGCACAAATTCTTGCAAGGAGGGGGTCAGTGGGGTCTTGATGCAAGAAGGGAATTTTTTTTTCTATAAGCCCATAATGTTGAATGAACAAAATAAAAGTTATGTTTCTCTTGATTTAGAGTTGGTATTAATAATTAATGCACTGAAGATGTGGAGGAATTACCTCCTTGGAAAAAAGTTTATCTTAATTTCAGATCATGTAGGGCTAAGATATATATATATATATATATATATTAGAGGCAAGGAGAACAAGGTTATTTATGCGCTTAGAAAGAAGCTATAGATAACTCACACAACAAATACAAGTTCTTGTTAGGTTGACATTCAAGAAAATATCAAGGAGGTCATGAAGTAGGATGGACACTATCAAAAAATCAGAGAGTCCTTACAATAAGAGCCTGATGGAATATTGAGAAAATATTACTAACTTTCAAATGGTGACATGTTAAATTTAAAAAAAAACTGATATATACCTTGTATGGGTAACTTGAATAATATCACCTTGGATGAGTTCCATAAAGGGCCACATTCAAGTTACCTAGGTTATCAGAAAATGAAGAAAACTATGAAGAAACTATATTATCAGCCAGGAATGAAAAGAGATGTAGCTTAGTATGTTTTCAGATGCCTCGAGTGCAAAAAAACGAAGGAAAAATGTAGAAATCTAGCTAGATTTCTACAACCAATCACAACTCCAAAATGGAAGTGGGAAATAATTTCAATGGAATTCATCATTGGGACGCCAGCATACCTAGGCATCACGATGCCATAATGGTGGTTGTAGACAATTTGAGAAAGGTATATCACTTTTTAGTCATTAAATTTACTAACTAGGTAAGTGATATTTCCCATATTTTTATAAAGTAAATAGTCAAGTTACACAGTGTACCCAAGAATATTATTTTGGATCAAGATTCTAAGTTTACTTGAAAAGTTTGGATGACATTTTTTGTTTTGGGGACAAATGTTTCCTTCATCACAATGTACCATCCTAAAAAATATGGGTAGACTGAAAGAGTTAACAAAGTGCTAGAATAAATGTTGAGAATGTATGTCATGCATTGACTAAGGAAGTGGGAAAAATTTCTACCCTTGGTGGAATTTTCTTTCAATAATGAGTAAAAATAATCATTAAAAATGAGTACAATTGAGGAAAATTATGGGAGGAATTGTAGCAAACCTATCAAGTGGAATGACATAGTGAAAAAAGTGCATGTTGGAAGTGATATTCTAAAGGAGATGGAACATAAAGTAATTTCTACTAGGAAAAAATTTAAGATAGTTCATGATAGGTAAAAGAGCTATGCAGATCAATAAAGGATTCACAAGGAGTTCCAACTGGATGAAAATGTCTACTTCCACATCAAACTAAAGAAAAAATCATTAAATATTGGTTCCTGTGCCAATATGGCACAAGAATTTTTGGTCCCTTTCAGATCCTTAAAAGAGTGGTGTCAGTGGCCTATATATTGGCCTTACCATCCACAATGAAGGCACATAATGTTTTCCATATATATTTGCTTAAAAATTATGTACATAATGCTAATTAGGTCGTTGATTGGTCTGTGATACGAGTGGAATCCTGGGGATAATTCTAGCCAAATCCAGTATTCAGTCTAGATCGTAGGCATATAGCACTCCAAAATAGAGTCATAGAGAAATTCAAGGTGTAGTGGAGGCACTTCGGACCAGATGAGGCCACTTGGGAGATGGATGATCAAATAAGGGTATCATACCCATTTCTGTTTGTTGGTTGAGAAAATCTAAATGTAAATAAATGTAAAGGATTTGTGTATATAAAGCTCTTGTATACTGTGTGTTCAGGTATAGAACACCAATCATAGTGTTCCTCTAAGGGGGTGGGGTCTGTGATATCCCTTTTTGTTATATCTTTTGAAAATATTATTATGAACTGTAATTCAAGTGAATGTAGTGAAAAAACTTAGATTTATTTGTGCTTTAAATGTAAAATACACAATTTTTTTATAACTAATATTTTTATTAATATGATGAAATGTACAAGGATGATTGAATTATACAATGAGGTCTCGCTTATATACCTAGGAAGGTGCCTCCTCAATCAGTGGTCATGTCCTTTATAAGATGCATCTTCATTAAATAACCATTAATTGACTATAATTATGATTATTATGTATTAATTTATATTTATTTCTATTTTTATATAAATTATATTCATAACATTTCCGCTCTCTTCAAAAAGCTTTGTTATCAAATCTTAATCAATGAAAATTTCTGCACTTACTTATGTCATTTTGGCATGTCAGTTTCCTTCTTGTGAACCCTTTTGTCTTTATTTTATTATTTTAAACAAAATAATAATATGTTTTTTTTAATTAAATAATAAATTTCTAATATAATTATAACTATTAGTTATATACAAATTACAATTATTATATAATTTCAATTATTATATAATTTATGTAATTATATTATTTTTTGCCTTTTCACTTCTATGATCCATCATACATATTTATAACTCTTTCGGTAATAATCACATGCGATAGAACATTTTCGATGCATTTCAAACCAACCAGTGTGGTTCATCATCAGGAATAGGTGAGAGATCAGATCTAGATGTTGAGTTTAAATAATGTAGAAATGGCTAAACTAGATGTTAGGTTAATGACTAGTCTGACTTTGAAAATTAAATTCAATTAGTAACAGCTAGTTTTTATAATATTATATATTAAAATATTTAATTTATTTATTAAATTTGTTAGCTAATTAATTAATCACTGAATTTATGTGTGTGTGTGTGTGTGTGTGTGTGTGTGTGTGTGTGTAAGGGACGAGGGAAAAGGAAAAATTGAAAACAACCATCAAAAGGTCATAGATCGAGCCTAAAAAGCTAAGGAAAAAGAAGAAGAGCAGAAACAAAAGACACTTGAGAATATAAGGCAGGGATAAAACACCTGCTAATATTCCAGTCATCATCTCTATTGAGATTATCGGGTCTTTTTTCAATCTCTAAGGTCTCCCTTAACTTACGATGATGGAAATGGTCAATCCTAGAAATGACCTTAGATTCTTCGATGAAAATATGATGGTTAGTATTTTTTTCATTCTTAGCTAAGGCAGAGGAGTAGGATCTTCCATGTTTAATGTCACCAAAATGTCCACAAATCCTTTGATTTATAGACTGACTGGTTTCACCAATGTAAGGTGTCCCACAAGTACAAGGAAAAATGTAGACACTTTTCCCATCCCTAAGGTTTATCAGATCTTTAACTAAGTTGAGAGAGCTACGAATCATGTTAAGGGGCTTAAAAGACGAAGAAACCCTATGTTTCTTAGGGATCATAGCAATCCTATCAGCGGTTTGAATGAAAGGAAGGCACACAATGCACGACCATTCACTACGATCTTTTTCATTTTTAACTAAAGGACCTTTTTCTGCTTTAAGGAATGCTTTAAGGCCCTGTGACATACTATAACCATTTTTACAAAAGACATTTAGGAGATGGTTGTTTTCCCCTTCAAGGTGAAACTCATCAGAGATTCTCAATGCCCTAGTGGCTAAGGTGTTGAGGACACCTAATTTTTGAGTAGGGTAATCATGAGAACGAATGTGAAGATATTGGTCAGTATGAGTTTTATTTCGAAAAAATTGATGGGAAAAAGAGCCATCATGCTTTCTTGAAATAATAAAATCAAGGAAAGGAAGGCTACCATCCACCTAATATTCCATGGTGAATTTTATGGAGCAAGATTTACTATTAAGGTGAAGGAAAAAGAGATCTAAATTTTCCTTGCCATGAGGGCAGACGACAAAATTATCATCTACAAACCTTGTCCAAAGCTTTGGTTGGAAAAGAACTTAGGAAAGAGACTTGGATTCAAAGTCTTCCATATAGGATTGCTAGGATCCTTAAGAAACATAGGGTTTCTTCATCTTTCAAGCCCTTTAACATGCTTTGTAGCTCTCTCAAATCGGTTAAACATCCGATAAACCCCAGTGATGGGAAAGATTTCTACATTATTCCTTGTTCTTGTGGGACACCTTACATTGGTGAAACTGGTCAGTCTATAAATCAAAGGAATTGTGAACATGTTGGTGACATTAAACATGGAAGATCCGGCTCCTCCGCCTTAGTTGAGCATGCAGAAAATACTAACTATCATATTTGCATCGAAGAAGATAAGGTCATTGCTAGGATTAATGTAAGTTAAGGGAGGCCTTAGAGATTGAAAAAATATTCTTTAATCACAATAGATATGACGGCTCTAATATCCGCAAGTGGTGGATCCCTGTCTTATTTTCTTAAGTGTATTTTGTTTCCGCCTTTCTTCTTTTGCGTTAGATTTTTAGGGTGGGTATGTGATTTTTTTATGGTTTTTTTTTTCCTTTGACATCGTCCCTTTATATAATATATATATATATATATATATATATATATATATATTAATTAAGTTAATAAATAAATTCAATATTTTAATCTAAAATATCATAAAAAATAGCCATTACAAATGGAATTTAATTTTCATAGTGAAACTAGCAGTTATGCTAGTTTAGCCATTTCTAGATCTATTTAAACTTAACGTCTGGATCTAATCTCTCACCTAGTCCTCATGATGAATCACACTACTTGGTTTGAAACGCGTCAACAATGTTCTATTGCATGTGATGATTACTGAAAGAGTTCTAAATATGTAATTATATTATGCTTGTATTAATTTATATAATATCGACCACAACATCAACTGAGTCGATTGATTTACGTATTAATGAATTAAAGGTTGTGACTTTGAAAGTTTGTTGTTTGACCATGCTAACATGGCTTTGACCTCTTCAATGGTAGACTAAGTAGAAGGTATCAATAAACATGTAGAGGAAACATGGTCAGGTAAAGAGTGGCCCCAGTAGACTTGTTTTTGATGTAGAACAAGTCAATCAATCAGCAAGTGTAGAGGACGCACAAGAGGGGAGACAACAGCCAGAGTTGGACTTTGATGGGGAATAGGTCTAATGGGGACAATGAGAAGGTAGTATGAGAAGCAGTGGAGAAGATATGGTCTAGAATAGTTGGAAAGAAGATGTAGTCTAGTATAGTTGTCGGTGGAGCCAATAAGCACCAATTTTCAAAGACATTTATGTGAGGACCTGCATTCAGCTAGGGTTAGGATTGTTACGTAGAATCTAGATAGCATAGTTGGCCAACTAGTTCTTAGAAGAGTTATCTTCATGATTCCTTTCTCCCTGTAGAGGTTTTCCGTTACACCAAAACCCGCAGGTGTTGGAAAACATCCAAACCGGTAACTAAGATCACCAAGATGGGAATTATGGATTCCATACACCAAATTCAATTCGATGGAATCAACACCCCCTCAAACGTAGCTCCGGGGAATCGAACCTGGGTCTAGACTCAGATACCGTGTAGAGGTTTTTTGTTACACCAAAACCCGTAGGTGTTGGTAAACTTCCAAACCGGTAACTAGGATCACTAGGGTTGGAATTACAGATTCCATAGAGGTGTGGTGATTACTCCAACACCCCCTCATGCATTATCACTATCATTTCTTTGCACATGATCGGTTCCAATAGTATTGAGATATTATACAGTCTATTATCTTCTATCTTTCTCTTTTCCTCTTTGTAGCAAATATTTTTTTATGTAAGTGATACCTTGTTTCACCTTTCCTTGTGTTTAACAAAGAGTTTATTAAATCACTATAATGGATAACATGTTTCCCTTTCCATGTGCATAATGGTTAGCATGTCATTTCCTTTCCAGTGGGGTGAATAGTGACATTTTATTAGTTTATTTGGTATCGAACATTCTTGGGCATTGGTTTCACCATATAAGTTCAAATTATTTTGACTGTAATAAGAAAACAGTCCATCAACTTCCAACAGAATTTCTTGAAAAATCTCTATTTGAGCTCCATCAAGAGATTGACCTTCGCAATATACAAAAAAATTGTCTTGTCCTCACCTTATAATTCCAAATGTCAAATTTTTCAGATCTAAGTTTGAATAGATCATATGCTCTCCTATAAAGTTCACCTAAAGTACCTTTTTACCTCATTTTGAGAGTGAATTGTTTCTCTTCTTATGTTACTACCTAAAATAGCCAAAATGGGTAGACATCTACTGTTATATTGTCTGGGAAACTATTTGCAGCAACTGCTTCTCTTGGTAATATTGATCCACCAATTGATGCAGAATGGTTATCCATTACTTGTGTGAGTGTAGGTGAAGGGAAAATACCTACATGAATATCATTGCGCCAAGGTTTTATAAATTTATTAAGGAAACATTGTGCGTAACTTCAAGGTTATTTCCATTATTATCACAATTTATAATTCTTCCTATTTTTCTACTGAAAGTAGCGATTCTTCATCACTAATTTCTGTGGATTCATTTTCTTTCAATTTTTCTTTATCATGATCAAACTAATCATCATTATTAAATGTAATGTGGTGTGTATTATTCTCATTACTTTTTTATCAAGGCCTTCTACATTTTCCTCATATTTAGTAACATCCACTTCTTTTCCAAGAATACCATCTTCATAATTATCTTTTTCGAAAGTATCATATTTTTCTTCTTACACTTTGACATGCTTAGTATTATTTTCAACACTTAGTCAAATGCAGATTTTGAAAATTCAAAATCATCATCTAATGATTCTGCATTTGAATTTTTGTCATAGTCATTTTCGTTCTTTATGACACAACCTTTTTCCTGGTTATAGAATTATTTATTTTTAGTCCCTTTCATGTCAATGTCATCTTCAGTTGGACATGTTGCATATGCTTCAACATGTTTTGTTTTGTTTCTTTTAGTTGTTGTAATTCTTCTCAAATTTCATTCAATATGTTAGATCTATGATATTCACTTAATTTCATGATTTCTGGACTTATACTTAATGGTGGGTTGTGCAACTGATAACATCCAAAGGCTCACATGTCTCTGTAGCCACAAAATTTAGAGTTGTTTGTGCTTTAAATGTAAAATACATAATGTATTTGTAAATAATATTTTTATTAATAAGATAAAATGTATAAGGATTATTTAATGATACATGAGGGCAGGATTATATGCCTAGGGAGGTGCCTCCTCAATAAGTGGTCATCTCTGTTAGAACATGCCCCTTCACTAACTAACCATTAATCAACTATAATTATGATTATTATATATTCATTTATATTTATTTTTATTTTTATATAAATTATATTTGTAAGACCGAATAATGTGGAAATGTAAACATTGACTGGCTAAAAGGAGTGACTAAATGGAGTGGACACATATTATAAGACCTAAGGAAGAGAATTTTCCTATAAACTCAAGAAATTGTATTTATTTTACCACCTATCCACTTGATGATTTGATAGCAATAGTGGTGCAAGAATTGAATTTAGATATGGAATTCATGACTGTGGGACAAGCCTCGTAGTCATATTCTCGTAAATTGTGTTGGCAAGGTCAACATGTAAGAGAAGGACGTGAAATACTAGAAGAGATCAAAGTTTAGTGGAGATACGAGCAAACATATGCATATTAGGAGATAAACTACATGATGATAAATAGTGTAGTAGAATTTATAGCTCAATTTTGATAGTGGACATAGATCTGCTAGGGAGAATAATGCTAAGTGTGTAAGTTACATTCCAAGGGATGGTATTCCCTATATGTGTCGAAGTTTATGTGTGTGATTTTTAATTTAATTGGACCATGATATTTCATTGGAGCTTAATATTATAGAGATTGCCTTAGGGCTAATAAATCATTGGGGTTGCTTGCTGGAGGTGAGTTGATAAACCATTCTCTGGCTTAGCCACCCAGGACTTTGCTGAGACTAGATGATAACCACCAAGTGATTGAATTTGGGATGTTCAACCACTTTTGTGCTTACTTAGTAAGTTGATAAATCATGTGGACAGTGGATCTTAACTCATGTGGTTCCCACTCAATGGAACATATGATAAACCACAGAAAGGAATGTGTTCAATCTCTTGGAAATTAATGGTATCTCATTGGGGATTGGTTGAATTCCTTGCGAATGGGTCCTATTGGGGTGGAGGTCAATGTGGTGCTTACTACTAGAGGAGGTTTATAAACCACCTAGAAATTTGACCTTTCTCCCTATTGTTTTGTGACTTAACTTCAGTTTCAATTAATAGCCATTGTGTTACTTATTTTGACAAGCAATTGATAAATCGCCTAAACAATGGGATTATCTTCCTATTTATTTGGTTTATTGGTACTTGTGTGAAATATCATTGAGAACTTACCTCCTTAAACTGAAAATCTAGCTTATGGGTCATCACCTTCAAGAAATATTGTAGTGTAGTTGGACTATGTTTCGGTGAAGAGTTGAAGTCCCTCCCCCAATTTTCATTCATTTTGAGAAAATAAGATAAGTGTTTACTTGTATTTTTGTTGCACTTTATTTTTAAATATTGATGATGAATGAAATTAAGTGTATCATCACTCATAATGAAGGAATTTGTATTTATGTAAGTGTCTACAATGAAATATGTTGTGTGACAGTTTCATAATAAGACGGGCTTGTAGTTCTCCGTAAATGAATATATACTTTTTTATTTGAATATTTATTTGCATGGATAATGTTAAATGTTGAGAAGTTATTAATTACTATGTTGTTTCCATAAATTCCAAGGTTTAACTGTTGCTCTTTCTATAGGATCTATGTGATTAAGAATTACACAGCTTTATTGCTCATAAGAATGTATGTGCTTCATTTGAGAGGACATGGATCTTTTTTTTGTGAAATTGATTTTTGTTCTCTTAATTTGTATTAATGAATGAAATATTACATTTATGTCTAAGTATGTCGATAGGTATGAGAGTATTCATGACGTATTTGATAGGTTTGGTGTTGCGGTAGTAAAATCTACAAAGCATAATATCCATGGTTCGGCTTGATTACAATTACTGCATAGAAGCTAGGTATATCCTTATGATTGTATTCTATTGATACTGGAATTTAAAGTTCATGGTGTTAATATATGAATGTGAATTCTTGAGGTTATGCATGTTTGGGGTAGAAGTAAAATCTTGTAAAATGATTGGTTAGGTTCCCTAAAATGTCCAAGTAAAAACCATAAAGTCATTCTCTTCTACTAAGGAAGACATTTCCTTTGTAACATCCCTCATCAAAATGCCATGTAAGTAGAGATAATAAGGGAAAAATAATAACCAAGGACATGGGACACATATTCCAAGCTGAATTTTGGGAAAAAAATTCTAGTGTAGGTGTTCATTTAGTTTATTATGGCTAAGAGAAATTGGAAAAGGAAATTGCAAAGGATTTGAAAAGGAAAGAGGACTTAATTGGCATTTTTATTTATGAAAGTAATGGGAATTAGGAGAAAGGGAAGGAGGAAAATGAAGGAAAATAATGGAAAATTGAAGAAATTAGAGGGCTCATTAATAAAAAAATCTTGTGAGGAACAGTTGGTACCTTTTTTGAGCTCAATTTTGCATTTCTCTCTCTATTCTCTCTCTCACACACACACACTCTTGGACACTAAGATTTTTCTTGGAGAACTTCAACATTGGATCAATGAAAGAAAAGGAAGGACCATGAAGCAAAAGGGAAGAAAATATCAAGAAAGGAAGAGCTAGATCAAGAAACTATAGTGCGATTACTTGGAGGTATTGGTTTGCATGTGTTATTTCCTTTCTATATTTGGCATGCATGGTACATGAACATGTGTACTTGGTTCTCTTGCTATCATTGGCATGGGTTTTTCTATTATTCACAATGTTCTTCAGTCTTGCCTTTCCATTTATAGATAGACATGGTGTGATGGTTCTCTTGTATTTGGTTGAGTTGGATTTCAAGATGGTTTCGAAATTGAGTGAGGTGGTATCTGAAAGAATAAACACATGGCCTAGGAATCATTGGACGAGAGAAGGTGGGATTGCGATAAATCTGTATTTTTTGTTCCTCGGTAGACCTAGAAATTCTCAACAGGTGAATCGCGGGACATACAATAAGGCCTAGAGTTGTGTGCCCTCGATCAGGACAATGAATCCTCGACTGCTGAATGGTAGGATAGACGTTTAAGCCTGGCAGGTGGAGTCTTTTTTAGGCCTAGGAATTATTGACTAGTGAATGATGGGATATGCAGTAATTCCTAAAGAATACGAGGCAGGAAAATTTCTCATGGTGTAGGTGGAGAAATCTAGTAGCATCCATGTTTGTTTAGGGCCTAGTGATTCATCTAGGATTGCGGTAAAGCCTAATGAAACCTAGATTTTTTTGGTTTTTAGTCACATAATCATGCTTGGAATATGGCACAGGGGTGATTAGATGAAAGAAAGATTTGGTTCAACCAATATATGATCAAGTGGTTCATTGAAGTCCCATACCTAGTTGGATTTTGCATTCATTAATAAGTTCATCTTCTCTTTGGTATTTTATGTGTAAATGTACTGGATCATTTGTGATTCTTATGGTTTTTATACCCTTGTTATTCATGTTCGTTATATGTTGGTTATGAGTATTTTTTATGACGGTCCTGATGTATGGCTCTCATATTTTTTTATCATCAAATGAATGTACAATGAATATATGTCTTAATATATGATAATGCAACTATTGTGATATCGCAACAATGCTTCTTTACAAATCTCAAATAAGTATGAGACCCCTATGCTCAGATATGTTTTTATGACCTATAGGTTATATATTCGTTACATTTTTTATGAAATTCATGTCATGGCTAGTAGGTGTCAGATCGAGTACTTACACTAGGTATTGCATTAGTAGTCTTGTTACATTGTTATTATTCATTTCTTAAAAAATCATGAATTTATGGGCTTGCTTGAGACCTAGCCCTAAAAAGTGGCACATAATCTCAGGTTGCTAGTAGAGAACTACTTAGAAAATTCCATAGTCGCTCTCATGCCTTGCTGTGGGAGTGACTAGAAGGCCTCAACGAGATGCATGGCTTGTCGTGGGAGCGGCTGAGGGTCCAGGTCAGTAAAATGTCAAGTTATCTTGTGGGTTGGACACCTGGAAGGGTTGGTTGGCTATTGAAGGTTATTTAACATGTGTGGAAGGTCATTTTATTATCGTTATGTCGGTTCCACTTCCTTAACTATACATGGGGATTTAAATCATATCATATTATCCTCTCGTCACATGTTTACCCGAGCAGAACAGTTAAGTTGGCTAAATGTGAGAGGAGGATGTTACAAAGTGGTACTAGAGCTTGGTTCACCCCATGGAATAAATGGGTGGTGTGTTGGTCATACATAAATATCAATTTCATATGTGTTATTTATGCTTGTGGTCTATGTGTTTATTGCATAAATATGGTGATGGTCATGGTTGTAGATGTGTCTCCATATGAAAGTTGATGGTGTTGATGTTGGATGTGTTTATCATGAGTGTATATCAGTTATGAATTGGTTGTGCATGTTAATATTTATATGTTGTTATGCATACATTGACATGGTGATAATAGTCATGCATGAGGTCATGGTATGTGGTCCATATGGTCATGCACTAATAACTATAAAATGGTTAAAATGATGTTTATATATTGTTATTACTATGATTATACATGTATCACACTAATATGGTTGATATTTCAGATGAAATATTCTCCCTTGAACTATACCGAGGTATGTTGGTTATGTTTACGTTTTGTTTTAGCTAACATGGTATACTTGCACGAAAGAGATCAAAGATGACTAGAAAGATGGTAGACTAGAGTTCATGAGATTCTCCCTATGGATTAGATGAGAAACATGGTGGTGAGAATTATTCTGAATTGGAATATACATTGAGAATTTTAAAGACAGAGATAATAAGTTTCAAGGAAGATAATGACAAGATAATTCACGAACAAGAGAAACAAGCATATGTCAATGCAGTAATCCTTCAAATTTTCTTAGAATTGCATAGACAGGGACTACTTTAGATCATCCATGGGTACGAGGGCATGAATAACAAGGCATATGGTAATAGATATCATGGTGGTAATAGGTCATATAAATATGACACGATGAGAGATAACGGGATGTTGTATACTCCAAATAGGAGAGATGATGGACAAATGTTCTATTCTAGTTCTTGTTCTCATAGGCACTATGATCGCCATTGTTTTCATCCTTACAAGAGGAGTGACAGGGGATATTTTCCAGATGAGTTCAATAAAACAAATCCATCTACCTTTGATGTATATTTGAAGAATCTGAAAGATGCAGATGCATGGCTACATGGGATGAATAAATTATTTGAGTTACATGAGTACACATAGAATATGAAGGCCAAAATAGATATATTCAATCTCAAAGGGAAAGAAGAACTATAGTGGGGAGATGTAAAGTGTGTCAGAGACATCAGGATAGAACAGTTGAGTTGGCATGAATTCAAAAAAAAATTCAGGAATAAATATCTGTCAGAGAGGTACTATGACAACAAAAAAATTTATGACTTAAAGTTGCGATCAATGATAGATGAGGAGTATATGAACAATTTCCTGGAGTTGTTGAGGTATGTACCTCATCTTAAATATGGAAAAACAAATGTTTATATATTTTTCAGTGGATTTCCATTAGAATTTAGAGATCATATTTAGTATGATGAGCCTCACCTAGTTGAGGAAATTAGTGGGAAACTGAAGCACTGTTATGAGAAATCAAAGCATAAGAAAAAATAACAACAATTTTGGAAAGGAAAATATAAGTCTAAAGGTATATAAGCCAAAAATAAAAATACCTCAGAATGCATAAGAGAAATAAAATGTTGCACCTTACAAGAATTTCAACGTAGTTAGACAGGGAAATGGGTCATAGTCTAGTGGGCAGAAAAATGTAGGTGACAGTATAGGACAATTGCAATTTTAGACATGTGGTAAGAAGCATATTAAGATGGATTGTCTGTAGAATCAGGGTGGTAGGCCTAATATTTATAGTGCACATGAAGCACAAATAGTTGGGGATGTTGGGAAGAGAATTCCATGAATCTATGCAACATTAGTAACAGGAAGGAAGATCATCGGGCATCTATTACCGAGACGGATGGTAAAATTTGTGACCAATTTGTTTCTATTTTGATTGACCCTATATCTAATTATATTTATGTTAAACATGACTTGGTGGATAAGTGTGGTTTGAATAAATAAGTGCATGGAGAATCTTGGTTAGTGTAGTTGGCTACAGGTGCAAAGGGAATAGTTCATCATTGGGTAAGACCTTGTGCATTTGAGTTGAATGGTATGCCTACATCAACACACTTGAATCTATTTCAATTGGGATAATATAGTATGATTTTGGTTATGGATTGGTTATATCTTCATAGGACTAAGGTGGATTGTTATGACAAATATATGAAGTGTTTGGATGAAAATGGAGAACTTAGAATCTTGTAGGGTAAGAAGAAGGAAACATTGGTTAGAATGGTGACAACCATGCAGGAAAGGTGCAATCACGGAAAAGGGTGTGTGTTATTTGTAGTGCATATTTATAGTGATAAAGGTAAGGAGGATGAGGATGCAGAGATATTAAGAAGGCACTCAATCTTACAACAATTTCAGAACATGTTTCCACCAAATATTTTAGAGTTGTTTCCTTAGAGAGAAGTGGGTTTTTATATGTAGTGGTACCAGGGGTAACACCAACATCTAAGGCACCATACAGGATGAGCACTCCAGATGTAGTAGAGTTGAAGTTATTTTTGAAGGAAATGCTTGATAAGGGATACATTAGGCCAAGTGTATCACCTTGGGGTGCACCAGTGTTATTTTTTAAGAAGATGGATGGTACTCTCAGGTTATGGATTGATTATAGGTAGCTGAACAAAGTAACCATCAAGAACATGTACCTTTCACTAAGGATTGATGAATTGATTATTCAATTGAAGGGAGTAGCATTTTTCTCGAAGATCTATTTGAGATCAAGATATCATCATGTAGACATTAAGCAAGAGGACATTTACAATATAAATTTTTGGACCAGGTACATGCATTATGAGATTTTTGTAGTTCCATTTGGCTTGAATAATGCTCCAAATACCTTTATGTGCTTAAGGAATAGTGTGTTGCATCCTTATCTGGAAAGTTTTGTAATTGTATTCATTGATGACATCTTGATATATTCTAAGAATGAGGAAAAGCATGTCAAACATTTAGCATTAGTATTGAGATTACTATGAGAGCATAATTTATATGTTAAGCTCAGTAAATGTAGTTTATTTCATATAGTGGTACATTACTTGGGACATGTTGTTTCCAAGGAAGGCATAACAATGGATCGAGAAAATATCAGGGCTATCATGGAGCGGGAAGCTCCTAGAAATGTGGATGAGGTAAGATCATTTATTGTCCTAGTAGGTTATTATAAGAGGTTCATCGGGAAATTCTCTTGGTTTGCATATCCTATTACATCACTGCAGAGATAGAGTAAGAAATATGAGTTGATAGAGGAATGTGCAACAATTTTGAACAACTGAAGGATTTTTTTACGATATTGGAGATCGAAACAAATATTTTGTGGTATGTACATATCCTTAGACTTGGTAGATTCGTTAGGCACGAAGGACAGGTAGTGTGCTATGAGTCACAAAAACTAAATGAGAATGAAAATAATTATTCAACACATGATCTTGCGTTGGAAACCAACATCCATCAATTGAATATGTGGAGGAACTATATTCTTGGCAGGAGGACTATGTTGATGAGTGATCACAGTGGATTTAGGTATCTGTTTGACCAACCAAATATGAATTCTAGGAAAGCTAGATGGTTAGCTGCGATTAGAGAGTATGAATTAGAGATCATGTACATCAAGGGTAAAGAGAACAGGGTTGTAGATTCTCTTAAGATGTGGATACAACTGAATCATATAACAGCCATGAATTCTTATGGGACATAATTACAAGATCAGATCCTACAAGCAGGACAACACAATGACAAGTATAAAGAACTTATACACATGTTACAACAGGGCACAAGTGATCAAGATGTGGATTATCATCTTACAGTAGATGGTTTGATCATATTTAGGGACATGATATATGTGTCAAATAAAATTGATATCAAGAAGACAATCTTGTGATATTTTCGTGCAAAACCATATTCAAGTCAACAAGGATACCAGAAGACATTGACAATAGTGAAGAGGTTTTATCATTGGTTTAATTTGAAGAAGTATGTGGTAGAGTTTTTGGCTAGATTCTTGGACTAATATAGAATATTATGATTCCAAAATTTAATTGGGAGGTGGACTACTATATAATGTAAGCATCTAGGTGGCCTACTATAACCGATTCTAAATCGAGAGTGGAAGTGGGAGGTCATTTCCATAGATTTAATCACACGTTTTCCAAGGACATATATACAATATGATTCCATCATGGTTGTGGTAGAAAGTTTGACAAAGGTAGCACACTTCATTATGGTAAAATATACATGTTCAACTAGTGATGTGGCAGAGGTCTTCATCAAGGATGTAGTGAGACTACATGGTGTTCTGCAGAATATTGTGTCTAAAAGGTCACAAGTCTCATCAATAGGTATGTTATAAGGGTCATGATGCCATCCTACAACTTTAGAACTATCTCTTTCTCACATTTATTTACATTTGTTGTTATATTATGCTTAGTGAGAAGGATAAAAAGTGTTTATCATTACATGTGGCCTAATGTGTTTTAATTACAGGGAATGGAGCATTTTTGAGATATTTTCCATGCAAGAGCTTGAAGTAGGCAGCAAGGAGAGAATATAGGATATTTTCCACCTCCTTAAATCCCTCAATCAACATAATATCACAACACTCTCTCTCTCATCACCTCAAATTCATTGACATCCAAGCCACTATTAGTGCAAGTGAGATTAATGAAGAACAAGATCCACCATTCTCAAAGTGAAGGAGACAATCATTCATATTTCCTATGGAGCTTATAGAAGCTACCATATTTTATAAATAAACAAGAATAAGAGCTCATTAGGATTGGAATTTTGTTTTCAGCTAGGTATCTATTGAGCTCAAGAACTTGGCATTGTTATTTTTACTTTCATTTGATGTATTAGACCTTTTATTTGATGATAATGAGAAAATACGTATGGATTTATCACTGAGTTATTTCCCTAGGGATGGCGTTCTTGGGTTTTGGCCCAACCTAGTGGCTTAGGTACCTCTTGTGTATTTGTACTTATCTTATCTTCAAGCATTTCTTAGTTTCTTTCATTTCAGTAGAGAATAATCCATCAAAACCTGTGGTTGTAGCCTCTGCCTCCCCTCTGTTATGGGAGAATGAGTTTAAGGATTGACAACTACAATCCCAAAATATTATGTTAATTATTTATTGGAAATATATTTGTGTTAGATTTATTTTTTTACATCTTCCTTTTGTATATTTGAAGTTATTTTAGTGATTAGATCAGAGTTATGGAATAAACTATAATATAATTTAAATTTCATCTCATATTTTCCACCATAAGATATCT
The DNA here is from genome assembly GCA_034641835.2 of Pinus albicaulis. Taxonomy (NCBI): domain Eukaryota; kingdom Viridiplantae; phylum Streptophyta; class Pinopsida; order Pinales; family Pinaceae; genus Pinus; species Pinus albicaulis. Next base: position 548,357,198 of record CM076582.1, on the reverse strand, counting down.
CATTTTGTCAATGATAAATGAATGCATGCATGTGATGACTATAGGGCAGTGTGGATCTACACGAAAGGGAACCTTTACCAATTAGATCTTGAACTCCCTCACCTTCTCTTATCACCTCCAAATTATGTCCTAAAATTTTTGTTTCATAAGTCACTTTTCCTAGGTGCACTGAGAGCACTCATCCTAGTGCAAGACAGACCTTTGAGAGGCTCTGAGCTTGGCTAGAGAGTTAAGCCAACCTTTAATCATTTACCCCAACCTCCATCCACCTCTCCATTCCTTCAAGAAAAAAATTTCATTTCTAAAACCCTCTCGAGAGCCCTACTGTAACATTACAAAGGCTCTTGTAACTTCCACCTATAGGACCAATTTTCCTCATTAATTTTTATCCCCATTACAACTTTGACTTATTCTAGATGAATTTTGACCCCTAGTTGTGATTTTATGATCGTGGGAAGCTCCGAGGCCACTCCAAACCTTCCTTTCCATCATTGCAAAAACATAGTAGATTTAGTTTCTTTATCACATATTTGATGCAATTAGATTATTGATTTACAAGAAAGTGTGAACTAGGTAGATGGTACATGGAATTCTTATTGGTAGCTTGATCACTTCTACAAAAGAAATTAACTTCCCTTCTGCAAGTATAACTAGTAGTTTCGTGAATGTTACAAGATAAAATAACTTTGTTTATTTCAATAATTTAGCCTCTGTCTTTTCCTGAATTGATTAGTTATCATTTACAAGTTAACGTCATTGAAATTTTCCCCTTCATAGTTAGAAGTAGAATTTAACTATAATTTCATCAACATGATTTCATTCTAGTTTAGTTGGAGGAATTTTCTTGGAGAATTTTTGATCTAATGTCATAGTTAAGGGTGGCATAACTAGAATCCCTTCTAATGTGCATATGGCAATGTCACCTCTAAGTTTGTACAAATACCAGGTTAATAAATATATTTGAGGAGACCTTTAGGGTTTCAGCAATATTGGTGCAATACCAGGGCTCACCAACATGGATGCTACATTCACTTCCAAGGTTTGGAAGGATCTGTTTGTAGGTTTGTAGAAAAAAATGGACTTCAAACAAATTATCATCTGCAGACATATGGATAGACATATAGGGTAAACAAGATATTGAAGGACATGTTTAGGATGTATGTGATGTATCAACAAATGAGATGGGTGGATTTCCTTACATTGGTGGAGTTTTCTTACAATAATGGGTGTCAGGAGACACTAAGGATGAGTCCATTTGAAGAAATATATGGGTGGAGTTTTAATACTCCCATCAGTTAGAGTGAACTAGTGAACATGGTGTTGATTGGACTAGATACGTAGGAAGAGATGGAATATGAAATGCATGTTACCAAGAAGAATACAAAGGTGGCATGATACATGCATAAAATTTAAGTAGATGAGAATAATATGTTTAAGGAGTTTCAGGTTGGGGAACAAGTGTACTTTTGCATCATGCCCAAGAAGAGCTCATTGAGGATTGGATCATGTGCTAAGTTGGTGGTGAGCCCTGGTATTGCACCAAGAATGTTACAACTCCCAAAGGATACTTCACTTTACTTTATCAACTCAGGGTTCATATAAAATTTGAGGTGACAGTGTTATAAACATAGAAAATTCATTCCACTCATGCCATCCTCTTGTTAGTCCTACGAAGGGGTGCTACTGCTATGGTTACTTGTAAGGGATGAAGTTTGTCACTCTTTTGAATGAAACCTATGACTGTAAATAACTCAAGACCATTACTCTATTAGTAAGAAAGAAACTAGTCTAAAGCATAAGGACATACCTATCTATTTGCAAGAAAGCAAATCCATAATTAGGATAAAGCAAGAAATAGAGTTAAACTAAGTGGCATTCACAAAGTAAATTTCTCAATTAAACTTACAGAAAGAGAAGCTGATATAAGCACACATTGTTGGGCTAAATGGATAATTAACCTCTAAATACTTCATGTCTGACTACTATGTTTTAACAATCCATCTATTCATGAGCTAACTATGCTTGTAAATACTCTTTTTTGCAACAAAATAAGGAGGCGTTGAGGTGACTTAAGAAGGTGTTGGACTCATGGATTAAAATTTCAAGGTATATTATAGGTTGTGTCAGGCCTAGGTGAGGTGAGAGATGGTTTCTGGGCTGAAAAATTTGCTGACTGGCGTTTCTACATGATTTCCTACCAGGTTTCTTGTAGTGCTACCAAATGTCCTGCAAAGCTATAAGAAATAGGACGAGGGTAGTTTGAGACCATAAATGATGAGGAAGGGGATAATAAATGTGGTATTAAGGTGGAATTAGGTGGATGGAACATGGAAAAATCCTTGGCCAAGCTCAAAACTTCTTTCAAAGCCCTTCTTTCACCTCTAGGGTATCTATCGGTGTTGTGGTGAAGATCTCAAAAAATGGATCTGAAGGCGATTTTTTTTAAAAGTAGGTTAGTGGAGGGTGAGAATGGAACCTAGGAATGTTGGTGGAGTCATTTTCTCCTGCTCTAATCAAACCTGAAAGAAAAATACATGTTCATGAAATTTACATTGACAAATCTATGATGAAAATAGTGGAAAAGATGAGTTGAATTTAATAAGAAATCCTACCTATGAATTTGAATCAGAAACCTAACTCAACATTCATAACATGTTCATGACAAATACAAAAACCTATCTATCCTTTCTAGGAAATCATAAACTAAAAGAAATTTTTGGTCTGTGGTGAAGATCTGCCCTCCTCAAGCTCCAATGAAAGAGGTGAGAGAGGGAGTATTTGACACACATCCTTGGAGTTTTATATGCTAATGTACTGTGATCTACAAGAGCATAAATACAACAACATGAAATGGATGTAAACTAAACACAACAAAATTAAATGTAAGAAAACTAACTACAACACATGACATAAAATAGCTACAATGGCATGGAAAGTAAAATTAAATACACAGGATAGACTCAGGCCAATGGATTGGGCCCTAACCCACAAGCTTAACTCTCTAAAGCTAAATCAGTGAAGGATAAACCGAATACTCATTTTATTGTAGAAACATCTCATTACATAGCCATGAAAGTCACAAAAGTATATTACAAGAGCTAAGAGTCTCCTAGCTATCTCTAAAATTATATTCCTAATGAGCTCTTTATTTTCCCTATTTAACCTAAAAGGTAGCTACCAACAACTCCCTAAAAAGTAGGCAAATTTTCCCCTTTGACTGCAAGATAAATCAAGCTTTGGTTCACTTGGTCTTCGAATTTCTTGGTTGCCTTTGATTTTGATTTGTTGGAGGGAATCTCAAGGATCCTTTGGCTGCCTTTATGAGTGAAGGAAGTGGTCAACCCCCCTATAATCTCTCCTTGTTTTCTACTCTGATATTTTCTTGCACAATCTTCAACAAAAAGGTCATATCTTCGTGATTATCATGCCTTTAAACCATATTAGGCATTCAAAGTTTGACAAGCCTTAATCATCATCTACACTACGAAAAATATGAGCATAATGTAATTAAATGTGATAAAGAGAGACCAATAAGGCTAAAAAGGTGCCAATTAACCCCTCCACATATACCTAATGATGGTGCTCATCATCACCCCCCTACCAAATGGTTTCTCATCCTATTAGTAACTTAGTCCTCCTTTTGCATTCTCTTTCAGTGCTTTAGTGGCCCCCCTAACATCCTAAGGAATAATTGAAGGAGCTAATTCACGAGGGTAGAATCCAACATTATTTTCTACCTCCTCCCATTATTTTTTTCCTAATATTGGTATTTCCCTTCACCCAATACCAGCAGCAAAGGTTGACTAAGTTTCAAGCCAAGCCATTGGATCTTCATTGTCTACATAGCCCTCTTGAATAATGGTTCCCTTTCTAGGGAAATTCTCAATCTCTCTGGGGTATGATATTCCAATGATAGTGTCTTAATATGAAATTACATCCACGGTTATTTTAAGTAGATGACATAGCATTTTGAAGGATGTCTGTGCTAGATGGCCTCCATGCATAAATCTGCCATGGTGGAAATATGCTTGTCTTTTTTCTAGAGTTGGCTTTGTAACCTTGCATTCTTTGCTTTTGTTTCCTAAAGTTTCTCCTTCAACATGGATTCTCTAAGTCCAACATCAGAAAAATGCCTCCCCAATTTAGTGACATTCTCTTCCATGATTCCTATATCATGCACACCCTTCATTGTGGAAATTTTCATCCAGTGATGTGTTCGTGCTCTATCTTTCTCTAGTTGATAAAATAGGGGGACTGGAAGTTTTTAAGGAATCATTCTTCCTCCTTTAATAAATGTATAATAGGAACTCAGATTTGGCTTAGGGGTAGGGTGTGAAATTGCTGAGATGTATTTAAGGATAGATTTTCGGGAGGTAGGCTCCTCCTTTTGTTCCTTGTCTTCCTTCCCTTTGGCATCCCTCCCTTCAATATGTACCTCTTTTTCAACATCCTGGACCTCTTTCCCTTCCAAGGGTGCCTTATATCCCTCCCCCATGGTTTCTTTCTATGTTTGTGGCACTACTAGAGTTTCTTGTAGCACAGACAAGGTTTCCTATAGCAAACTCTATTTTTCTTGTAACAAACCCTCATTTTCTTGCTACTCCTTCTTTTATGCCTCTTTAGAGCCTGTCGAGGTTGGTACATGTTTAAGAGATGTCAGACATGAATAATGTCTCCTTCTATAGGTCACATGTGTCCTCTCAAGTGAGGTGATCCCTTGAACTTTCCTTTCTTCTAATATTATATCCTCTTCCTTTTTGGGTGACTCGTCAATTGTTATAGGGCTTTTGGTTAGCATATTTATCTTCCCTTGCCTTATTGTGGCACTCTTTCTAGTTCTGAAGTACATGGGGGTTTGTCTTTCTCTTTTGGCCTTCATCAGTGTGCCTAAAGTGGCTAAGGTAGCAACCACTTATTTCTCTGATATCTCTAGTGAAATGCTGGTATGTTGGGGAGAGGTATTAGTGCCCAGTATATGGTCCAATTCTCTTCCTTCCCTATCTCATATTCCATCTTCTCTTCTGCTTCCCCCTCCTCTTTTTCATCTTCCTCTTTTCTTCTTCTTTCCCTTCCTCTATTTCTAGGGTTTCTATGTTTTCTGATTCAGTATTCATCTCTTCCTCTTCTTCATCTTCTCGTTTTGTCTCTTCAGTCTCCCCTCCTTCTTCTTCCATACCTATCTCTCTGAGGCTAAAGGTAGGGGTTTGTCTAGTTTAGGTAGTTATGAATTCTTCCCTATCCATATCTATGAATGTGGATCAAGGTATAGGGAGGTTCAATCTGTTTAGAGAATATCCTATTATAAGCTTGATGAGACCATGGTGAGATAAATGCTGGTACTTTCTCTCCCTCAACTTTTGGCTCATGTCCATAATTGAATGTAGGAGGAAGTAGGGAATGTTGTGTCTTTTTGCTAGAGGGATATCTCATTGGAACCTAATCTCATTCAAAATTTTGAAGTGGTATCCATAAACCACAGTAAGTCTTCTCTCACAAGAAATGTATTTCATTATGTGAAATGCTACTTCATCTCTAGGTCATGAAAGGATTTATCTTCTGAATCCATTATTGTCCTTAATGAATTCTTCATTTGGCAGAAATAAGAAATTTTTGGCTGCAGTGCTAGACACCCTACCTTCTCTATTCCTCTTGATTGCAAGAGGAAAAGTGGTCACCCTACTAATAAATTTAGGTGTAATGGTGATGGCTAGACCTATAACCACAGTGGTGGCCCTATCATCTTCTTTTTCATGCAGGGACACTGAAAATTCTTGAGCCACCTCCTCATCAAAGCCCTCAAGGAACTTGAATAATCCTAGCCACTGATGATTCCTAAAAATTTCCACCACCCGAGGGTGTAATCTGATCCTCTTGATATCTGTGAGTTCCCTTCTATAAAAAAACTCCTCCCATTTTATGCCAGTATTAAGAAGGCAGTTGAATGGTTTTTTCTGAGAATATTGGTGATGCGTGGCCTTAGAGGTTATAATTTTACATAAAATTAGACTACCATGATTCTATTTCATCAATTAACCTCTTAAATTATGAATTATTTTTGTGACTGTGTATAAATTTTCATGAAAAAAATTCACAATTTTGGTGAGGTGACATCCACTTAGCTCTTACCTATGGTATTTATTGCATGGGATATGGTGGTTTTAGGTGTGAATAACACCTTTGAGTGGCTCTCACTGCAATTCTGATCACTTTTCAACATTCTATAAACTTTCTTGTAGCATTATAAGTTTTCTGTAGCATGGGGTTTGCATGCAGACTTATACCATGGTGTGGATTTATTTGACAGCTACTCTCACCCTAATTCTGTAATTGCTCTCAAAATTCTCAATGGAATGATGAGAATGAGCCAAAAATTCCCTTATGGAAACTTGAACGAATTTGGAGCAGAGTGGTGACTTGGACTTCACCACGCATTTCCCTATTTTTGACCATTGGCCCCACTCCACTTAATCTCTGTCTTTTGCCTCGAAATCACCTTTATGTCCTCCCAAAATTACCCTTAACTGATTTGAATGCACAAGTGGCATGAAAATTTCACCTCTCGTTCACTTTAATTCCTGAGGGTGGCCAAGTTAACTGACCACCTTTTTTCCTTTTTAACTTGTAATTCTCGACATTAATTCATTTTGATCAACATGATGCATAGCGAGAGGGTGAAAGGCCATACCTGAGCTACCTGTTGCTAAGGAATTGCATACATTATTTTATGTAGGGAGCTAGATTTTGGTGATAGCCATGATTTTTTTTCCCTTTCCTGTGTTTTTTTATGCATTTTTCTGAGTGAGCATCTTATTTCTAAGTGAGCTACTTAACACTTTTATGTTCATGTTCTTCTTGCAAGTATTGGATGGAGGTATTGAGGTGTTTTTTCTAGTGTGGTAATCCTCTTGGAGTATTATGGTGGTCATTTGGAGCCATCTCCATCAACTTCTTCTCGCTTTTTAGGCTTACTATGTCATGTACACGATTGCTGCAGGAAGTGATCAACTTCCTGTAGCAGTCTCTTTTTTGTTGCTTTGGAGCTCCAGGTTGCTAAGAAATGAGGGTAAATACTATATGGAGGCTCGGTATGGTGATATGGAGTGAGTGGAGTGATGGAGAGATGAGGGTAGAGGTCCCATGTCAAGATATAAGTGAACTAGATACTAGTGGCGAAAAATAGGGTTTAGAGAGTGAATACTCATGCATGGAGTGGATTGATGGTTAGGAGTGCTAGATATAGGAAAAAAAATTATTTTTCATTCTTTTATTGAAGACTATATGCCATTAAGAGAGATTCCTTTCTCATAGATGAATTTCCTGTAGCAGTATAGGGTTTCCTATAGCGCTACAGGAAATCTAGTGGCACCTTGGACATCATGTAGCAATTACAAGCATGGGAAAAATATGGGATTTTTGCTCACATGAAGGGAGAAATGGGTGGATGAATGCATGTTTGGGTTTCTTATGGAGTAGGTAGGTAGAGGAAAGAGAGGAGAGAGGAAAGAAACTACTCTTCTTTGTCTAAATCACCCTTGATTGATAGTGTGCAAAACAGAAATAAGTGAGTGCATATGTGTTGTTTTCATTTTTTTCGTTTTTTCTTTTTATTTTTTATTTTTCTTTTCCATTTTTTTTTTTTTGAAGACAAGTGGGTTGCCTCCACAAAGGCTTTCAACCCACAAGCCTACCTTGGGCACCGCGAATAGGTTTTCACCTAAGGATATTTTATTTCTTTGTGTTTTCCTTTCTTTTTGCTCCAGGATCACCTCATAGAGGTTTTCAACCAAGGAGTTGGCCTTGGATGCCTCAGAGAGGTTTTCACCCATGCCTCTTTATTTTTTCTTGTTTTTCTTTTTTCTAAGAAGTGGAGGCTCTGGAAACTATGAGGCTTCCAATGAAATACACCTCCTTGTTTATGGAATTAATAAACTCAGCCCTAGACAAGGGCTTCTTGTGCACTTTGAGAATGCAACCTTTGAAAAGAAGGGGGATCCCATCCTCATCTATTGTTATGATTTGAGCAATGCCATTATCATATAATTTTTCCACTTGGTAAGGTTCCAACCATCTTTTCATTAATTTTCCTTTGAATTCCTTGAACTTTGAGTAATAGAGCAACACCCAATCTCCTTCTTGAATGTCTTTTCATTAATGTGTTTGTCATGCCAAAACTCCCTTTGCAGCTAAATTACCTCTGTGTGAAGGAATTCCTGCATTCTGAACTCATCCAACCCACTTAACTGCAACAACCTTTCTTGTTGGACCTTTGCGACATCTATGTTTAATTCAACATCCATTCTCAAGGTGTTGTACTCAAATTCAATGGAAAGTAGAGCTTTCTTCCCATAGACTAAATAATAAGGAGTAAACCTTATGGTTGTCTTCCAAGTGGTATTGTAAGTCCAAGTGGCTTCCACCAATCTGTCTACCCAATCTCTTCTCTTGTTGCTCACAACCTTGGTGAGGATATTCTCCAAGGCTCTATTTGTCACTTCCACATGGTCATTTTCTTCAGAATGATAGGCAGTGGAAGTATTGTGCTTTATCTTGTGCTGCCTCAGGAGGATTTCAATGAGATGAGATGTAAATTGAGCCCCCTGATCAATGAATACCTTCATGGGGTTTTTAAACTTGTAGACCACATTTTATCTCAGAAACTCAGTTACCTTCTCCTCTGTTGCTACCTATACAACCCTTGTTTCATCCCACTTGGTCATGTAGTCTATGTAGACTATGAGATACCTCTTATTTCCAGATGGTGGATCAATGGGTCCAATGAATTTCATGCCCCATTTTTCAAATAAATCTAGATCCACCTAAGGGTGCAAATGAATTTCATCCTTTGGTGTAGGTCTCCCCATTCTTTGGTACTGGTCACACCTACGAGTGTATCTCCTAGCATTTTGGTGTAGGGTAGGCCAATAGTAACATTCTTGAAAAGCTCTGAAGGTTGTCATTTTTGCAACAAAGTGGCCTCCACAAGGACTATCATGACATTCCAAGAGAATTTAAAAAATCTTTTCTTCCCTCACACATATTTTGAGAATTTGGTTAGGATCCAATTTGAATATATTTCCACCAATCCAGGTGAAAGGGCCACTTTTCCAGATAATATTTCTCTTCTACCCGGATGAGAGGTTTGGAGGGAGCTTTTCAGCAACCAAGTGTTTATCTATGTCAGCAAACCAAGGAGAGAGTGCTAAGATGGAAAATAGGTGTTCATCCGGAAGCTGATAATCCACCACCCCTTCCTCATCTATAGGTAGAGTTAGTATTGATAAGAAATCTACAACAACATTCTCATTTCATGGTTTGTCAACAATTGTTAATTCAAACTATTGTAATCACAACAACCATCAAATTATTCTAGCATTAACATAAGATTTATTCATTAAGTACTTGATGGTTGAATGGTTAGTATGTAGAAAGGTATGATAACTAGTAATATAATGTCTAAATTTGTTTAAGGAATGGACAATGGCTAAAAGCTCCTTTTTTGTGACAATATAATTGAGTTCGTTTTTGGACAAATTCTTTCTAATGAAATAGATGGAATAGGGTAATTTTTCTTCTAACTACCCCAAAGCTTCCCCCACAAAATTTGCTGATGCATCTGTGTGGCTGTGGAAATGCAGAGCCCAATTTGGACCTTGGAGAATGGGGGCAGTAGTTAAATTTTCCTTAATCAGGTCAAAATATTTTTGACAGAGAATGGACCAGAAAAACTCAGAATCTTTGGCCAATAATCCAAATAATGGAAAAGCCAATTTGCTGAAGTATTTAATGAACCTTTTATGCTAGCCATCCAAACCTAGGAAACTTATGACATCTCTCTAATTTTGAGGAACATGCATCCTTTTGATGAGAGTGATTTTTTTGGGTCTACTTGTGATATTTAGTGGCTCGGGACTACTCCTTCTCTTTTTAAGAATTCACACTTTTCTGTACTTAGGGAGAGATGCATCTTGATGCACCTTCTCAATACTTTTCCAAATTGGAGAGAGTTTCTTGGAATTCATCCCTATAAGGTGTGAAATCATTCATGTAGATTTCAACAAAGTCATTGACTAGCTCAGAGAAGATGCTCAAGACTGCTCTTTGGAAAGTAGTTGGGGCATTTGACAACCCAAAGGGAAGGAATTTGTAAGAAAATATTCCCCATGGACATGTGAAAGTAGTCTTATCCTATTCTTGAGGAATTATTTGGATTTAGTTATACCCACTAAACCCATCTAGGAAATAAAATAACTTCTTCCTTCAAATTCCATCTAGGACTTGATCTATAAAGGTCAAAGGGAAATGGTCCTTCTTAGTGGCTTTTTTTAGTTCTCAATAGTCAACACAGATTCACAATTTTCCATTCTTCTTTGGGACTAGGACAAGAGGAGACACCCACTCACTATCATATATTGGATAGATGAAACCTACATCTAATAATTTTTGCAGTTCTTCCTTCACTATGTCCTTTAGAGCTGGGTTCATCCACCTTTGGGGTTGGCACACAGGTTTGAATCCTTCTTTAATTTAGATATGATGTGTGCACACCGAGGGATGCACCCCTTTCATGTCTTTGTAGTCCCAAGAAATGCATCAATGTTTTATTTCAAGAGCTGGCATAGTTGCTCTTCTTCCTTCTCTGAGAGGGATGATTTCATTTTCAAATATTTCGATGGGCCAAATTCCATAGCCTTGGTGGTTTCAGAGATTGAATTTGATGAACCCTTGACTAAACTGAGAGGGGGGGTGGGGTGAATCAGTTTAGTCCATTCATGGACATTAATATTATTTTCATTAAACTCATTAATATAAAACATTACATGAGCAGTTTAACAAATAATGATCAACAAATTGGTTGTGTGAACAACAAGTAATAAGAAGACCAATACATCACATCAACACATAATAACAATTCATATGGACACCAGATATAGGTGGAAACCCATAAGGGAGAAAACCACAATTTTTTTATTGTTGTGATGCAAAGGAAAGCTCATACTCCTTATTGCATCTGATTTTTTGTAGGCTCCAGTCTACAGCAGGCTACTACTTCAAATTTCTACAAGCTACAACATGCAAGGAAGCTCCAACTCCCATGTGCTTTCTGCAGGCTACCACCCACAGAAGGCTTCTACCTCAACCAGATCCAACTGAACATTTTATCAAGACACAACTTGAAAGGATACCACAATCCCCTCACATAACATGAAAACAACATGCTGATTTACCTGGTTATCAAGTCTACATACCTCCATCTTCACTTCTACTTATTCTCCCTTCAAATCTTCTTCACATCAGCTTCATATGTGCATAATATCTCAATTAGCTCTCTCACATTCTCTAGCTCTCTAACCTATCCATGCACTCCAAAATGACATATCTTATAGAGATACTTTGATGGATGTTTGTATTCCATATTGGAATATGAAGTGAATAAGCTTGATTCTTTTCCTTCCACTCATTTGTTTCAAAAATCTTCATATCATGAATATTAGGACAAAAAATAGATAATTTATCCAATATCAATTTCAGCCATATGTAATGATTAGATGCACCATCCCAATGCCAAAATCAAATAACAACATTTATCATTAATGTATTACCACAATCTTTACAAAAAAATTTCCTTTGCTTCACAGTCTTACCTTTGCCTTAGATTATTTCCTTTGCAGCACAACAATTTAGCTCAATCAACAATTTCACATCATTACAAATTATTCAATGTAGTAGTTTCACTACACTTTTGTCTTCTTTGCCTTGCTTCTCCTTTATAACTTTGTTGATCCTGATCTACTCCTTGGCGATCAATGACAATATCTGATCTGTTTCTTTTCCATCAATGACAATGTTTCCAACAATATGCCCCTTTGGCATTGATGGCAACACATTTTTCCTCCCCCTTTCATTCTAAAAAGTGTCCCTTCCTTTGATTACCTCCCCCTTTAACATCAATGGTGAGGGGGTTACACATCACTAATAGTCTATGTGTCTCCCATCGTTGTATTAATGCTTTATAAACTACAATGTATTATGTTGTACAAACAATATTGACCGATTCATTGAATGAATGCAGATGCAAACAACAAATTACGACATCACAGAACACTGTTTTATATTGAACACAACTCCAAATTGAATGTTGCTCCATATTATATATAAATGTTGCTACAGATATACTTTTAAATGTATTAATATTACATGAACAATGTAGAAAATTGTTGTGAGAAAACTTTCAAAAGTGTTGCAATGCTTCATAGGATGAACATATTTCAGAGAAGATTGCAAAGAGTGTTCTTGGGAGGAAACTTTGTAAGGACTTACAATTGTATGAATATAAACAATAAGTGCCAGATAATGCTATCCAATTTACAAATATATCTCACAATGACGTGTGATGATATGAATACATAGAGAATTAAATATACAAGACATTAGATCTATGAGGAATTTTGTAGCAGCAAATACCATAAATGTTATTGGATTGCCTAAGGAATAGATCCCATTCCAAGGGTGAAGAAAACTCGTTTCCAATGGCAGTGCAAAAGACACATCCAACATATGACAGGCTAGACTAGTCGAGACTAGTAATATGCCAACAATGGAGTTAATGGACTTCATTCCAGCAATCATCAGGGATAGAAACAACCCAGTTTTATTTGAAGAAAAACCAACTAGCTCAAAAATAATGGGAATGTAATACATAATAGTATTGATTCCAATTAATTGTTGAGCCACCTTCTGAAGTTCTTCGTCAACTGCAAGAGTGAGCTCTTCAATTTCACCCTTCAAGTCATATATTTTTCAAGTACTACAACAACTTGAAATTTCTTGATCTTTACAAATACGCATCAGGGAAAATTTTAGGGGCTAATATTCGCAAGCGGGCTAATTTTTCATGCTTTTTACAAAAACAATATTCGTTAATTTCTAATTTTTCCTAAAATTATTCACTCAATTTTTATACTATAAAATTGTTTGATCTTAAAAATCGCCAAATTTTATATAGATACTATAAAATTATTAGAAATTTGAATACTTTTACAAAACATTTCCAAACATTTTACAAATTGCATATTATGTACTAGTGAGATTCCCCAAAATTTCTAAACTTTAAAATAAATTCTCGTCCTTAAAATTCGCAGAAACTATGACAGAAAATACATCAATACAGATTGAAGTTAAACCTTCCATAAATGATATAGAAGCGAATACAAAATGCACTGGAATGTGGGATAAAACATGTGCAAGAGTAAATAACCTTTGAATTCTTCTTATCTTTTGCTAAACTGGCACCACTCTCATGACAAGTGCTATATATAAGAGTGGCCAAGATTTTGGCTTTTAGGGGAATGATCGCGGAAGGTTTTTGGTTTCATTCACTATCAGCCTTCCACAATACCACATATTTTCTTTGGAAAGAAAAAATGAACTTTTAGGCCCGCAAGCTATATAAATATCTTTGTAGGCCACGTGAACCTTCTGCGGAAATGGTTCTTAGCACTCATGACCTGCGAACCATAAGATTTAGTGGTGGGTCAGATTGGAGGCAGACCACCACTGCTGTAAAATTATCAGCAGTCTTATGTTTTAATGCTTTATCTATCAATTATTTGTAGTATAGAAGAGGATCATTGTTCTCTTTCAACTTTCGTCTTAAAAAGTCAACTGCATTTTTACTTCTAAAGACCTCCGAAAGACCATCACAGCCAACTATTAAAAAAATAATCTTCCCTTGTCGGTGTTATTCGTTTTAACTCTGGCTCCGCACTCAAAGGACCAGAGCCACCAACACCACATGCTTTCAAACCTTCGATGTGCCAGTCACCCAGAGGTCTTGTAAAATTCAGTTGGCCATTCAAACACCCATCATCAATATAACCCCCAGAAGCTTCAATGCATATTCTATCCTTGGTACAACCAGGCCTGTGATGCTTTGACATTTCAATGGCCTTTCCACACCTTGATAACCCAACTTGACAATCTCCTGTATTTGCAACCAGAATATACCTTCCAATAATCAGCGCAACCAAAGCTATTGTACTGTAAGATAGACCAACATCATGTGCACATGCCTCAGCAAAAACATTATCGGTATGCAAAAATTCCCCGCTAGCAGCCCTCTCAATAAGGCGAGGCAACAGAAAATCAACATATTTGATAATAAGGCGAGGCAATTTGTCAGAAGAAAACTGTGCAACATGTTTTCGTCCATGTCCATCAAACACCAAATCCAAACTTTCCTGCAAAACCATCAATGTACACATGTGCATCTTCCATACAATCACGATCACCTATCTCTACCCACCCTCCAAAACGAAGGACTGGAATAAAATTTGTTGCAACATTTTCTCTGCTTCCACAGAGACATTTTTGTTTTTCATAAGGGATGCATGACAAATGAGAGAACGTTGATATGCAAAAGGTGAATGGCCGATGCTAACACAGTGGCATAGGGCGGTGCCTTAAGGATTAGGTGGTCGCTTGGCAATGAATCTTTGTTGATCGGTATCTGCCTCGGTGTATGCATCCGAAATGGCCTTTAACTCTTCTTGTTGCTCCCCAACCAAAGTCTTGTTGGTTTCAATGATCATTTCGTTCAGACAGTCGGTTATATCCCAATTTTCTTGCACCCCTTAGCTCGCTCTTCTCCTGATTGATTGAGGTTTCTACCGCTCAGTTCAATTCTGTTAAAGAAGGTAATCTCAACCACTTTCTAGGTGTCAGATCCGTCAGTCCAAGTGTCCAAGTTTAGTTTAAGTCAGTCCAGTTTAGTCGAGTTTATCTCCAGTTATTTATTGCTGATGTTTCCAATGTAATCTATTTAATCTACTCGTAATATTGTGAAGAGCAACTCTCTGCTCCAGTTCATTTTCAGTGTTTCAATTCTTGTCATGGTATTGGAGCCGAGTTGCATAAGCCTCCCTAGAAAGCAGCAACAGAACCACGAAAGAGCAGAAGAGAAAAGAGCAGTATATTGGCGCGACTGTGAGCTGATAGGCGCGAGAATACACAACATATCCGCGCCAGTTTTATCCCTCGCGTGGATTCTGAAAGAGGCGCGACTGTTTCAATCGGGAACGCGCCAATCAGCCAGCAAAAAAATTACTCATACATGTGAAGGTAGAAAGCGTTCCTGTTAAATTCGTTTGTGTTAAAGTTATTTAAAAAAAAGAAAATCGTTTTTTCAAACGATAGGAAGGTCAACAGCGTGGATTTTAAAAATCGATTCAAAGGGAAAGGCATTCAACGTATTGTGGTATTGATTTTTTAAAAGAGTAAAAGCCCTTTTTATAAAGTTTGATTTATTAAAGTTTTTTTTTTTAACTTTAAATTGGATTAAAGGGTTTGAAAGAGCATACGGTGAAAGTTTTATAAGAGTGAAAGTTTTTATGAAGAATTTTTTTAAGTTTTTTTTTCTTAAAAAAACTTGAAATTTGTTCAAAGGTATTTTTAAAGAGTATGTGGTGAAGTTTTTTAAAGAAATCTTTAAAAAAAGGGCCTTTTTGAGTTTTGGAATTTTTTTTAAGAAAAACTTAAAGTTGTGGGAAAGTGAAATTGTGAAAGTCTGGTAGAAGTAAGAGATATTTTGAAGAAGAAGTTTTCGAAAGCAAAGTTGCATAAGACTCATTGAAGAGCATCAAAACTTAAAGCTGTGATGTGAGATGAAAGTGAAAGTTTACAAGAAATGTTTTGAGGAAGATAATTTTTTTTAGAAGGAGAAGTGAAGTTGCATAAGACTCATTCAAGAGCAGCAAATTTTTTGAAGAAGTGATGTTGCATAAGATTCATTCAGGAGCAGCAAAATTTTTTAAGAAGCAAGGTATTTATGAATATGTAAACTCGTTTGTTTGTGGAAGTTTGACAACGAGGACATGGGAAAAGCCAAGAGGCTAAAGCAAAAGAAGATTATGTTCGAGATCTTTCTAGATCTGGAAATCAATAGGCAAAAATATGCCTATGCATTAAGGTGCATAAAAAACTCAGTTGATGAAAGTATACTTCCCTTGATTTCATATTCCAAGACAGCCAAGGAGGCATGGGATACCCTTGAGAGATGTTTTGGTACAAGGGGGAGCATTGAAGCAAAGGGGAGATTTGAAGATGGAGATGAAGGTGGGTCTGTAGTAGCAGATCTACAGTGATATGAAGAGTCAGAAGAAGCAGAGAAGCGACATGAAGTTGCTCTTGAATCCCACTATGCACGGCCACAAGTGGATGAAGAGATTCTAGCAACAGAAATCGCTGACGAAGTTTTAATGATACCAGCAACAATGCTTGATGATGAAATGGTAAATCCAATGATTGATATGGTTGATATTAACTTTGATAATGAATTTTTGGCTAATGATGACTGGTTGCAGATGATGCAACAAAAAGAAGATATTGACATGATGCTATTTGGTGAGATAACCCCACTATAGTTAGTGGAAGACAACCTGTTTGCAGCAGCACAGGTTAGTGAAGAAGAGACAGATAAAAAGATAAACACAGAAAAAAAGGCAGAGACAAAGACAGAGACAGAGGAAGATACAGCAAAGGAAGCGCAACAGCAGAAAGCTCTCATTGCAGAGCGGAAGGAAGAAACAGAGAAAGACGAAGAGACAGAAGCAAAGAAAGACGTCTGCAAAGGGAATGCAGAAACAGGGATAGACGTAGAAGTAGAAAAGGAAAAACAACAGAAGAAATCATTCACTGAAGAGAAAAAAGACCAGAACCAATGTCGTTCTAGAACTAATTTTTATTCTAACATTGATTTCAAGTGTGCAGGTACACAGATTGATTATGAAGAAGAGTTAAAGTTTATTGAAACATGGCTTGCAACACCATGTCTAGTTGAGGTCTACACAGAAGCTGTAGATATGAATGTTGAAGACAACATGCATGACGAACATGTCAATGAAATTTTCATGCATTGGAGTTTTGAAGAGATAAGATTTTATTCTAATCCTATGTTCCAGCAGATTGATGATGATCAACGCATAACAGAAGGAAATATGTGGCAGCAGCCCACATTCAAGTCGATTTTTGAAGAAGTCCAGGACATGCTTAGACAACCTGGAACAGTAAAAGACCTGCACCAGCAAACCAAGAAACCGAGCTTTGGAAAATACAAAAAAGCGAAAAGTCTGAAACAATTTAGAGGCTACAGAATATGGAAAAAGAGAAGAAGAAAACTAAGTTTAATTGAAGTCATTTTTTTTAAATTGTAAACCTCGCTGAGACATAGACCAGCAGGTATCTTAATTAATTTTTTTTGTGGTTGATATTAGAGGGGAGTGTTAAAGAACGTAATCTCAACCACTTTCTAGGTGTCAGATCCGTCAGTCCAAGTGTCCAAGTTTAGTTTAAGTCAGTCTAGTTTAGTCGAGTTTATCTCCAGTTATTTATTGCTGATGTTTCCAATGTAATCTATTTAATCTATTCGTAATCTTGAGATGCGTAACTCTCTGCTCCAGTTCGTTTTTAGTGTTTCAATTCTTGTCAAATTCGATGATCCAAACCTCCCAGTGTATCCTAGACACTCGAAATCTCTCGTTCCTAAACACGGAAACCATCTTGTTGCATTTGAATATTCATTGTATTTGAGCCCATTAAAGCTTCATTATAATTCACTGGACTCAACAATACCAGACCCTCTCACTGCGCTTTCTTTAGTTTCCCTTATTCCATGGGTCTGATTCGCATGCTACAGGTCCATGCAGTGGTTGTGGTCTCTGGCTTTGATGTATAACATTCTCCGAAATTCTATCCATAGAATATGCTCAAAAACATAGTGCACACTTCACATATATATAGTCAATGCTATATTGTATGGAGTTGCCTTATTTTTTTTTCTTGTGACTCCTTTCTATGTTGCCCCATCGCTGGAGAACCACGTAACGCTTCGATAAGTTGTGCCAAACTTTGTGCAAGATGTTGTGCCAGATATTAACGATGTCAGATATTAATCCTGAGATCTTAATGCTCCATCCACTCTACTATTGCACCCGTCACTAATGTTAATGTAACGTTTCTTTATTTACCCACGCATTGGACTGTAACATTCTTCTAGTAATAACTTTTTTTTCCCGGCTCTCTATCAAACAACCCGATTTTTCTTTTGACATATACCGCTCAAGTTTAATTTGTTTGTTTGCCTCTAGTTCAATACTCACTGTTTTTGCACATCTCCGAACAGCATCGATTGGTTGCATTTGCCAATAATATAACATTACAATGTAACTGACGCTAGTAATGACCGTTGTGCATTAAATTCCTTTTTCTCATCATGCTAACGCCAACCAATGTACCTCAGTGCCACATAATTTGGAACGTTATTCACCGTCCCTTGTTAAATGATACTAACTTCAAAGTGTGGAAATAATTCCATTTCATAATGCAACCCCCAAATAAAAAATAATGCATGAATTTCATTATCTATTTGTCACTATTTCTGGCACCACTGGCATTAATTATCGCACATTAACATTTTTTTTCCTTCAGCCTGTGTAACGCATGCTTCCATGCTGCCTACTTTTACAAGTGACGCTCAATAGTTCAGCTAATACTACTGCAACCACCACTATGTTGTAATGTTCCATATTCCACTAAAATTTCATCCTAATGCTCGTTTCAATTATTAATGACACTTTTTCACTTCCTCCTTTATATGCCTCCTCATACTTTGAATTATTGCATCGGCTGGAGCTCTGCTTTTGAGGCCTCGAAAATCAAATCTTCTTTTTTTCATCGGGATAAGTGCTCATAAATCTCTCCATGGATTTTAATGCGGCTATTTGATTTCTTCTCAATTTAAATATGAATCCAATGAGAACAATATCGCTTGAGTGCAATATACTTCCCTTTTTTATTCTTTTCAATTCTTCATCGTTTAATGCACCTTCTTTCGCAACAGCGACACAAATGAATTGTGCATACCAAATTGCAGGATTCGTAGAATTATGGGTTCGAACCTTTGATAGATTCATGTGAACTATGTATAAATGGATCTATCTCATGCTTCTTTGGATAAATTTCACTATGCCGACAAATTGGTCTCTCATAGTTTCTCTGAATAGAGCCATGATGTTTCCTTTTAAATCTGCTTCCAAGATAGGGATGCAGATTCAAGCCTCCTCCAATGGTCCTATTTTCAAGTGTCTATTATCAGCCATCGAAGTCATATATTTCAATACATTCTAGGTGTTAATTTCTCCTTGAAATGGCGTTGTTCTAACATAGTGTTCACTCTTTTGGATGGTCCACGCAAAGTTTCTCAATATTTTCTTGAATTCCTTTCCCGCAACTTCAATTCTTGATTTTGTCAAGAATAGTAGATTTCTCTCCCTTTATGTAGAGGGATTATTTCACAATTATATATAGTGCATCTTATTTGAAATTGTAAGAGAAGTTCTCTGTGCTTGCACATGATTTCTCCGCATAGAACTTAACATCATTAATAGAGATTCCTCTTCACTTTCAAGTTTAATTTTATTCTCCATCTTCATTGCAAGGGTCTTAATAATGACTTGATTTTTTTTTGTTGATTTGGCCACCCTTATATTTTCACTTACTTTTTTTTCTTGTCTCCAACGAGTATTAATGGAATTTTTCTCCCCCTGAGATGGTGTTTCTCAAATATTCAATAGATTCATATTTTTCTTTCTTTAGCAACTCTCCCTAAGATCAAGCTAGGTCACTAGTTCTTTATTTTTCCTCTTCGACACTTTAGTTGGTTGATTTCTAATGTCTTTATTTATTTTTGTCACATTGTTTGGTTTTCTTGCAACGTACATATTCTGTTTGGGCTTCTTTCTGGTATGCGATAGCTTGCAGTCTTTGTCCTTGTGGCCAAGGTTATTACACACATAAAATTTTGTATCGCCAAGAAATGAAAGAAATGGTTTTCTTCTTCTTGAGCTCATGCTTTTCTTTGTGTATAATTTTCATTCAAATTATTTATGACCAAAATAGTTGCGTAGATAACAATAACCAGAAAAATAGTTAGTGTACCTGGTTGATGAGAGTTCTTTGTTTGTTTACATGATGGAACTTCATTGTCTTTTGCACCTTATGTTGAATAGTATTGATTTCATCTCTCTTATATTTTTCTGCTATATGTTTTAGTTCATGGCAATGGAGACATGAGACATATTTGCTCGTTTGAAATCTTACAGTATTTCAATCCTCGTCTTAAGGTGCACAATATATTCGAAGATATGATCTGTTGAAGTCAGTGTTTTTGCAGGCTCTTGAACTTCATCTCAAAGAAGTGACCTTGGGAAAATCATCATAACCCTCTCTCTAAGTATCGGATTGGAATTCTATAAAAATTGGTGGATCGTGTATGGACTATAGTTTTCAAGGCTGAATAAAGAAACAATGATACGTGGCACACCAAATAAATTCGTTCTACTGAACCAGTCCATAATTAGGGCATTGTGAGAGATTGGGCATAACTCTCCCTTGAAGAATCCAAATTGGATCAAACTTATGGCATTGGAAATACAACTCAAACGACTACTATAGGACCGAAAATCACATATTAGAGATCTGAAATAACATAGATACACCAGATTCAATATCAAGCTCCTAGAAGGAAAGAAAAAACTTGATCATGTGTTGTGAAGGGCTGCAAAGGACCAAACTTTCTAGGGCGGAAAAGAAAAGCAAGGTGCAGAAGAGGGTAGCATGGCGCAAAACAACAAGAATTTCACCACATGAATTCTTCAAGTGGGTAGCACCGCATACAGTCATTGTAAAGGTATCACTATACTAAGTCATTTTAAATGCATCATTGTAAAAATTGTACAAGTGTCTATCTGGAAAGAGTCGAAGAGGTAGTTTCAGGAGGTCTAGGATAATCATTAGGTGGTTGTGTCATAGTTGGGGTTATGGTATAGTGTATCTTCTTCTTCTACATCATTCTATATCATTGTAAAGTGGACCATTTTCCTAGTACGAGAGTCCATTCTTGTTTTATTCTTCTGTAGGGTGGTAGGGTGGTGTTAGGCTGGTGCATGAAGTCACCAACAGGTTCAAGCCTATGAAAAATTTAGCGTGTTAGGGTGGTGCTAGGGTGATTTGTAGCTCATTGGGTGTTGGGGCATCCGTTCAGTTGACTACTGAAGAACCTCGGGCATTGGAGCATCCATCCAGTGGGAGCTGGAGAAGAATCATTTTCTAGATTCTAGGAAGTTGGAGCTTCATTTTCAATTGGATTTTAATATTAAATAATTATTAGAAAAGCATTCAGGTGGTTTTTTTCATGGAGAAGGTTTCCACTTTAAAAACCGTGTGCATATGTGTTCCTTTTGTTTACTGCTATCATTGTACAAACACATATAATAATTGAAGATTAGATGATGCTCTGAAATATTAGTAATAATACTAATTGAAATGAATAATGATTCACCCCCCTCTCAGTATTTCCAAAAATTGGTATCAAAGGTTGGTTCCTTCAATAGAAATTTAACAGCTGGAAGGAGGTCATGGAGCATACCAAGAGTGGTGTACCTCTGTTCAATGAAAATAATTATGCACTCTAGAAAGGAAGAATGGAGGTCTATCTCTTGGCACAAGGTTACGAAGTATGGGACACAGTTCAAAATGGATTTACATCAACTGCAGATGAACAAGGTAAGAAGAATTTGGTAAATGATGCAAAAGCAAAGAATATTATTATCAGTGGACTTATTGAATCTAATTATCATAAGGTGTTGAGTTGTAAAACCACCAAGAATATATGGGACAAGCTTGAGAGTATATATGTAGGTGACTCAAATGTGAAAGAAGCAAAGCTTCAAATCTATAGAGAAAAATTTGAACAACTCAAAATGAAAGAAGATAAAAAAATTATTGCATACTTCCAACATGTTGATGAAATAACCAACACTCTGGAAGGATTGGGAGAGCCTGTTGACGAGAAGACTACTATACAAAATATTCTTAGAATGTTACCAGGGAGATTCAACCCAAAGGTATCAGTCTTAGAATATAGTGAAAATCTGGACAAACTCGGCAAAGAGGAATTACATGGAGTTCTCATAGCATATGAAATGAGACTTGATGAAGAAGAGGGTACTTCACATCTAGAAACTGCGTTCACTGAATCTAAGAAACCCAATAAGGAAAAACAACCTTCAAAGGCACAGACCTGCACCTGCAAGTGCAAAGAAAAGGAAGATGATGAAGAAGTTTTTTTAGATGGAGAATATGCCCACTTTACGAGAAAACTAAAAATTGGTAAGGAAAATTCAAGGGTAAACTTCCATTGATATGTTTCGGCTGTGGTGAGGTTGGGAATTTCGCAGCAAAATTTCTGAACAGAAGTGATGGAAACTCAAAAGAAAAGAAAGGCTTTGAGAAATTCAACAAGCAAAGAAAAATAAAGGATTCAAAAGGAACTTTCTCTCTAAAGAAGATAGCTCATCATCTGATGAAGAAAATGAAAATGAAGAAGAAGCCAATGAAAGAGTATTGTTTATGGCCAAGGACATTAAATAAGAGTTATCAAACAACGAAGAAGAAGGGTTGACCATAGAATAATTTTCTAAGGAGGCAATCAAGCTCATAAAAGGGCTTAAGGCTAAGAATATTTGTTCCAACACTATTCAAGAACAAGTTCAAGTTCTCACAATTGAAGTTGAAGGACACAAATGTATTGAAGAGTCACTTCAAAATAATTTGAAAGAAATCAACCAAGAAAGGGAAGCATTAGAAGCCGAAGTAGTCTCGCTGCATAAGGAAGTGAAGATGGGAAAAACTGTACAAAACTATGCCAACCGCTCAAGGGAATTGGAAGAACTCATCAACAATCAATGATCTTACAACGATAGAACTAGCGTCGGTTACAAAGAAGAAGAATTAGGACCTTCTACAAAAAAATACAAAGAACCTATGAGATTTGACATGCATGTAGACTTCATAGGACAAGATTAGAAAGAACAGCCTTGGAAGACAATTCCTCGACGAATATTTCCATCCAGGTACCAACATATTTTTTATGGATATTGTTATTCATGTGGAAAATTTGGTCATAAAGCTATAGAATGTTGCACGTTCCCTTGGAACCAATACAATTCTAGGAGATCTGCCAAATATGAACCTCCCAGGGCTCAATGAAACATCAATATATTTGAGCATTTAATGAATAATATTTAATGTTACAAATGTCGAAACTTTGGACACATAGCCAGAGACTGCGGACTTGAAAATCCTCCAGAAGAATTTTCGAAGTCACAGAATGAACAAACATGGAAGAATAAGAAGACTGATAATTGTGCTCTCACTCTCAAGGCTCAAAACAACAAATATGTGTGGTATGTTGATAGAGGTTTATCAACGCATATGACTAGAGATAGAAGGAAATTTGTATCTCTGAAAGATAAGAAGGATGGAACAATGTCCTTTGGAAATGATGGATCTTCCAATGTTATAGGATTAAGTACTGTCACTCTCGGAAGAAAAGATGCTCTAGCCAATAATTTTCTATTGGTTGAAAACATGAATCATAATATGCTCAGTGTTGGAAAAATGTGTGATCAAGGAAAAAAAATACTATTCAACTCCACAAAATGTGAAATCAGGAAAGGAAAGTATGGTGAAATTGTGGCTACATGAAGTTGAGCTCCAAACGACATATATGTTCTAGATGAAGCAACTAAAGCACGTTTACTAGATAAAGAGGATGATATAATATTTGGTAGCAATGCTGATCAACTAAGTAAGACATTTTCTACAAAGATGAAAAGTGAGTTCGATATGTATTTACTTGGTGAGCTGACATACTTCGTAGGGCTTCAAATATCTCAGCAAGAGAAAGGAATATTTATATATCAAGCAAAGTACCTCAACAAAATTCTCAATAAATTCAAAATGGAAGATTTCAAACCCATCCTTACTCCGATGGTAACAGGTTTCAAATTGAGCATAGACGACTCATCTAAGGATGTGGATCAGAGGTTGTACAGATCTATGATTGGTATTATTCTATATGTAATAGCCTTTCGGCCAGATGTTATGCAAGCAGTTGGACAAGCAGAAATATTGGCAAGCAGAACAAAAATAATGACATATTATTATCGTCAAAAGATTTCTTCAATATCTAAAGGGAACAACAGAATATGGCTTGTGGTATCCCAAGGGTAAAAATATCATTATTCAAGCCCTTATAGATGTAGATTGGGTAGGAAGCATTGATGATCGTAAGAGTACTCGTGAAGCATTTGAATATCATTTCCAAAAGCTTGGAATTCTCCCAAGTTCTCATTATATTTTCCTTATTAATAATATAAAGGGGGAGTGGAAGTGTTTACAGGTCCACAGGATGTTTGTTTGTAAGGGGGAGTTACCCTTTGCCATTGATGTCAAATGGGGAGAGAATGTTGTAAGAAGAGGTGTCATGATCACAGGGGGAGTACTTGTGTTGCCATCAATGCCAAAGGGGGAGATTATTGATCAGTGGTTGCCATTGATGTCAACCCAAGAAGCACCAGGGTTTACCCCGATATTGCATTGGAATTTTGACCTACCAAATTACTATATTCTAGGTCAATAATATTTTCAATGGTTTCTACTTGTCGAGATATTGCCGTTGATATATGGCACGCCATGTAATTCTTCACGGTTTGAGAGATATTCATGTTTGAATTTTGTAACCCCAGTTAGTGGGCTAAAACCCCATGGGGTTGTGGCTTGGGTCATTGAAATGACAATTATTAATAAATTTTAAGCTCCTAAAATCCATCCCACGTTCACTTGTTTAAGACCCTCTCAACCTAAGAATTTATATAAATTGTGATCCTCATATCCTCCTCTTGTGGGGATTTTTCTACCTGAAACAGGTCCTCGTGGAATTTTCACTCTAAATTTTTTTCTACGAATGTTTAGAAGCTTAAATTTTTATGAGGAGAAGCCGAAATCGTAAGGAAGTTCCTGTAAAAATTTTACATCAAGGTGCACACGAGTTTCAGAGATATGATATGTTTAAGTTAGCCTTTTTGAAAGCTCTTGAACTTCATATCAAAGAAGTGACCTTGGGAAAATCATCATAACTCTCTCTCTCTCTGAGTATCCAATTAGAATTATCTAAAAAGTTGTGGTTAGTACACGAACTATAGTTTTTGGTGTATTAATTTCAAGGCTAAATGAAGAAACAATGACACGTGGAAGACCATACAAGTTTGCTCTACTAAACCAGTCCATAATTAGGGCATTGTGAGAGATTGGGCATAAATCTCTCTTGAAGAATCCAAATTGGTTCAGACCTATGGCATTTGAAAGAAGTCTTAGAGGAATACTACACAACCGAAAAATCACATATTGGGGATCTAAAATTACAGAGATACACCAGATTCAATATCGAGCTCCTAGAAGGAAAGAAAAATCTAGATCATGTGTTGTCAAAGGCTGCAAAGGACTAGACTTTCTACGCAAGCAATGCAAAGCAAGGTGCAGAAGAGGGTAGAATGATGAGAGTATCACTCAAGGTGTATAACAGGAGCAATAAGTTCACCACATGAAGTCTTCAAGTCGGCAGCACTGTAGACAGTCATTATAAAGGTATCATTGTACTAAGTCATTTTAAATGCATCATTGTAAAAATTGTACATGTGTATATATGTCAAGAGTTGAAGAGGAAGTGTCGGGAGGTCTAGGATCATCATTAGGTGGTTGTGTCATAGTTGGGGTTATGTTCCACTGTATTTTCTTCTTCTACATCATTCTATATCATTGTAAAGTGGACAATTTTCCTCATACGAGAGTCCATTCTTGTTTTATTTTTCTATATGGTGGTAGGGTGGTGCTAGGATGGTGCATGAAGTCATCAACATGCTCAAGCCTATGAAAAATTTAGGGTGGTGGGGTGGTGCTAGGGTAAGTTGTAGCTCATTGGGTGTTGGGGAATCTGTTCAGTTGACTACTGAAGAATCTCGGCCATTGGAGCGTCCATCCACTGGGAGGTGGAGAAGAATGTTTTTCTAGATTGTAGGAAGTCAGAGCTTTATTTTCAATTGGAGTTGAATAGTAAAGAATTATTAGAAAAGCGTTTCGGTGGTTTTTGTCCCGGAGAGGGTTTCCACCTTAAAAATGTGTGCAGTTGTGTTCCTTTTGTTTACTTCTATCATTGTACAAACACTGATAATAATTGAAGATTAACTAATGCTCTGACAGATTAGTAATAATACTAATTGAAAGGAATACTGATTCACCCCCCCTCTCAGTATTTCCAACAATATTTTCCTATCTTACTCTTAACCAACTCAACTAATACCAAAAAATTTGTCTTCATTCCCAAGAGACTCATTTAAGGGTGATAAAATGATCCTTGTTCCTTCATTACTATATTTAACATGTTACATCTTTGGGAGAGTGAATGAGAAACACCAAAAATAATGAAAACATAATATTTGATAGAAAATCCATTCGAATCTCGTTACTGACAAGTTTCACATCCCACATCATTACAAATTTACATTGTTTGATAAGGTGCATAAATATGGATATTGATGTGAGTTTGTTAAGGAATACAGGAAAGAACTATAGATGCAGTTCCTTTCTCAACAATAAATAAACAAGAACGATAGTGAATTTAATGTGTCAAAAGCATAATTATAACACATGGAGGAAATTAATTCAAGGTGGTCTTTATGGTGTTGCCCTTATTGCAGTAAATCTATCAACTAATCACATCTTTGGGTTGATCAAAACATGCTGAAGGTATTGAAGGAGGTTGGTGAAAGTGTTTCAGATTTGCAGATAGATCTTGGTAGGCTTTAGTTATAGGCCTTTGCCCATATTTAGTATGTTGGAGATGACATGCATATTAGGAAGAATCAAATGTAGAGTTGTTGGCAATGACATGATGGATTTATTTTGGATATCAGATGGATTCAAAAGTAAAAGAAAAATTTATTTGAAGCTAGGCTAGAGATGTTGACCAATGTGCTTATTATGCATGGCGACAAGCATTTGCTCTCCTCCTACAAATTGCCAGTAAAAAGAGTTTGGAATGCGAGTTTATAAAAGGCTAAATTCATATAAGGTATGAAATCAATTCTTCCAACAACAACATTGGATGTATATAAGCACATACAGGCTTTAAAGATTCATTTTTTAAAATCATTTTGTCCCCAAAAATTAAAGCACTACTATCTACGACAATAGAAGAGAATTTTGCAAGAAGGATGAGAATATTCCTTCCAGGATTTGAGGATGGATATATGTCTATATTAAATATGGATTAAGCATAGAACATTTGATATTCCTTCGAGTGCCACAATTTCTACCCACCAATAATATTTAAATGGGATGTCACCTATCTCCTGTACATTTGCAGCCAGTGCAAGCTATTGTAAGGGCCTTATATCCCTAGATGTGGTGTTTAATTATAAAGCGCATGATGCATGAAAAGTGAACTATGCAATGGATAACATTTTTTCAACATCTTTGTTTATTAATAAAAATATACATGGTAATTTGGGGAAAGAGCTTTAGGATTTGATTCTTTTTAGACAAAGTCACAAAATGAAGAGACCACTCAGGGAGAATTCAAAGGTTGGAAAATTTGGTTGTCTACTAAAACATGTAGAAGGGAACCATGTGGTAGAAAACCATCAGAAAGGACATCATGCCAATGTTGTGTATATGTATGAATTGTGGAGCAGAATAACAATGAGAAAAATAATTCAAATCCTCAAGTTTTTGATGATGAGAAGATTTAAAGTAAATTTTTATAGTAAAATGGTAGAACAAATAGTCAATCTGTTTCAAAGAATGCAGCATGTCTTGATGAGGCGATAAAATTCTTATAAAAGTCTTTATAGAGGTAAGATAACTCAAGGAAGAAAATGAAGGTTAGGTTGATGAGTTGTGCAAAAATTTACTGTATTGGTCATTATCTAGAGAGGGAATTAAGGCATTCCAAAAAAAAAATCCCTCGCTCTCTTGTTTTACTTATGAGTAATGAGAAGCACCATTAGTATTGCCAATAAGGAAACTTGTTTGATTTTATACCAAATGATTGCAAAAATATAAGCGCTTTTGGTGCTTGATCGAAGAGCAATATATTCACTCTGTTGTTGAAAAATTCATGTGTGATATTAATGTATTTGATCAATCTCTCTCACACAAAAGAAATTCATAAGCTCAAAAATATGTATGTGCAGTGAGTCTAATAACCATGCCAATGCTCATTTAGCACCTAAAACAATCCTTGAACCTAAAGTTGTTGGTATCAAAAAATATTTAAATATTGTTGGACAACATCAAGGTCCATGTTACGGGAATAAGCCTTGTAAATAGCACAAAGAAAATTACATATGCATTGAATTCTTTTGTTGAAAATGAGTTGGGAAAAGAAAAAGGGATTGAAAGACAAGTTACTACTAGATTTGGCTCTCCTCACAAGGGAGGGTGTTTTGCACGTCATTTAACTATAATGGTTGCAAAAATAAAGCATTCTCAGAAGTAAATAAGTTCATGGAAGACTGATCTATGTATGATCATAAGACAGTTTTCTTGATGTCAACAATGTTAGTGTCATTATTTGCATCCTTCCAACAGTGATCAAATAGATTCTTTTCATATCATGTTAGAGTCCCATTTTGAAATTTTTGTCATTCCATTAGGTCATCATGCAAAAATTTGGTCACTTGGTGCAGATTTAGGTCAGATATCAATCCTTTCAAAATTTTATAACTTGCTGGCTCATCTCACCACTTTGTTGAGTGTACCATCAATCATGAGTTTTCATCAACCTTTCAATCATTTTCATCATGGTTTCATTAACTTAGAGTCTCCGTTATGTCTTAGGGTTTCCAAGGTCATCAATTCACCATTTCATTACATAAAATGCCATCAAATGAAGGAGTGTCAATAAATAATTTTCATCATTAAGTTTGATTTGGAAATATGATTTCAGATCAAAATGTTATTTTATTTTTCCTAATTTGTAATAAATTCTCAAAATTCCAAGTAGCTACACACTCAAACTTCCATCAATAGATAAGCCAAAGTTCCAAACGTCAAATAGTGTTCCCAAGCCATCAAAGGATGAAGTTCAATAATATAGTTTAGAAATTAAATATAAACAACAATGAAAAGTCAATTTCAAGAAAGGAAAGGTGCGTACCAAGGTTGTTTAATGAAATTTCTCCAAGAGTAAAGGCTCCCAAATACCAAGAAGACATTCATTTTCATCTTCAAAGCATCAATCCCTTATCCTCCCAAGAAAAAAAATGAGTTTTCCTGTTAAAAATCGAATTTTGGGCCATTCACTGCACTTTTTCCACAGGCGCTGAACTTTTTCCATTTTCACACTACGCCTTTACAAAGGTGTTGCGCTTTTCACAGTTTATCACTACGTTTTTTTATACACACTGCAATATTTGCGGATTCCTCCAAATGAGAAATGAGTTGCATATTTGGATTCAGAGTGATGTCTAAATGCAATTTTGACTATTGGAACTCAAAAAATGGAGCTTTTGGTAGGTGGAAATGGCCAAAAACCACTAACAAATCACCTTTCGGCCTCATTTTTCAGACCTTTTCTATGCTTTTGGAGAAGTGATGGGAGATTTAATTTGTAAAGAGCTTCAATAAACCATTTTCAGTGCTTAAGGAAAATTTTGACAACTAGACTTGAAGCGATTTCCAATGAGCCATATTGGGTCCAATTTGGACTTCGGGAAGATAGTCAAAACTCAATTTTAAGGCCCATGCTCCACTTTTTCCCAACCACACTACACTTTTTCAAGCATGATGTGCTTTTTTCAGTTTCCTATTTTCTTCAAAAAATTTCAGTTTTATTAGTTGATGGATGGATTCAATGAATTTTTACTGATGTGATGATGAAATGTAAATGTAATTATGTCCTTGATAGTTACTAGGGGTGGATACATCATGTAAAAATGTAATTTTGGTCAAAGTGAATCAGTTTCATCAATGATAGGGATGAGTTGGCTAACATCCCTAATCTTTAGGGTTCCATTTGAGCGCTTTGGGGATTATATCCACAAGTCAGGGATTCAACCCCTGAGAGTGGGAGAAGTAGTTTTTGGTATATATATTTCATTTCCTTTCTCATTTCAATGGTTAGATGTTGTAGAATTTGATCATTGAACACTTTTGTAATGAGACTTTTGGCAAGAAATAACATACTGAGTTGCAGCTATTTGGATGGGATACTTGTGGTAATGTGATTTGACATTGTTTATTCTTATTTTTTTCAAATGTGTGATTGTATTCTGATTTAATATTCATTCTATCTCTGTATTTAATTCATGCCTAAGACAAAAAGGAAGAATACATTAGCTTATGCTCTCTTTTGGAAGAATAGTTACATTTTTGTTTCATATTTATTCTTATTGAAAAGAATTCATATTTCCATGCTCTTTTCTAAAACCCTAGCAGTATAAACCACTCCATCATATACCTTAATGTGTTAAGCTAGTTACCTACATTTCCCCATCATATCCCTACAATTTTGATCCTTGTTTTCCCTTACCTAGTTCTTCCCTGACCTACTCACCATCTAGCACCTCAAATTAAATCAAACAAACCCTAGTGCTACTATGACTAGCCTAAAATCCTTTTTATCTAGTCATCTTGGTTGTGATCTTATGGAGAGAGCCCTCTCTTGCCTAGTAGGGCCAGCTACTTAGAAAAATATTGGTCTGTGGTTACCTTTATTGGTATCTTTAAGCCTCAGAGATCTGGTAGAGTGATAACATCTTAAAAACCATACTGGGGAAGAAAGTAACAGATCTTCCCTGGTTGTACCAACAGATCATATAATTCTTGGCATGTGGATGGTTGATCTAAGATTTTGTGCAGGTTGATCTGAGAAGTTGCAGAGAAACAAGTTGTTGTCCAATGAACATTCTGGCTTCGAGGAGATACACCAAATAAAATCCATGTCCTCATCCAGTTGATCTAGTTGAAGATCCAGAGAGGCTTTTCAGAAGAAAATATTTCAACAAAAATAAATTTAGTCAAATCCTATTCCATTTATAAGATCTTCTTCATTGCCTGCAAATTTTTTATCTCCCGAAGACATACCTTTTGATTTGAAACTATATTTATTTTGATGCAAGTCTAAAACCTCACTGTCTGATATAGTATTTGACCCATTAAGGAAGAGGTAAAATCATTATCTAAGATTGTAATATTCCTAATTAGGCATAACAACAATATAATAACAAAAATGCATTATTCAGAAAATTACGCGACAACAGTAAAGAAAAACCCATGGAACCATTATTTTATGTATTATAGGAACCAAATATACAATGGAATGAGAAACAAATCATTCCAACTTAGTTAAACATGCCTCCCAAACCCAGAACAACCCAAAAACATTATAACCCCATGACTAATGCAACACAGAAATTATGAAGCATGTGACAGTGCAGTCCAATGAGGTTTTCTACTATAGAAATAGAAAAAAAATGGATATGCTGATATATTACTCAAAAGTGCTGAAAAAATGGAGATTTAGTGTCTTTTACACAATCCCAAGATAACCTGACATGGGTTTCTTGAAAGGCATGAGATATAAAAAGCATAAATTGAAAATTTTAGGATGAATCACACTGTATTACTGAAGCTCTACATAAATATAGCTGAAAATAAAAAGAAATGGCTATAAATTCTCCTTACTATATTTCTAGGTGAAAGGTTGATCCTTTCACTAGGAAACTAGCTCATAAATAGGGTTTTTGACCCTTCCACTGCAACACCCTAAAAAATAACGCAATTCCTCAAGGAGACTGCTCTATGGCTGTAGGTGACTGCTTGGCCCAATGCCGGATGGTGGAAATGAAGCTCAAAATACTCCTCCCATATTTCCTTCCCAAGTCCTCCAAGAAAGAGTGTGGAATTCCTGCATGGAAATACCCTTGTACTAAACAGTACAACAAACCCAACTAAACAATTGAAGCATGAAATAAGTCATAAGACTCAAACATAAAAATTATTCTGAATGCCTCTCATGGCTTCCCTCCCTTCCCTTATATTCTTTGTGAGCTTCCTCACTATAGGCCCCACTCATTTATGAGGTTACTTCCATGCAAAGACTCCTCCTCCGAAACTACGATGTCCCCACTAGCTCCACTCTCTTCTTTCGAAGCACTATTGATTTGGTCAACCTTGATCTAGTCTACATGCATTTCTCCCTTTCACACCCAAAGTGGCTTTATTTTGACTATCTAATATGTTCCACATTCACACTGGAAGTGTTTTATTCCTACTAAAGAGATTTAAGTGTCTCCTTACCCCATTTATTCATCTAGACTAAAAATAGAAGTAACATATAATATTCCAACTAGCTAAAAGCTAATTGGGGATATTACAGTCCTCCCCTCCCAAAATTTGCTTGTCCTTAAGCAACCGTAAAGAAGGATGCTACAAAATCTTCCGTCCCTCCCAAGTGGCATCGTCATGAGGAAGATTCCTCCATCGAATTAGATATTCTTTAATCACCTTGCTCCTTAGGTTCCTCTCCCGAGTATCCAATATAGACTCTGGTTGCAAAACTAGATGGCCCTCATCATCAATAGGTGGTAGATCCATAGTGGAAACCACATGTTGTTCAATGGCCTTCTTGGGGCATGAAATGTGAAAAATGTTATGGATCTTGCTCCCAATAGGAAGTTCTACCTCATATGCTACTTCTCCAACATGATAGATCACCATGTATGGTCCATAGAACCGAGGTTTAATCTTCTCAGCTCCTTTCTCATTCAGTGTATATTGTCTATATGGCTAAAGACAAAGATAGACCAAATCATCTACCTCAAACTGCCTCTCTATATGACCAAGATCTGCACAAATTTTCTGTTGGTTTTGTGTTGTAGCAATGTTTTCCTTGAGGGCCCGAATTATATCCTGACTCTCTTGAATACACACCTTTGCTCTAGGAGCTTTACTTGCCCCAAACATCACATCATAAAATGATAGTGCATCATACTCATAAAGGGCTTGAAATGGGGTCATAACAATGGACATATGAAAAGTTGTGTTGTAGAAATACTCCCCCAAATGGAGCCAATGCAACCATGCTCTCTGCTGCCCTAAAACATAGTTCTGCAAGTAGCCTTCCCACCACTTGCTCAATATTTCAGTCTGTTCATCAGTTTGTGGGTGATAGCTGGTACTTGGTGTCAACTCAGTACCCACTAACTGAAAAATCTCTTGCCAAAAGCCACCCATGAAGCGGCTATCCCGATCACTAACTATGGTCTTTGGAAGACCATGGAGTCTAAACACATCCCTGAAGAAAAGCTTAGCTACCTATTGTAATATTCCAAAATTAGCAAGCAAATAATTGGAATATTAATTTTTTCTCATGTCACTTAGGAGATAAATAAATGGGTAAAAAGGCCCATACATTGCAGAAAAATGAATAAAATCCCTCATAGTGTGAAAAGGGATATTCATAAGAGATGGATTTCACACGCTCAAGTGTGAAAGAGGACATTTTCATGAGGACAAGGTCAATTTTGACCAAGTCAACAACGCTGGGATAGGAGGTGGAGAACACTTGGGGAGACAATGCAGTATGAATGGGAGGAAGATTCCTTGGTGGAGAAAACCCTAATGAGTAGGACCCATGGTGAGAGGGCTTCCATTTGTTTAAAAGGTGGGCAAGGTAGCCATTGTTATTCATGTTATGTATTATTGATTCCTTGGTCTGTTCAGACCTTATGCATTCTCCTGTTGTTTTAGCAGAGTTGCAACGCTGCTTAGCACAAGTATTTCCTGTTTAGGAATTCCTTTTCCTTTCAAGAGAGGCCTATTGAAGGTGACTTCATTTCTCCACATCTAGGCTTGAGGCCAAGCTACCTCTTTCAGCTACAACGCAGTTTCTGTTGAGAGCTGGGTTTTGTTGCAGGGTGTTGTAGTGCAGGGTTGACAACACCACTTCCAGGGCTTGTTTTTCAAAGGAGAATGATTTTTTCTTTTGGAACACCAGTGAGGAAGATTATGGAGCTTATTTCAGATTTTGGCGCTTGGCCAACACATTTCCTTTCTCCTACAACACAATCCCTTCTCTAGACTGCATTATTTTCAGTGTGCAATTGCGGTGAGGGTCTGCACGATTATTGGAGGGTGAGATATTCAGTGATAGGATCAGCCTTTCACTTGAAATATCCATTGGAGGAGGTCTATTTATCTGATGCATCATATTTAGCCATCTCTATCCATTTCTAGTTCTTGAGTTGCAGCTACTACTGCAACTCCGACATTTCTGCAGTTTTGCATATTTTAGCCAATCCTTCCAGGATTGTCTTGAAATAGTATTTGGGAGCTTAGGTCTTCACTCCCAATGTTCTATGAGCCATACATTTGTATATATATGTATTGACATGTGTTAGCAGCAGTTTCTCCTTATACAACTGCGCTGTCATAGCCTTGGACATTCTTGTGTAGTAGTGTTTTATCATATTTCATGTACATGCTTTCTTGAGGCTAGTATTGCCTAACTTGAGTGACTATTTCCTCAAGATCTTGTATACATTTTGCTGCAGCAACTTAATATGATGGCTATGTTCTCTTCTTATATTTTATGAGTCGATTTGGCACTGATACTCCAGTTTGTGTTCATGTATTTTTGGATCTCCAATTTTGGAATATCTTAAGATATTCCCATTATTGTAGATTTTCCTTATTTTGGGATATTACAGTGGTATTAGAGCATAATATTTTCTCAACCTGTGGAACTCACCCAATATTCTATTAAGAGAAGAGAAGATGAAGACTCCATTCTTTGGAGGAAAGAAGGAGGAGAGGCTCTCAAAGCTTCTTCCTAAATCTGTATTGAGCATTCAAGGAGATGTCAAGAAGATCAGAAGGGAGATGTGTATAGAATCTCCAAGAGGGTTTGAATCTGAGTCAAAATCTAGAATTTCACATCATGATTGTAAGCATGCAGCTACACACAATGATGTACAACGCAGTCACATGCCCATAATTTCCATGAGAGAGATGGAAGAAGGAGGGATGACTAAGAGGGAAACTCTTAGTGATTTTATGCAAGAGTATGAATCTCAAACTCAGAAGTTTAGTATCATATTACTTTTCCATAGTTTTTCAAGGTCAAGCTGAAAATAAGCAAGCAACATGATAGGGGTAGTTTCCTTCTATATACTTTTGATGGTTCACCTACATGTTTAGCCGGTGCTTGGGTTGAAGAAATAGACACCCTTTTGCAGCAGCACCAAATTTCTGAAGATGAAGCCATCAGAGTTGTAGTGCTACATCTTGGAGGTAAGGCCTATGCATGGTGGATATTTGAGTCTTTCTCATTGAAAAATTCAAATAATTCTTCTTATGCAAGGTTTTTGAGGACATTGGTGGAAATGTTTGATGTGAAAATTTCTACAACACATGTGGAGAAGTTAAACAAACATGAACAAACAAAAACATTGAATGTGATGGAGAAAACTATAAACGTAGATCCACTTCAGAAACCCATGGAGGAGACTGACATCTTGCAGCATACCTTGTTAGAGGCAAAACCTCTATCTCATATTCCTGAACAAGAGGGCATGTGGATCTCTTTTTCAAAAGAGGATCCAAATCTTGGGAGGTTGCCCATATATGTTGATGAGGAGGAGGGAAACAACGCTGTCATGTCTAGAGTTTAGCGAGCACCTCATGCAGAGGAAGAGGGAGCTCTTTCTCCAACTAAAGGGATTCTTGTATCATTGCAGGAAATTCCCCAAGATCTCACATGTGGAGATCAAGTCACAACTCATGATTCACATGTGCCATTGATGATCGGGTGTGAACCTATCAAGATAGAAGGAGGAGATAGGGAGGATGACCAGAATCATGTGATGAGGAGGACATACCCCTGTCTATTTCATGAGGTTGATGCACCTAAGAGGGAGACTAGATTGTGCAGTGAGAGAAGGGACATGTCTGTCCATTCACATATGCATTCTACTCTTGATGAGGATGTCTCATTGAATGAAGACATTTCACCAAGGAGACCACTAGATCAACAGATGATGAGAGATGCTTCACATTTTGAGGCACCACTCAATGATTCCAGAAGAGTGGATACCTTGGGGTAGCTTGGTACAGCCCTGAGAGTCTTGGGTAGACTCAAGGAGGAGGGATATATTCTCCCAAAATCATCATTACCCACTCTCACTTCAGATTCTGCGTTGTGGTAGAAGCAGTAGGGGAAGGATAGCAGCCTTCCAACTTGCATCTTTGGCATGGGATATGTCAAAGAGGACGATGACCATATGACATATGTTCTTCATGGGAGATCATCAACGCTGTCACTATGGAGGATAGATACATATTGGAACTCTCAG
Source organism: Pinus albicaulis (assembly GCA_034641835.2). NCBI lineage: Eukaryota > Viridiplantae > Streptophyta > Pinopsida > Pinales > Pinaceae > Pinus > Pinus albicaulis. The sequence continues at coordinate 548,320,890 of CM076582.1, read as the reverse complement.
ATATTGGTGGAGTATTCCAAGGATATTTTCACTTGTATGATGTTGGATGACCAGCTAAAGGAGGAGGGATATTCAGTTAGAGATGGGGTCATCTACTATCATAGTAGGATATTCTTATCTAGAGCTTCCAAGCTCAAGGAGAAGTTGCTACAAGCAGCTCATGAAGATTTCCTTTTCAGCCACACTTATTCTATGAGAGCATACCACACCATCATGGAGGGGTATTGTTGGGGAGGCTTTGAGGAGGAGATGCATCAGCATATGAGGAGATGCATGGATCATGTGGAGATGGAGGAAATACATAACTCTTTGGAAGAGTTATCACGTCCACCTCTTTTCTATTTTAGGATGAGAGGAGACTCATTTATGAGCCACTCCATTTTTATGAGAAATGTATATGGTAAGGATATTGTTTGGCTATATAATAATTTATATAGTGAAGATGTGCATTCCATAACCATATATGTGCAGGATATTTCTCAAGGAAGGAGCATTATTCCTTTTAGACTTCATGGTTTACTTGAGGCCATAAGGAGTATTTGTGATGGCCACTCCCTAGGAGGACTTAGGGAGATTGTATCTTTTGCAAAGCATGATGAATTTTCACCATACACCATACACCTTCTCCAAATTTGTAAGGATATTGGGGCAGAAAGAAAGTGGTGGGGAAGCCACCCACCATTTCATTTTTTATTGCAGTTGAGATTCAAACTACGTCGGATACATTTGAGGGACCATTGTCCTTCTCCCTTGCTTCATATGGAAGCTAGCATGATTCTCATTGTAGTTCCTTATGTTTCTGTTGTTCTTATTTTTATTGGGAGCATGATTGGGGAAGTGGCACATTGGTTGGATGTATCCCTTGGGGGAAAGATTTCCCACATTTTTTTCATTCCATGTTATAATGGGAGCATGAGAGGTGATATGGCCACCACAGCCAATTTTTTTTTATTTCATGAGGTGGGCCATGGGATTTATTGGATGCCATATGATGGTTATTTTCAACTCATCATATATGGAAGGATTTGGACCAGCACGTTTCATAACGTTGGAGAGGAGATCTTTGGAGATCTAGTCTTTATTTCTCCACTTAAGGGAAATATTATTGCAGCCCAAGATCAGAAAACACTCTACACTTATCATAAGTGTAGAGGAGGACATCATGGGGTAGGCTCCTATGTCTACCATGTTCATATTTTTAGCCCACCTACATTGCATGAGCTCAAGGTGGAGGAGCATTTTCAGGCGTTTCCATGTTGGGAGGTGACTCGTTTTGTATGGATGATAGCTTGGGGATGGCAGATTCATATGGGGATAGTAGATCCCAATTTATATCAGACCTCATGCATCAAGAGGGCCTTTATACATCCCATTTTTTCCTCCATGGATGTTTTACATGATGATATCTATTTGGGATACACACCAAAAGCTAGCTTTCATACTTGGCAGGTACAACTTGGAGATGTATTGATGATACATCATCTTAATCCTTGGAGGATTTTATCATATGAGGATGCTATAGGGAGAGATGAGGATGCTTCTCAGTTCTATCCGTGCAGTTCCTTGAGGACAAGCAACATTTGGGAGGGGAGGATTGTAATATTCCAAAATTAGCAAGCAGCTAATTGGAATATTAATTTTTTCTTGTCTCACTTAGGAGATAAATAAATGGATAAGGAGGCCCATAAATTGCAAAAAAATGAATAAATTTCCTCATAGTGTGAAAAGGGATATTAATAAGAGCTATATTTCACACCCTCAAGTGTGAAAGAGGAAATTTTCATGAGGACAAGGTCAAGTTTGACCAAGTCAACAACGCTGGGATAGGAGGTGGAGAACACTTGGAGAGACAACGCAGTATGAATGGGAGGAAGATTCCTTGGTGGAGGAAACCCTAATGAGTGGGACCCATGGTGAGAGGGCTTCCATTTTTTTAAAAGGAGGGCAAGGCAGCCATTGTTATTCATGTTATGTATTATTGATTTATTGGTCTGTTCAGACTTTGTGCATTCTCCTGTTGTTTAACAGAGTTGCAGTGTTACTTAGCACAAGGATTTCCTATTTAGGAACTCCTTCTCCTTCCAATAGAGGCCTCTTGAAGGAGTTTTCACTTCATTTCTCCACATCTAGGCTTGAGGCCAAGCTACCTCCTTCAGCTACAACGCAATTTCTGTTAAGACTTGGGTTTTGTTGTAGGGCGTTGCAGTGGAGGGTTGAAAACACCACTTTCAGGGCTTGTTTTTCAAAGGAGAAAGCTTTATTTCCTTTGGAACAATAGTGAGGAAGATTCTAGAGCTTATTTCAGATTTTGGCACTTGGCCAATACATTTCCTTTCTCCTACAGTGCATTCCCTTCTCTAGACTGCGTTATTTTCAATGTGCAATTGCAGTGAGGGTCTGCAGGATTATTGGAGGGTGAGATCTTCAATGATAGTGTCAACCTTTCACTTGAAAGATTCATTGGAGGAGGTCTATTTATATGATGCAGCATCTTCATCCATCTCCATCTAGTTCCGGTACTTGATTTGTAGCTGCTACTGCAACTTTGACATTTCTGCAGTTTTGCATATTTCAGCCAATCCTTCCAAGAGTGTCTTGAAATATTATTAGGGAGCTTAGGTATTCACTCCCAATGTTGTATGAGCCATAAATTTTTATATCTATGTATTGGCATGCGTTAGTAGCAGTTTCTCCTTATAAAACTACACTGTCATAGCCTTGGAAATTCTTGTGTAGCAATGTTTTATCATATTTCATGTACATGCTTTCTTGAGGCTAGTATTGCCTAACTTGAGTGACTATTACCTCAAGATCTTGTATAAATTTTTCTGCAACAAATTAATATGATGGATATGTGATATTCTTATATTTTATGAGTTGATTTGTCACTGCTACTCCAGTTTGTGTTCATGTATTGCTGGATCTCCAATTTTGGAATATCTTAAGATATTCCCATTATTGTATATTTTACCTATTTTGGGATATTACACATGTGAAGTAGTATATCATGCAGAAATAGCAAAGAAATATGAATAATTTGTTAGTCGATAAAAAACTAAAAAGATATAATCCTTACCCTGAACTGTAGGTATATCAGTGATGAAGTCCATGGAAAGACTCTCCCATTTCCCGTCTGGAATAGGGAGTGGTTGCAATAATCCTGCAGGATGGTTTTTTTGTCTGTTGTTCTACTGGAAAACTATGCACTCCTTGATGTGTTAGATTACATCCTCCTTGAGACCCTTCCATGAGAATCTCTCCCAAATATCCCAATATGTCTTGGTGAATCCTTGATGCCTGACAAGTGGGGAATTAGGTGATGCCTGCAAAATATTCTTCCTGAGCTTAGAATATCTATCCAAGATGACCCTATCTCAGTAATATATGCCCTCATCCATCACTTTATGCCTCTCATCGGTCACTAATCCATCTAGGATCTCACATGCAAAGTGGTCTTTGGAGTATTCCACTAACAACTGAGCCTTCCAATCTGCATCCATGATCATCAAGGACAACGCTTCTAGCCTCTGAGATAGAGCATATTCCAGTACATTACTCTTCCACTTGACATAATATATGTCAAAATCATATGCTTGGATCTTACTCATACATTTCTGTTGACTCTCCTAAAGCTGCTTCTTCTCAAGAAAGAATCAGAGACTATTATGATCAATCTTCACTCGAAATATATTTCCCACCAAATATTGCTGGAACTTGGCTAAAGCATGCATAATAGCCAATATCTCCTTATCATATATGGGGTATAGTATCTCATGTGGAAACAACTTCCAACTTTCAAAATCTATGGGGTGTCCCCCTTGCATCAATACTACTCCAATTCCTTCTCTTGAAGCATCACATTCCAACACAAAAGGTTGGGTAAAATCTGGTAGGACCAATACTGGGTAGCTACTCATCACCCCCTTGAGCTTATCGAAATATCTCTGTGTTGTAGTTGTCCAATTGAAAGCTCCCTTCTTGGTTAGATATGTAAGTGGTGCTGCTAGTTGAGAGAACCCTTTTACAAACTTCCGGTAATAGGTACAGATTCCTACAAACCCCCGAATTTCCGTGACATTATTTGGTTCAGGCCAATCTCTAATAGCACGGATGTTCTCTTCATGGAATCTTACCCCATCCACTCCAATGATGTAGCCCCAATAAAGCATATTTTTGAGCCTAAACTCACACTTAGAGAGCTTAGCATAGAATTTATACTCCTTAAGAATGCGCAATAATGCCTCAATATTTTGTAAATGCTCCTCCCATGTGTGATTATAAATAAGAGTGTCATAAAAAGATCCAATATAAACTTCCTTAAGTGACCACGAAATGTGTGTTTCATGCAATATTGGAATGTTGCTAGATAATTGGTTAGCCCAAAAGGCATTACCAAAATATCAAAATGTCCATAGTGACATCGGAATGTTGTCTTGGGGATGTATTGATCCCTCACCTTGATTTGATGATACCCCAATCTCAAATCAATCTTGGAAAAATATTTGGACCCTCTTAGCTCATCCATCCTAGGAATTGGGTACCTGTTCTTCATGATCTTCTTGTTCAAAGCTCTATAATCAATGCACATTCTCAATGCGCCATCTTTCTTCTTCACTAAGACCACTGAAGAGGAAAAAGGATTGGTGCTAGGCTGAATATGTCCCAAAGCCAAAATATCTTCAATGGAATTTTCAATCTCATCTCTATATGCTTTGGGATGCCTGTAGGATGTGGTGATTACTCCTTGGATCCCTTGCTCCAACTCAATAGTGTGCTTAAAACCTCATTCAGGGGGTCTCCCAAGTGTAATATATCCAAACACTGTAGAATATTGGTCCAAAATAGGTTGTACATCTGGATGTACTAAAGAATCCTTGCTTCTTGCTTCTGACAAACATAGTTCTACTGCCCATTCTATGTCCCCTCTGCACGAATCTTCTTCCATCCTATGGGCTGAGAAAATATGGGGTGGATAGGTGTGTATGCCTTTGATTTTATTATGTTTACCACTGCCCTTTTTTGTCCATTCCATCTCTTAGGTTTTCCAATTAGTGGTAGCATTCCCTAAGGTGATTAACCACTAAACACCCAATATCACATTGGTGTCTATAATATCAACCACAAAGAAGTGGTTTTTCAATGTGTAGGTTCCCATAGTGATTGTTAATGATGGAACATATTTGGCACATTGCATGGTTCTAGCTCCTCGAACCAAAACTGTGAAAACTTCAAAGTATTCTATGTGAATGCCCCTCCTTTGCATCAATTGTGTATCGATAAAGTTATGCGTAGCTCTACTCTCTACCAATATTGATACTCTTTTTCCCATAATAGTGCCTCTAACTCTCAAAGTTAGATACTTGGGAACTCCTCTCAAAGCTGCAAGAGTCCCTCCCATTGGAGAAAATGCCTTCATTTCATCTCTTATGGGTGGTGCACCTCATTCTGCTGCTACAAATTTGGTCTCCTTCTCCTCATCAGAAAATATCTCAATGCAATGTGCTTTCCATACAACACATTGGTGGTTTGGTACCCATGGCTCTCGACAAGTGAAACACATTTTTTTATTCCTTAGATCTCTCTGATCATTATCAAGAGATTTCTTCTCATGATTCTCCTTTGGGCAAGAGGAGATATTTTTCTATAGGGGGGCTTTGGCCTTGGGTAAAGCATACTACAAATCCCTAGCCTTCTCCATAGCTTCTTGGAGCGTATTTGGTCTAGTGGATTTCACCAACCCATGCAATGGTTCAACCGTCCCATCAATAAACATGCATGCTCTTCGGGTCATAGTGAGGTCAAATATCATGATTGAAAGCTTTAGAAACTCAAAGATATAGGTTTCTAAATCTCACAATTGCTTGAGGTTGGTTAGCCCAACAAAGTGTGTCTCTGGATCCCTGTGATCAATTCTCTCCACCAACCTCTTGGTGAAGTCTGAATATGAAGTGATACCGGCATGCCCAAGTGTAGATAACCCATGAAACCACCACTCATGTGCCTCACCTTCTAGGTGCATTGCTACTATTTTGATAGCCTCCAATTCAGAAACTCTGTTGAGTTGGAAATAATTATCCAACATCTCTACCCAAGCCTTGGTTGTTCACTTGGGTGATCCATCATAAGAGCGAAAAAAAAATCTACTGAAAATTCGTTGTAGATCTTAGTTCTACATATACCCTCCCTTTTTATAATGATTGAAGGATCTCCTACCATCCTCGATTCGACAGAACTCTTGATATTTTTAATGTTCTTTGAACCTTTGGGATTGAGATTAATATTCCACCAAAATAGTAACCAAGCGTTTATTCCCTCAAGGGCCCTCCTTCCTCACCTTCCAAAGATAAGAATGTGGGCATAGTGGAGCGTTGTGAAGAAAAATGTGCTACTATTTTCTCCCACCACAAATGTGAGGTTCCAGAGCTTTATCCATGGTGAAACCCTCTAGGGGATTCCCTTTGTCATTCAAGTCTCATATCCTTAATATCTTTTGAAATGTCCTGCATAGTCTGAAGAAGAAGTTTTGGAATCTCTCTCTCCTCCATGGTTATAGATGTATTGCCCCACAAGATGAACCAATATTAGAGCTTTGATACCACTGTAATATTCCTAATTAGGAAAAACAACAATATAAGCACAAAAAATGCATTATTCAGAAAATTACCAGATAATAGTCAAGAACAGAACATGGATCCATTAGTTTATGTATTATAGAAACCAAATATACAATGGAATTAGAAACAAATCATTCCAACTTAGTTAAATAGGCCTCCCAAACCCAGAACAACCCAAAAAATCTACAACCCCATCACTACTGCAACACAGAAATTATGAAGCATGTGACAGCGCATTTGAATGAGGCTTTCTTCTATAGAAATATAAAAAAAAATGGATCTGCTGATATATTACTCAAAAGTTCTGAAAAATGGAGATCTAGTCTCTTTTACACAATCCCAAGATAACTTGGCAAGGGTTTATTGAAAGGCATGAAATACAAAAAGTATAAACTGCAGATTTGTGGCTGAATCACATTGTCTTACTGAAGCTATGCACAAATATAGTTGAAAAGACAAATAAATGGTTGTAACTTCTCCTTACTAGCTTTCCAGGTGAAAGACTGATCCTTTCACTAGGAAACTAGCTCATAAACACGGATTTTGACCCTTCCACTACAACACCATGAAAAATAACGTAGTTCCTCAAGAAGTCTGTGTTGTGGATGTAGGTGACTACTTAGCCCAATTCCAAATGGTGTAAATGAAGCTCAGAATACTCCTCTCAGATTTCCTTCCCAAGTCCTCCAAGAAAGAGTGTGGAATTCTCACATCGAAATACCCTTGTACTAAACAGTACAACAAACCTATCTAAATAGTTGAAGCATGCAATAAGTCATAACAATAAAACATAAAAAATATTTTGAATGCCTCTCATGGCTTCCATCCCTTCCCTTATATTCTTGGTGAGCTTCCTCACCCTAGGCTCCACTCATTTATGAGGTTACCTCCATGCAAATACTACTCCTCCAAAATTGCGCGGTCCCCACTAGCTCCACTCTCTTATTTGACAGCGCTGTTGATTTGGTCAACCTTGATCTACTCTACATCCATTTCTCCCTTTCACACCCAATGTGGCTTTATTTTCACTATCTAAACTAATCCACATTCACATTGGAAGTGTTTTATTCTTACTAAAGAGATTTAAGGGTCTCCTTACCCCATTTATTCATCTAGACTGAAAATAGAAGTAACATATAATATTCCAACTAGCTAAAAGCTAATTGGGGATATCACATAGATAGATCTTAGTTCCTTAATACTTGAAGAAAATTTACCTTTTGAAAAACTAAGTCTGAATCATACTTTGACACTAAAGTCTGTAGTCAATTCTATAGGCTTGAAATTTTAGCCAACCAACTTCAATATCAGTTAGAAAAATCCATAGTCCAATATCAGAGAGAGTTAATACCCATCCCAACATAATCACAGTGAGTTTTTGCTTCTTTGTCTAGACCATCTACTTCATTACCTATTCAACAAACTCCTTCTATTGTTACTCCTATACTTCACTCGACAGGAATCCTGGCTGGATTTTCACCCCTAATTCTACCAAGCTAGCTTAATTCCTTACCACAAGGTTATGGCCATAGACTCCCTCTCTTTTAGGAGAGCTTTCCAATCACAACAAAACAACACATAGTAAAATTCAATGACTTTAATTATCGTGAAGAAATAGATGAAAATGATGCTAAATGAGAATCATAGTTCAGAGCTTCTCTGGAGAGGTTATAACCTGGTTCAGATCATTGAATGCAAACTCTATAGATACTTCAAACCAGCTTATAGATGCCTTTATAGCTCGATGGGAGGTGAATAAGAATCCCTTGAAAATCCTTTTTTAATACAATAATATGAAAATGGAATCAAATGAATCAGTACAAGACTTCACTGCTTGATTTAACCAAGTATACAGTTCCATTCCCAATGGGATCAAACCTCCTCCAGGCATAGCTCTCTTGCATTATCCAGATGGATTTGATCAGGACATGGCCTATCATTTGCGAGAAATGAATCTTGCTACATTGGAAGAGATGCAGAAGAATGCAATCAGTGTGGAAGCTAACTTGTCCATTAAGAAATAAAAAATAAATGGTGACAGGAGAGTAACCATCAAGGAAGAAGCATTCCTATCCTTGGATGTAAAACTAGACACTTTCATAAGAACAGTAGAAAGGATGGTTGACAAGATGCCCATAACATAAAGGCAACCTGAACCACAAGCTAGAAATCCTAACTTCAGAGGACAACAACAACAACCTCAATTCAAAATCGATCAAAGAGAACATAGGGCACCTGAGCAACAAATACAAAAAAAACATATTCAAATACCCTTGTAGAAAAATTATGCTCAAGGAGTTATGGAAGAAGAAGAATATCATATTATTGAAGAAAATCAAATTTTTACAGCTGATGGCTAGCTCGTATTTTTGACAGAAAATGAAGAGTATGTTGAGAAGGAAAATGTGTGTTAGAAAATTATATATTATGAAGCAATGCAACACATAAAATATGCGAAAAATACAAGCACACAAAACACATAAAACCAGAGAGACACATGTATATGTGGTTCACCTAGTTTGGGCCACGTCCACCCCGAACAGCCAGTCCTTCCTTTCTATTATCTAGCAAAAATTGAAGAGAAAAAACTTATAGCAGATTTGTTTTAATATCCTCTGTTCTCACTCACAGTCTCCCTATCTGTTTCTCGCTCTGAGAATACGCACATAATACACAACCGCAATACAATACCCTCATATATACAAGGGCATTGCCTTCTAGGGAAAAAAACCCTAAACTAAACATAACTTCTACCGTCAGATCATCTGCCTATGAATGACCCAGATTGACTAGAAATTACTATACTTTTACAAGGAAATTTTACATCTATTTTTAGTTTCAGACGCACTGCCCCGAAAACCCCTGCCAGGAGGGGGCTCCGAAAAGCGCTATCGCCCCCCCTGGACCCCCCATGGTAGCGATTAATTACGGGCGGCGTTGCCGCCCCTTTTAAGGTACAGGGGTCCAATGCTGTGATACAAAGTAAACAAGATAATCAGGCTCCACACCCAACAATCTCCCACTTGGAGATTGATTGTAGCAACTCCACCGCTACTTCATTTGCTGGACAATGACTCCTCTTTGGACCTAGTTGTTCCTCATCTTCATCGTCATCCTTGAAGACCAATTGAAACTGAGAACATTCTCAGTTTCTCCTTGGTTACAACTTTTATTAGCATATCTGCAGGATTTTGGCTACTGTGTATCTTTTCCAGCTTCAACTCTTCATCTTCCAATACTAACCATATGAAATGGTACTTGAGATGTATGTGTTTAGTCCTGGAATGAAATGCTGAGTTCTTTGCAAGATGAATGGTACTTTGGCTATCACTGTATAGCGTGCCCATATCATGCTTCTTACCCAATTCATCCATAAACCTTTGTAACCAAATCATTTCTTTACTAGCCTCTGTAGCAGCAACATACTCGGCTTCTGTTGTTGAAAGTGAAACAACACTTTGGATTTTTGAAACCCAACTGACAGTTGTTCCACCTACGGTAAATACATATCCTGTAGTGCTCCTCCTGTTATCTCTGTCACCTGCCATATCTGCATCAACATATCCCTGTAGAGCAATGTTTGAACCACCAAAGCATAATGCTTGATTTGTGGTACCTCTCAAATATCTGAGAATCCATTTTACTGCCATCAAATGTTCTTTTCCTGGATTATTCATGTACCTGCTTACAACTCCCACTGCATGTGCAATATCAGGCCTTGTGCAGACCATTGCATACATTAAGCTTCCAACTGCTGATGCATATGGAACTTTAAACATATAATCCATGTCTTCTTGGGTCTTTGGGCACATCTCCTTACTAAGTTTGAAATGGCTAGCAAAAGGTGTACTAACTGGTTTTGCATTGTGCATATTAAATCTTTTCAACACCTTTTGTATGTACTCATTCTGAGACAGTGTTAATTTTCGATTTTTCCTATCTCTAGTTATTCTCATACCAAGGATTTGTTTTGAAGCTCCCAAATCCTTCATTGCAAATGAATTTAACAATTTTATTTTGAGCACATTTATTTCCTGCATGTTAGACCCTACAACAAGCATGTCATCTACATACAATAACAATATAATATAGCTGCCATCATTTTTCCTTTTTAGATAAACACAATGATCAGAGTGACATCTAGTATAACCTTGTTCAGACATAAACTTGTCAAATTTTAGATACCACTGCCTTGGAGCCTTTTTTAAGCCATATAAGCTCTTCTTTAACCTGCACACCAATTTTTCTTTCCCTTTTACCTCATATCCTTTTGGTTGCTGCATGTATATCTCTTCCTCCAAATCTCCATGGAGAAATGCTATCTTTACATCTAACTGTTCAAGATGTAAATCTTCCGCTGCTACAAGACTTAAGATAGTTCTGATTGAATTCATCTTAACAATAGGAGAAAATATTTCATCAAAATCAATACCTTTCTTCTATGCAAACCCCTTCACCACAAGTCTAGCTTTGTACCTCTGTTTTCCTCCATCTTCTTCCTTCAGCTTGTAAACCCATTTATTCTGCAATGTAGTTTTACCTGCAGGCAACCTGACTAAGTCCCAAGTCTGATTATGCATTAAGGAGTCCATCTCTTCTTCCATGGCTAGCTCCCACTTCTTCCTGCTTTCAACCTGCATTGCTTCTTCATAACATTCGAGTTCACCAGAATCAGTCAACAATAAATAATATAATGAAGGAGAGTATCGTTCAGGGGGTCTACTTATCCTGGTAGATCTTCTAACACCACTTTCAGGTGTTTGAGGTGCCTGTTGCTGTTGTGGTGGTTGCTGCTATTGTGGTTGTTGATTATTATTATTTTCAGGCACCTTTACTTTTTCAGTTATCTCATCAAGAACCGTGTATTCCTTGCTTTCTTTTTCCTGTTTCTTTTCCTGCAGCTGATTCTTATACAAGACCTTTTCATTGAATATCACATCTCTGCTCCTAATGATTTTGTGATTTTTATAATCATATAAGCGATAACCAAAATCATTAGCACCATATCCAATAAAGGTACATTTCTTTGATTTTGCCTCAAGCTTTGTTCTATTTTCTTTATTAATATGGAAAAAGGCCTCACAACCAAAAGGCTTTAAAAAAGAGTAGTTTACCTTTTTACCTGTCCATTCTTCCTCTGGAATACCACCATCCAAGGAACTTGAAGGCCCTCTGTTTATTAGATAAATAGCAGTATCTACAACATCTGCCCAAAATTGTAAAGGCAATCATGCATGCAATCTCATGCACCTTGCACGCTCCATGATTGTTCTGTTCATCCTTTCTGACACACCATTTTCTTGTGGTGTTCTTGGAACTGTCTTCTCTCTACGAATTCCATGCTCTAAACAGTACCTATCAAACTCTTTGCTACAATATTCACCTCCATTGTCTGATCTGAGACACTTTAACTTCTTTCCTGTCTCAATCTCAACCAAAGCTTTCCATTTCTTGAAAGTATCAAATACATCAGATTTATTTTGAATACGATAAATCCAAGTTTTTCTAGTTGCATCATCAATAAACGTAACATAATAGCAAGAGCCACCGAGAGATGATACCTGAGCAGGTCCCCATACATCTGTATGCACAAGCTCCAATTTTTCACTCTTCTTTTCTTTCCCAACTCTGAGAAATCTAACTCTCTTTTGTTTTCCATAAATGCAATTTTCACAGAAATCCAAATCAACATTCTTCAAACCTGGCAACAAATTTCTTGAGTGAAGAATCTTCATTCCCTTCTCACTCATGTGTCCAAGCCTATGATGCCATAATCCTGCATCTTCTCCTTTGGAAGTTAAAGCATTAACAGAGTTAGAAATACCATTGCATAAATACAATGTACCAACCTTTTCACCTTTTGCTATTACCAGCGCTCCTTTGGTGACCTTCCAAGTTTTATATGTGAAAGTTGTCACACAACCTTCACTGCCTAACTGCCCTGTTGAAATCAGATTTTTCTTCAGATCTGGAACATGCCTTACCTCCTTTAGTAGCCATTGGTTTCCATTCTGTTGTTTTACAAGAACTTTACCCATTCCAACAATTTTAAAGGGTTTATCATCACCCAAACGAACTTGTCCAAAATCTCCTTGAACATAGTCATGAAAATATTTCTTATCAGGTGTGGCATGGAATGAAGCCCCTGAATCTACAACCCAAGAATCAGTAACATTTTCGAAAGAAAGAATCAAAGCATCTTGTAACACATCACCTATCACATTTGCTTTATGATTGTTTTCTTGCTGTGTGTCTCCTTCTTTTCCCTTCCGAGATCTACAGTCTTTCTTTAGGTGTCCTTTCTTTCCGCATTTCTAGCACACTATCCCCGATCTGGACTTGGATCTGCCTTTCCTTGATTTACTGTGATATCCCGAGCTCTTTCCTCTTTCCATTCTCCTTCCCCTAGACTCTGCACTCAAAGCATTACCTGATGTCTCACCGGAGCTTTTCCGTCGCATTTCCTCGCTAAGGATAGCACCAACAACATCATCAAACTTTAAAGTACTAGATCCAGAGACAGAGTTACTAATGGCCATTACTAAACCATTCCAACTCTCTAGCAATGAGCACAAGAATAACAAAGCTCTAACTTCATCATCAAAGTTTACCCCTACAGAACTTAACTGACTGGTAACTGTATTAAATTCATTTAAATGGTCTGCAACAGATCCACCTTCTGACATCTTCATATTAAATAGTCGTTTCATAAGAAATACCTTGTTTGAGGCTGAGGGTTTTTCATATAGTTTCTCCAACGTCTGCATCAAACCCTCTGTTGTTGTTTCCTTCAAAATATTGAAGGCGACTGATGCCGCAAGACACAACCGTACTGTTCCGAGTGCCTTTCTATCGAGAATGTTCCATTCCGCGTCTGTCATGGTCGCTGGCTTCTTTGTTTTTCCGCTCAATGGTAGGTACAGATCTTTCTGATACAGATAATCTTCCATCTGCATCTTCCACAGCGCAAAGTTTTGGTCGTTAAATTTCTCGACCCTAAACTTACCATCGTCCGCCATTGCTCCCACTCGAACCAGGAACCCTTTCTTCCTGCGAGTTTATCAGCCAAATATACCTTCGGCTCTGATACCAATTGTTAGAAAATTAAATATTACAGAGCAATGAAACACATAAAATATGCGGAAAATACAAGCACACAAAACACATAAAACCAGAGAGACACAGATATACGTGGATTCCTTTGATTTGGGCTAGCTCCACAGATGGCAGATCCTTTCTTTCTATTATCCAGCCAAATGAAGAAACAAAACCTACATCGGATCTACTATAATATCCTCTGTTCTCTCTCCGGTCTCCTACTCTGTTTCTTGCTCAAAGAACACACATTTAATACAGTAATAACAATACCCTCACAAAATCGAGGGTTCCTTAGGGAAAAAGCGCTAAAGTGGCTTATAACTATAAATGGATCATTTGCCTAATGAACGACCCAGATTGACTAGAAATTACTATACTTTTACAAGGTAATTTTACATCTGTTGGGGGGTGCGCACGAAAGCCCCCACCGGGGGCCTCCATAATGTCGTTTACGCACGAACCCCACAGTAGCGATTAATTTACGGGCGGCGTTGCTGCCCCATTTAAGGTATAGGGGTCCAATGCTGTGATACAAAGTAAACAAGATAATCAGGCTCCACACCCAAAAATAAAAAATTCCAAGTGGGTGTGGCCGAGAAAAAGAGGGTTCCCATTCATCCTCCTTACCATGGTAGGTTTCCACTGAAGCCTTGACATGGGGCGGTTACGAAATGAGAGTGAAAATAGTCTTTTCTGGGCGGAGAAATCATGGATCGGGAAATACCCTTCCAGCAAATTCAACCATCTATCTTACGGCGTCTTATCGTATTTGGCCTTCAACGCTGTGAATAACAAAGCTTTATCAGCCTTGAAGGAGTGGCTCCTCTAGAGTGGTTTTTGGATGATGTGCACCGCCGGTGGGTAGCCGTTGAAGGATCTGAGCAAAGTTATCCATCATCACGTTCCTTTGTCTTTCGAGGGCCTCCTCGAGCAATATTTTGATAGAATCTCCTGCTCCCTCATCTTTCTTTTCGTCCCCCATGGGCGTCCGTCGAGGTTTGCGAGGCTGATCTTGCAAAGGTTCCACCAGATCGAGCCCTAGCTCCTTATACCCCGACCTCGTTGGGGACATGCAAAGAAGGATCGAGAAAAAGCAGACCGCTCTGATACCACTGATCCGGATTTATGTAGGAACGCAATAGTATACATAAATAAACATAAACATAGAGATGCAACAGAAATAAAATTTCATTTCATTAATAACAATTGATTGAAATATGCTTACATACATGATGGAAATAAACTAGCTAGGGCGCTGGTAGGCTTATCTTTGAGAAGAGATGTGGCGGCTACAGGCCTTTGAACTATGTTACAATGAGGCTCAAAGGCCTATTTATTGTTGAGAAACAATGGAAAACCTTAAACATCCAAAAACCTAACCCTAGAGATTGAAGCACCAAAACTATGGGCCCCGTTTGGGTAAATTGGTGGTTCAACTTCCCGGGGACGTAACTTTGGCATCCAATCTTTGTTTGACATGCTCAATAGCTTGTTAGAAAGAACTGTATGAGGAGTACAACTTTCGGTGTGAGCAACATCGGTCCATGGACCCATGCTCCTCCCGGTTTTCCCAAAAAATGCCGTTTAGGGCCTCAAAACGGCTCCGGAAGTTCAGGACCCGAAAAACTATTAAAAATAGTAAGTTTTGTTGCAAATTAAAAACTAGAAGAACTAATCGTGGGGGTTCAAATGGAATAGGTGGGTGGCCACCAATATCCACCTGGATCATTAACGCCCCAAAACGGTTCCGGGAGTCGACGACCCGAAAACCTGCTAAAAATAGTAAGTGGTGATGAATGTGAAAAGCTACAAGAATTGATGGTGCCGGTCCAAATGGAATAGGTGGGTGGCCACCGATATCCACATGGATCATTCCTCCCTCCTTGGGAAGTAATTTTCCCCATTGTGTTGAGATCCTCCATGCGATGAGGAAAATTCTGTTGAACTGGGTATTAGATTTGTTGAAGATGGCATGGACCTGCGGGTGGACATGCTGGATGCGTTTAGTAAATTTGGTTTATTTATCAGCCTCAGACAGTACATGTGTGGATTCTGTATGTGTATTTTTAGGAGTTATGGCAACATCAGGTGGCAGTGCATTGGGGGTCAGATCAATGGAGTGCTTGTCCTGACAGTGTAGAGGAACCTGTGTGAGTGAGAAGAAAATGTCCTCATATTCCTCCATGAATTTTTCCATTTGCTGCAGTCATGCAGGGGAGCCCCTATTTCGAGGTTGTGGCTACAATATTCTTCTTTCCGTGTGAGCGAGTTTTAAGGGAAATGAATTTCCTGGTTTGGGAAACAATCTTACTGCGTTATTTTGTAGTAGTCAAAGAGATGATAGGAGGCGGTACTACCTCCGGTATCCTGTACAAGATATTTCCCAAAGTAATAATAACAACACGAGGCCTAGACTCATACACAGCATGTCACCTCCACAATTATGGTTGGCTCAATAATACATCAGCTACATCAAGAGGAGCAACATCACATAATACCTCATCCATGAATGGCTTGATGCTGTATGGAAGGCGGCACTGTTGGTAGATGTGGATATCTCTCCCTGGGTGAAGCCAACCAATGGTATATGGCTGCGGGTTCACTATGGTCGGTAAGCTAAGCTGCTTCACAACCTCTGCTGAAATGAGGTTCTTTTGGCTTCCTCTATCGACAAGAAATTGCATTGGAGAACCCTTCATCCACATTTGCGAATGGAAGAGGAGCTCCCCCTCCTCTGGATCCTCTGGGTCCTCCCTCTGGATCTTGGTGGTGGCAACAATGGCACTGGGATCCGCATGAATGATATTCTTCCCTTTGTCATTGCCTTTGTCTAGTTCTGACTCAGGATCAGAAAATGCATCTAATTTGGGTGCCTTTAGTTCGACCACCAATGACTGTTTGGCTCGACACTCATTTGTGCTGTGAGTGGGGCTGTTATGAAATTCACACCACTTACCTGTGTCCTTATTTTTATTTGTGGTGTTTTTTTGAGTCGCACCATTTTGGCCTTGCCCCTTGTTCTTCGGTTTGGGGGCACCTTTCGGATTCACAGATCCAAATTCTCGCTTATTCTGCTTAAATTTCTACTTGATCTTGGCGGCATAGCGATATGTCGTGCCAAGTGATGTAATGTCGAGGAACTCCATTTCATCCTAAATGTGTTTGTGTAGACAACCGCGGTACTTGAGCACCAAATTTCTCTCTGAATATTTAATGCCTAACTTTGTGCACAGGTTATGGAATAGATTCATCAGTTCGTGCACATCTTGATTCCTTTGTTGCCGCAGCATGGTCCATTGGATGTATTTATCCTCATAGCTCCCCACGGGGTAATATTGTTCCTTGATGCCATCTCGGAATGAATTCCAAGTGGGTGTGGCCGAGAACATAGAGGGTTTCCCTTCATCCTCTTGCTCACGGTAGGTTTCCCACCAGTCTTTGACATGGGGGGCGGCTTTGAGGAGTGCAAAAATAATCTTTTCTTGGTCAGAGAAATCATGGACCGAGAAATACCCTTCCAACAAATTCAACCATCTATCTACATCATCTACATATATTTGGCCTTCAAATATAGGAATATCAAATTTTACATGTACCTTGAAGGGAGTGGCGCCTCCAGAGTGGCTGTTGGATGCAGATGCACCGTAGGTGGGCAGCCGTTGAAGGATCTGAGCAAAGTTATCCACCATCGCATTCCTTTGTTTCTCGAGGGCCTCCTCGAGCAATATTTTGATAGGATCTCCTGCTCCCTCTTCTTTCTTTTCTTCCGCCATGGGAGGTCGTCGGGGTTTGCAAGGCTGATCTTGCAACGGTTCACCCAGATCGAGCCCTAACTCCTTATACCCTAACGACATTGGGGACATGCAAAAAAAAAAGAGAAAGAGCAGACCGCTCTGATACCACTGATCCGGATTTATCCATGAATGCAACAGAATATAGAAATAACCATAAACATAGAGATGCAGCGGAAATAATGCGTCATTTCATTAATATCAAATAACAAAAATATGCTTACATACATAATGGAAATAAAATAGCTAGGGTGCTGGTGGCGAATCTCTGAGAAGAGATGTGGCGGCTACAGACCTCTGAACTGTGTTACAATGAGGCTCAAGGGCCTACTTATTATTGAGAAACAATGGAGAACTCTAAACGTCCAAAAACCTAACCCTAGGAGATGAAGAGCCAAAACTATGGGCCCTGTTTGGGTAAATTGGTGGTTCAACTCCCCGGGGACGTAACTTTGGCATCCGATCTCTGTTTGACATGCTCAATAGCTCGTTAGAAATATTTTTCTGAGGAGTACAACTTTTGGTGTGAGAAACATCAGTCCATGGACCCATCTTGCTCCCATTTTTCCCAAAAAACGCCATTTAGGGCCTCAAAACGGCTCCGAAAGTTTAGGACCTAAAAAACTACTAAAAATAGTAAGTTTTGTTGCAACTTAAAAACTGGAAGAACTAATGGTGGGGGTTCAAATGGAATAGGTGGGTGGCCACCAATATCCACCTGGATCATTAAGGCCGCAAAATGGCTCCGGGAGTGGATGACCTGAAAACCTGCTAAAAATAGTAAGTGGTGCTGAATGTGAAAAGATGCAAGAATTTATGGTGTCGGTCCAAATGGAATAGGTGGGTGGCCACCAATATCCACCTGGATCATGGCCACCCCTAAGTCGGCCAATGTGTTTGGAAAAGAGTGGCCAGAGATTTGCACAGTTACTATGGGATTTCCTAGGTCATCATATTTCACAGGCAGTTCCTTACCCAGTAATAAGTCAGATAGCGCCCCTACCACATGAACAGTGGGCACTACCTTTTCCTTTTTTACTTGCTTCTTCCCACATAGGTCTTTAATTTTTTTTTCGTAGATGGAAATGTCTTGTATGGCCTGGAGAAGAGGAATTTTTATACAAAGGTTTCTTAACTCCCCCAGGATGTCAAAATCTGGAGAGACTATTGGTCTAGGCAGAGTTTACCTTTTAGGGAATGGAGGTGGAGAAGCCCTATGCTCTTCAGGCCTTCCTTGGTAAATTGTTTCCTTCTCTTGTCCTACCTATGTTTCCGTTATTTTTTCTTGGCCAGGTTCCATTGAAGTTCCAGGTTTGGATTGAGGTGAGGTCGTGACTTCTGCTGGTGAGATAATATGTCCTGATATCAGCCTTAGTTCATTGCATTGCCTCTCCTTAGTGTCGAGGTTTGCATCTTCTATAATATGAATTAGCTGAACTAGTTTGTTATTGAGATTAGGATTGGGTTGAGCTAGTAATTGAGGACGTACGATAGGCTAAGGGTTTTTTTGGACTAGGTATGGAGCTGGAAGTGTAGGTTTATTCTAGACCCATACTCCCATTGGTAGGTTGGTCATTCCCAGGGGTTGCTGCCAATTCTGAGGCCAATTAGTGGTTTGAGAAGGGGGTGCTGGCCATTGGACTTGATATGGAGTGTTTTTCCAATAAGGAAGAGAACAAGGAAAGCTTGGCCAATTATTCCTTAATGAGGGTTGTGTTGGCCAGGGTGGTATAGGAAACGACTGGGTTGGCCAAGTGGAAAAAGGGTTTTGATTATACCAAGCTGCTGCATGGTTATGCTAATTAAACTACAGAGAAGAAAAGAATTGAGGCAAGTCTTGAGGCATACCTTGTCATGCCTGCCATTTTTGACGTTGATTCATTAGGTAGACTAGTTCTGTCTCTTCCTCTGCTTCCTTGTAAACAACTTTCAGCCCCGAGAATGAAGGGCAATGGTCCATGGTATGGTCCTTAGTGTAGATGGCACAGGTTTGAACGTTGTCTAAGGAGCATTCCCTTTGGCTGTGCTTCTTCTGACAATATGGGAAAAATATGGCCAAGTTATGCTCTGTTATAGCTTTCTTCTGCTTGGCTTGTAAGACATCAAGCTATGTTGTCAAAGTGCCCAAAATGTCATTTTTAAAATTTTCCAAGAGATTACCGAACTCTTCTCTAGTTACGTTGCCACCAGGCTACTTAAGGTCTTTTTTTATTGAGTCACGTTCACTACCCCGAGAGAACCTACTACACAGGGAAATAATCTCATCATATTCTTCCTGGGAAATGTCCCCTTTTCCCATTATGTTAAGTGTTTCAACCCACTCTTCTTTCATTCCCTTAATCATTGTAGCTTTTAAGATGTCTTTGGATAATGTAGTATATGGAGACCTTTGTAAATTGTATTGAAATCTTTCTACGTATTCTTCTATTGTTTCATTTTCCCTTGCAAACATATTGAAGATTTCATTTTTTAGTTCTCAAGTCCAGCAATAGTCTTGATATTTATTAAGAAAAATGTTCTTCATTTGATCCCAGTTATTGATGGTTCCCCCACCTAGTCCCATGAACCAGCATAATGTTGTTCCCTTTAAAGTAGAGGGAAATAATTTCAGTTTCTGAAGATCGGTGGTGTAGTCATACCCCCTACATAGGACATCAAATTCAAATAAGAATGCATCAGGACCTTTCGTGGTCAACCCATGGAAGGTGGGGATGTTTTTTAAGGGAATGGCTTTCATAGGGGCATTTGCAGCATGATCAACAATGGGGTACTCTAATGTTGATGCCTACCTCTGATTTTGGTTTTGATTGTTTTCCATTTGATTAAAGATGTGCCAATAATCTTCAGAAATTTCTTGTTCTGGAGGAGTAATCATGGGGGGATTGGGAGGTGAGTGCAGAGGAAAATTTACAGGGCTTCCCTAGTCTAGGATAACGAGTATCTCTGTCTCGATCACTCCTTTAGGGGATTTAGGCTCTAAAGCTTCTATTTGTATTGCACCACTAATTTCTCCTTCCGCTTCCTATAAGTTGCAAGAACCTCCCTCTCTTGAAGGACTAGTACCTATATGATCGACAGTCTGAAGGCTTAGGTCAGATCCTTCTATCTCACTGTGAATCTAGGCATGGGCTGCAGACGGTGAGGCTGCTGCCTAAGGGAGAGTAGTAGGACTTTGAGTGGGAATGATTATGGGTCCTACAGATGCCTGGGATTCAAATTTCTTAATGATTTCTTCTATATATGTTTTTCTTCCAAGGATCATCGGTCCCTTGGATTTTGGGGATTTTTGTGGATGATTTCGATTTTTTTCTATCTTTCTCTTCCTAGTCATAAAACAAGAGCACCTATTCTACCAATATTTGCACAATTTGCTGAGAAGCAGGCTAGGGAGAAAGTGTTTTTCTTGCTGGTATGCAGATTCTTACCTCTCATTTTTAATACCCAATTCTTCACAGCAATTGAGAAATATAAATAAAGGATATCACTCTTAACACTCTCCCCAAAAACAGCGCCAAAAATGTCGGTTCACAAAGGTGGCTTATTATAGGCAACCTCTAAGCTCCTCATTCATTTTTCAACCCAGGGTAAGTCTTCTTATTTCAAGAGTGTAAGCACAGTATATTCAATTGAGATCAAATGATAGTTACTCTATATTGCTCATGAAAAGGATTATCTAATTCTCGAAGTTCAATCAACTCAAAGAGAAGTAAAACGTTATAATGCAGCTAACTACTCTATCTAGCTTAGAAGGAGAGAAACCTATGATTGAACAACATAATGATGAATTGAATAGAAACCTAAATGAATTGAATAGCAATCTGAATTAATCGAACAACAACCTGAATGAATTGAACAACAATCTGAATGAATTGAATCAACAATTACTTATATAATTTTTTCAATGGAATTCTCTTTGCAAACTAACTAATTGACATATTTATGTAATTAATCAACAATTGGATGCCTTATTGTACTGAGGGAACGATCTAATTCTTAGAAATAGATAACATTGAACAGTAATTACCCTAATATTCATAAATCAACTATAAAGGCATTGGGAGAAAATGAAAACATCTAATAGCGATAAAGAATTACTATAAACTAGAAAGCACGAATGCTAAACTATTCTGATGAAAGAGAAACTGTAACCTCATGCATTTCTATTTTATCGAGTGGAAAGGTAATTCACAAACTGCATCAGATAACTGGACATCAATTCTGTAACTAACACACAGCATGGAAATTGGTGATCAAACTCCCAGAGGCTAGGCCTAAACCACCAGAAGTTCTAACGCAATGAAAAACTCATAAGATCATTGTTCAAAACATCAAGACTCTTTATTAAATTTAAGGATAATACAAGGATACAATTGAAAAATTATGTCCTGATACATTGATTACAAAAGGAAATTCCTATTCAACTCCCCTATCTAGTTCATCCTTGGTCCTTTTAAAGGCATTTTCACGTAGTGGGAAAGTATTTTCCAAACGATAGTCCGTTGTTCGTGGCTGTCGTTTGGGTTCTCGCGCTTGGATCTGTCTTTCTGCCTTCTGTTGATTTCTGGGAATTACTGAGGTTCCATGAGTCTCTGTCTGTCAGCCATATTTCGTTTAACGTCAGTTTAGTTTCTCTGCTTTCCTATACACAGAGATACAATAAGTCAAATTTCTATTATAAAACATTCCTTTTGTCGTTACCCCAATTGTCTTAATTTTCATAAATATTCTTTTATTTATTGTTAAGATGAGGAAGAATTCCTAAAAAAGTAACACAATTCAAAGAAATTATAGGGTGAAAACATAACTTAATTTCGGCCCAACACTAAACATGGCGGTTGGCTTGGAGTTCGTTGTGCCATGTGAATGCTTTACTCAAACCGCTGGTGGGTTGGTACCGTCGGCAGTTCCCAACCCCCAAATTTGAATGCAGTCAAGCTTAAATTAAACTTGCGAACCATAAGTTTTAAGGAACAACAAGTAGAGTAGTTGGTAGAATCGTGCGCGTGCCGAAAGGGAGGTCAAGGTGTCGAGCCCTGCGCCCTAAAAAAAAATTTATAATGAAGTTTCAGGGCCATGTGGCAGCCTCAAGGTTTGCCACATGGCACCCTCTCATTGAATCGAACAAAACCTTAACCCAATAACACTATTACACTTATCAACATTTAGTTGATTCAGTGTAAATAATATTCCGAGGAATTTTTTTTTTTCTGACTGTGCATCCCAGTCAAACCTAGTCAAACTGTCATAATTTTACCTATTTTCCATTTCGATCAGAATGAAATATCTTCCTCATATGTCATCTATTTTTCAAACCATTCATGGCGCTGGAATCAGGAAAAAGAGATCTACACAACCATCCTAGTTTCAACCCAATCCTGTAAATTTGAATTTCGAGCAAAACTTATGAACTCTTGATCATTCCTCCCAATTGGGAAGCTTTTGGACCCCAAAATACTTGACTACCTATTTAGTAGATGAGGGTACAACTCCCTCACCTTTCCAATATCCATCCATATTTCCTTGCTTGGTTTAGTGCCTTTGATCCCAACTCGAAGGTAGTCAACACTTCCCCTCTTTGATGCTCTTGTCCTCTTGTCAAGAATTGTATCCTCTTTGAGCTCATCCAGAAATTATGGCGAGAAACCTTCAATAGTAGGTAGCTGAACATCACTTCCTTAATCATCGATCAGAGGAGGCTCATACAACCGTAAGTTTTCAACATTAAAAACTGAATACATTTGCAAGTAAGAAGGCAAATCAAGTTGGAATGCATTATTACCAACTTTCTTTATGATCTTAAAAGGACCATAGAGAATGATTTTGAGTTTTTTTACCATCCCCTTGCATCTTTTCTTTGCTAATGTGCAACCATACCTCATCTCCTTTCTTGAAACTTGTGATCAACCTGATGTTTTTCATGCCTCTCTTTGTATTTTCTTTGACTTTTCTCAAGTTGTTCTTGAACATGTCGATGTATCATCTGAATTTTCTCAATGAACTTCTGAGCCTTCTCAATATCACTATGGACATCAATTGAAACATCCTTCCCAAAGATGAAGTCTAATGGTGATTTTGGCAAATACCCAAAGCATTATTCAAAAGGTGAGGTTTGTTTTGAAGAATTCTTTTCCCAGTTTTAAGCGTGTTCAATGTAATGTAGTTTTTCATCCCACAACTCAAAGTGTTTGCTGCAATATCCTCCCAATGGATGCACAACTATTCTATTCACCACTTCGGTTTGTCCATATGTTTGTGGATGAAAAGCAGTATTGTTTTTCAATTTTGTGTCCATCATTCCCCATATATTTGACCAAAAATTCCCAAAGAACCTGGAATCCCTGTCACTAACAATAGAAGTGGGCAATCCAAAATGAACCCCAACTTTCTAAAAATAACGCTCAACAGTAATGGTCTTCTTAACTGGAATAAGTATACACATTTTACTGAATCTATCCACAACTACAGAAAGATAATCATGTTTCTTTCTTGACATAGGTATACCTCCAACAAAGTCCATGGAGACGCTCTCCCATGGCCTTGATGATACTGGTAGTGGCATGTACAATCCAAGCTTCCTATTGCTAGGCTTGCTTGTTGCACACATAGAACAACCTCTAATAAAACGTGACACACTATCAATCATGCGAGGCCAATAACAATACATCTGTATATGTGGCACTGTTTTTCTTACACCAAAGTGTCCATCAATAAGAGAAGAATGAGCTTCTCTCATGACACTTAGCCTCTCTCCTTGTGGAATACATAGCTTTCCCACATGGAATAGCAAATTTTTATGCATGTGATAATCTCTTTCTTCAACTTGATTCCCTTCACTCAAACTAGTATACACATCTTTGAAATCAACATGAAGTGCATATTGTTTTATGTAACTCTCATGTACAACAGAATCATTTTTTAGTAAATTAGAAGCACTAATGATTGGTATCGAAAGCATATCTGCAACTTTATTGAATATACCTTTTTTATACCTTATAAACAAGTGAAATTGTTGAAGAAATCTCATCCACCTGAAATGTCTTGATTGCTGCAATTTTGTTTGTGACTACAAGTATTGTAATGGTTGGTAATTGGTGTGTACAATAGTCTCTTTACCCATCAACTAGTGTTTCCACTTATTTACACTTTGTACCAATGCATATAGTTCTTTTTCATATGTAGGATAATTAATCACAAAACCATTAAAGGTTTCTGAATGAAAGGTGATAGGCTTACCATGTTGTAAAAGAATTGTGCCCATGGCATAGTCACTAGCATCGGTTTGTATCTCGAATGGTTGTCTCAAATTTGGTAGTGCAAGGATTGGAGCTGAATTGATCTTGTATTTTAAAGCTTTGAAAGCTTGTTGTTGTTTTCCTCCCCATTGGAAGCATTTCTTCACACTTGTCAATGCATGCATAGGAGCTACAATGGAAGAAAAGTTAGCAATGAATTTCCTCCAATATTGAGTTGCACCTAAGAAAATTCTTACCTAGGTAGCTATTCTAGGTGTGGGAAAATTCACAATGGCCTCCACTTTAGAAGGATAAATTTTCAAATCTCCTCCTACAATATGTCCCAAATAGACCAAAGAAGTATTTCCAAACTCACATTTTTAAATCTTAAGAAACAATTTCTCTTTCTTCAAAATATCAAGCACTCTATTTACATGCAAGACATGATCTTCTCTTGTTTTGCTGAAAATAAAAATGTCATCTAAGTACACAATAACAAAGTAATCAAGGAATGGTATCACAACATTATCCATAACTCTCATAAAATTTTTCGATGCATTACATAAACCAAAAGGCATAACTAGCCACTCAAAGAGTCCTTGTTTGGTTTTGAATGTGGTTTTCCATATATCACTTTCTGCAATTCTTACTTGATGATATCCACTTCGTAAATCTAACTTAGTGAAAAAAATTTCTTCTTTAAAATAATCAAGAAAATTATCTATTCGTGGGAGTGGGTAATGATTTTTTACCATAATTTTGTTCAAAGCTCGAAAATCTACACGCATGCGCCAAGTTCCATCTTTCTTTGGTATCAATACTATGGGTGAACTGCATGGCGAGGTACTTGGCCTTATGATACCTTTATCCAACATCTATTTGATTTGCCTCTTTATTTCATCCTTCTCCATTATCGTCATGCAATACATACCGATGTTTGGAAGAGGACAATCCTGCTACAACTGAATCTCATGTTGAATTTCTCTTTTTGGAGGCAATACTGTTGGCTCCTGAAACATCTCATGATGCCCATTAACCACATCATATAAATCTAATTTCAACTTAGGATCACATCCCTCAAAATATTCATGATTAACTTCATCTTTGGGCTTAATCATAAGAATAAGAAAATTATTACTTGAATTTACTAGCCTCTTTACCTGTCCACTATTTACCGAAGAAATGTGCGTCTTCTTGTGGTGTGCTCTAACAATTAATTCCTTGCCATATTTGAATAAATGATACGTGTTCTCATGGAGATGGAAGATCGCTTTCATGTCGTACAAGTAAGGACTCCATAATATGATACCAGTTATGTCAAGTAGAACCACATCTAGTTCAACTGTGTCAACAAAGCTTGCAGTGATTGCAAACCTTAATATACATTTCATTTTAACCTATAGATTTGCATCCTTACAAATCAAACCCAATGGATATGGTTTTTGATGTGGTATGGTATGAAGGTTAATTTTTTTGAACAAATCTTCAGAGATTAAGTTTGTTTGTGACCCACTGTCAAATAGTGTGTCAATCTTGGTATGCTTGGATATGACCCCCACATGAAACAATTATATTCTTTCTTATTCATTTGGAGTGTTTATGTGATAGTTTTATGTACTAGTACTGGGTTTCGTTTCAGTTTCTTTTCCTTTCATGTTCTTCAATCCCATGGTTGTAACTTTAGTCTCATCACCTGAATCAGACCCTAAATCATGTTGAGTTGTAGCAACAGTTTTTTGTGTCCCTTTGTTATTGGGTTTCTTTGGCCTCAATTCTAGATGTAATTTCCAACAATAATTTTAATCATGGCCTTCTTTTGAACAATTTTTACCAATCACTTTTTCTCCATCTTTCTTAACATATGAATTTTTTTTAATTTTTTTTACCTTTTGGGGTCTTTTCCTTAGCTTTACTCTTAAAATGATTCTTCCTATCCTCTTCAGGTATGTTCTTTCCTCTAGCTTCTAGATGTGTGGTGTGAACACAAACTTCATCTAGACTGGTTAGGTTCAACATGAGAATATTATGTTTTAGGTAGCTATGTAAGCCTCCTATGTACTTTAGCAACGTGTCATGGGTTTGAAAATCCGCCCCTAATAAAAGAGATATTCTCCTAAATTCCTGGGTGTATTCTTGCACATTTTTTCCCTTTAACTGCCTAAAGTTCTATGAGTTCATGATGGCTTTTTTCATATGAGAAAATGGATAAAGCTGTCATTTAATAGCAGCAATAAAATCTGACCATGATAGAATAATATTACCATGCTTATTGATTTCCTCCTTTGTCTTGGCTTCCCACCAAAAAAGTGTTGCATCTTCCATTCTCAAAGAAGCTAATTGAATTTTTGTATCATCATATTGAAGGTTTTGTATTCTTAAATAGGCCTCCAACTGTCAAATCCAATTATCTATTTTGTCTACATTTACTTCACCATTAAACATTGGCAATTTGAACTTAACATCAAGTTTTAATAAAGGATATTTACCAGTGCTATTGGAATTTTGTGGCTGATGTACTGAAGAAGAGGTAGAAGATGATGATGATGATGAGGGTGAAGATGGTGTCCCTCCATTACCTCCATTTCCCTTCTTTGAATTGTCTTCATCATGTTGGCCTCCTTAAGATCATTGTCCTTCCTTTTGGATTTTAGATCCTTCTCCTTCCAGTCTCTCATTCCTTTCTTGATAAAGGACTCTAACCATCTCAGTCATGTCAAGAAATTATTTCTTGAACACTCTTTATTCTTCCTTAGGGTCAACTTCTTCATGAATTTCTCCTTCCTCATGAGGCATTCTTAATGAAGCTTCTGCTTCTTTAGGAGGTGAACTAGGTGGTAGATATTTTGGAAATATTGCTCTCCTTTTCTTTGGCTCCTTTTGAGACCCTCCTTCTTCCACCAGTTTTCCTTCTCCCTTTTTGAGCTTAAGCCTTGTGAGCATTTAAAACTTGCAAAAAGTTAAACAATTCTTCGCACTAAACAACACTAGAGAAAAACTCTATCTATGATTCCATTTGATCTGAAATGATTGTATCATTTTTTTGTGCTAAGGTTCTTTCAGTTTCAATAAACATGAGCATAGTTGGTTCATTAGTTTGCATGATGATTAAGGAGTTTTTCTATGAGTTATAGATCAAATTTTTTGATTTAGAAGTATAAAATAAGCATAAATAACACTGAAAAACAGTGTAAAATAGAGAAATAAGTCACCACATGAAGTTTACACAGCAGTCATGATGAATTAGTTCACCCCTCCTGGGCTACATCTGTTGGTCCAGCTCCCAATGGCTTGTCCATATTTCATTATGCTCAAACTGTTTCTATTACATGTAGTTACAGTGCTCTAATGGTTTTTTTCTCTGTACCAATAGCTTTAGAATGCTTTAATTAGACAAAAATGACTCTTCATTCACTCAAATTGATCGAAAACTGAGCCTCCTACACTTTTTCCCAATATCTCGTAGGAAACCTCCACTAAATGTAGAGAAATCCAGTTAACTGGAGCCAATTTTGGGCTGACCGCCAAATTTGGTGCACTCCTAACTCCTTCGCTAATTAAATTTCACATTAAATGTAACAATTAGGGTGGTGGCCATATGCGCACCCCCCAACTGTTAATAAACCTAATGGTTTAGCGAAACCCCGCTTGAAATAGAGTTAGAAGAAGGTTGGGTTGCTGGTGGGTTGAGCTAATCATGGTGGTTGGCTTAGAGTTCGTCGCACCATGTGAATGCTTACAGGAACCATTGGCGAGTTGGGACGACTGGTAGTTCCCAACCCCCAAAATTTGAATGCATTCAACCATAAATTAAACTTGAAAACCATAAGGTAATGGAACAAAACATAGAGTAGTTGGTAGACCTTTGCGCACGCCTAGAGGGAGGTCAGGGTGTCAAAAACAGTGCCCTCCACAAAATTTTATAATGAAGTTTCAGGGCCACGTGGCACCCTCTCATTAGCTCGAACAAAAACTTAACCCAATAACACTATGACACTTATCAAAATTTGGTTGATCTAGTGTAAGAAATATTCCAAGGAATATTCTATTTTTTTTGCTGACTGTGCATCCCAGTCAAACTTGGTCAAACTGTCATAATTTTACCTATTTACATTTCAATCAGAATGCAATATCTTCCTCATATGACATCGGTTTTTCGAACCTTCACGACGCCAAAACTAGGAAGACGAGATCTACGCAACCATCCTTGTTTTAACCCAATCCTGTAACTTTGAATTTTTAGAAAAAAATTATGAACTCCTGATCAGCGGGACATTGTAAATGTATCCTGACTGAGTATAAATAAGTTCTTGCTGTTGGTATTTAAAAATGGCATATTCTTCGAAGGTATGTCCTTGTTTCACCACATCTTATAAGATATCTATTGTGAGAGTCTTCAAAAACAAGTCTAGTAGAACTCTATCGTCGAGTTTGGATTTGCAAAAACTACGACACCACCGCCATTCATGGAGATGGTCTGAGATATGGACAGCTGACATTTTCCTAAAATGAGTCAACAATTCCATTCCCGAATCATAGTGGATGGGTAGTTGAAAGTAAGTGAAGAACATAGTAGCAAGGGCGTTAAAGGTTTCATGTGAAGCAGAAGCATACTCCACATATCATTTCGCGGTAGGTCTACTTAGGGTGCATTGAAACAACCTTAGTTTACTAGTGTCATCAATAATACTATTGGATGAACACAATAAGTGGAAAGTCATACTATGATTTCCAGGGTCTTCTGCTTACTTCCCTTCTAACTTTGGCATGTCAGAGGGGAGATTTGTCGTCATGGGGGGCCAATTGGGGATGTGTACAATGGGGTCATCACTTAGATTTGATAGATCTGGAAGGTTCAATGATGCTAAAAAAGGTAATTGAGTATTGACTACCATTGTGTATTATGGGAACATGGGTATCTGAGTGTGATGATGTATGGGGGGTGTCTGGGGAATATTCCCCTGTGACGTACCCTGCTTTCTGTTCTACTGACTCCCTCAAGGGGTAGTACTCCTTTGCCCTCTGGGGTTTGTAGGAGGAGTTGAGTGTGGTGACCTTGTTGGGTTTTCCACGGGTGTGGTGATGTGTGACCCTTTTGGGTTTTTGAAATAAATATGGCCCGATAAAGAAGGAACCAATAATGGTGGCAGTGTGTCATCTTTTATGCCTAAATGGCGAAAGACCTAACACTCCTCCCTCTAATGGGGGGAGGTCCAAAAAATGTCTAGATCGATGAGGTCCCATTGGGTCTGTTATGGTGTTGATTCCATTAATTTTGGAAATATTTTTCAGTTTTTTTTAAGGAGGAAGGTTATTACCAAAGAAAATATGATCACATACATAAAAAAAAGTGAAATGCAAAAGGTAAGTTTTACTTTATATTAACGCTATGTGATCAAGCAAGCACAAAATATGGTTTTGGTTGTTTTGTGTATGATACTCAAAAGCCTAAAAAGACCCAATTGTCCTCACACACTCACATGTATCTTGGCCTTGCGAAGATATATTTTGATGAGTACTTGGGCTAACTCCCTGAAAGAACTGGCGATGCCTTCCAGCAGTAGAATAATCGACCAAGGTAAAGGTATGAGGATCTAGTGTTT
The DNA here is from genome assembly GCA_034641835.2 of Pinus albicaulis. Taxonomy (NCBI): domain Eukaryota; kingdom Viridiplantae; phylum Streptophyta; class Pinopsida; order Pinales; family Pinaceae; genus Pinus; species Pinus albicaulis. The sequence continues at coordinate 548,290,555 of CM076582.1, read as the reverse complement.
CCTGCACCATCACCTATAGGGAAGGATGCCCTATATTTGGCCACTAAAGTACCCTCGCCCCACATGAGCATTCGAGTCTTGAGCTTGTTGATATTCAGCTACTAGTACCAAGCACTAGATCGGCTAGGTAGCCCTAAATAGTACCGCACGCATTGGGCCTAAGCTTAACCCACTCTGAAACGGGTCTTTGTAATGCTCTAGCATTTTGTTTCGTGGGTGAATAAACAGATTTTAAGCTCCCTAAAAATTCAACATCTATGTTTCAAAATGTAGAATGACCATGGCGACTTATTAAATGCCTACCCTCGATGATCTTAACCTAAAATATAATTTCTTTTGTGGCTCTGGTGGGGAGAATTTATCGAGTTCAATTAGTGGTTAGTTTTAGAGACTCTTAATTTTCTTAAGGTGTGCCTTGGTGAAGAAAACATAAGAAGAGGACAAAGGTCCCAACACACTGGGTGCCTTTTCGTCCAATACTTAACGATGCTTTGTGTGTGCTTTGGAGTGTACAATCACAAGTGCTATAATATATGGATATGCGATGATACTTTACAATACTTCTTTGATTACAGTGTGTGTTATTGTTCCTTGCAACAAATAAACAATGTGCATATGAGAGGCCACTTACAATTTTCCTAGTTAGAATAAGTTTTGCACTATAGGGAGATGGAAAATTACCTTAAGAAAGCTTTCATATGCGTACCCAGGCTCACCGAGAGGTGCAAGGGTGGCAGAGATTACTTTCCTTATTTTTGATATTTTCGTCTTAGTCCCAAATCCTAATGCAAAAATTGAACTAAAGTAATGAAAAAAATTTGAAAAAAAAGCTAGCTAAAGATGTGTGGATGTATGGGCCACTTACCTTTCCACTAATTATTATATGTGTTTTCTATATTTTATCAGCAAATACTTTGTTCATATATAATTTTTGGATTGAAGGCCACTTACTTACCCCTACTTAAACTATGTGTGATTTTCAAAGATAAAAAATTAAAATTAAAACAAATTATTTGCTAACCTAAACTCCAGGAAAAAGTGTCCTAATCAGTCATGAAACACCATAATAAATTGATGGAAAATTTATTATGGGTTTCCAACACCTTACAACTGCTAAAATATGAGAAAAAGCAGTGAAAAATGTGCTCACTTCCTACCGCGTGGCTTATTTTCGCACAGGCGCGAGGTTCACGAGTCTGTCTCGCCTGAATGTGCATGGATTTACAATGTCTGAAAACTCCGCCTTCTCTGAGCCAAATTTCTCACTGAGTGTGATTGAAAAGTGCTAAGGGGAAGCAGGATTGACCTTGCACCAAGTCTAGGCAGGAGAGAGGACCCACAATCAACAACAATTAGCTTCAAAAAAAGAAAGAAGTGGAGTTTTCATTCCTGTTGTAGTGTATTTGACGCATGGGTGGGCGAAATAAATTATGCTTAATAGGGGAGGTTGCTTTCCTAAAAGAAAGTAACATGTCAATTGGTTTGTTATATTTTTAGTGGAACAAAATAACATGTAGTAAAATAAGGAAATAACATAGCATGTTACATTAAAGAAGAAACAAGAAACAAAATACTCATGTACAATAACAAGCTCAATCGAGTCAAGCACACTAATAATTCAAATGGAGAACTCTCTCCCTTTTATTAGTTGATGATGGTATAAGAGAATAGGATACTAAATCACTTGCAATGAATCCTTCGAGCTATGAAGCTCTAATTTTCAAAGCAAGGGGGTATCTTCCCTTTAAGCTTCTTAAAAGCCTCTATCTCTCCTCGACGGATGCTAGAATAGCAGACACTTGGTGAGCTTCTTCTCTTAGATTAAGGTGTTAGGTCGCCAATAGTTGAATCCTTCCACTACTTGCTTCTTGGACAATAGAATGTTGGTTTTATCTCAAGTAATTTTAACAGAATAACAATGTGTTCTCATGTTCCTCTTCCCATGGTAGTCTTTTATAGACAAATTTCAAATTTTCCCTCTTTCTCTTGGTACAAGATGGATGTTAACACAAGAGTGGGAGATTGATTCCTTTGTGTGTTTCTCTAAGCCCACAAGGTGGCTCCAAGGTAGTTGTACTTGGCTGGCTTGAGTGGGAATTTTCTTCTTCAAGTGTGCCAAGTGGACCTGGATGGTGACTTTCCACATACTCAGGACAGTGTGGCTATCTGAGGGATAGACACGATGATATTCGGTTTTATCAAAGAAAATTTCATGTGGATCACTCGGGGTCAGTGCTTTCTGTGCGCTATTTGATAAATTTTCCTCCTTGACCTTAGGAAAGGTTAAAATTTTCAGATCTTGTAATGTCTTCCTTCCCTGTAAATCCTCATCTATACCTTCTACTTGACATTTCTCAATGTATTTTTCTTGACGATTTTCCAATGATAATAGTAAGATATTTAGAAATCTTTAGAATGAATGATTTTGTAAACCATTCAGTCAACAACTAATCGGGGATCTAAAATTTTATGAGGCAACGTCGACACCGCCATTCATGAATGTGATCTGAAATGTGAGTTGCGGTTGACTGTTGCAATGAAGTGAGAAGGTGGGTGTTTTTTTCATACCAGACATGTAACTAGAAGTGAGTAATGAAGGCCATAGACAAGGAGTTAAAATCAAAGAAAATACCTCGAGGGAGCTCAGTATACCATTTGGTCGTAGTACTGGTCAAAGTGAACTACAAAAGATGAAGACGAATTGAATCGTCGACCCAAGAGTTAGACAAGCACCATAGGTGGTATGTCATGACATGTTTTTTTGGGTCTTCCCCAAACTTGACTTCAAATTTAGGACAAAATCCTGGGATTTTGGTCAGAACTGATGGCCAATGCAACTGATTTTGGATGGGGTCATTTGTAACACATTTAGAAGTTCCAACGTAGCTAAAAATGACAATGGAGGATGATGAGGAGAAAATTTTTGGGGTTTCCAACCTGGTTGATATGGATTATGCCCCAAGTAGGGTGGTGTTGAGGCATAAAAGGTGTCTTTTTAACTACTATTTATCCTACATTAATTATCAATATAGGTAAGACTCAAAAGTGTACTCAGTCTGAGGTGGAAATTTAATCTAAGAGTAATGCTTTCAAACTTGCAGTATAGTGTTTTAAATACAAGAGTAAATAGATGCTTGAAAATGAAATCTAATTGCAATGATATGAAACTTAATGCTCTAAAATCCAACCATACACTCAGCAATCATCAGTCAAGGATGCAGTAGTAATAACTCTTTCCTTTTTCAACTAATTTAAATGAAATCAAGCATAAACAATATCCTCAATCTGAGAACTTAGATAGTAACAGCCAATGTCCTTTAAAGTTGATGATCTTACACTCCACAATAAAGAAACTAACTGGAAATGGTAACTGAGTAAAATCAATAATGCTGCTAATGGAAATAGAATAAACATGCTCTCTGCAATAACATTCCAAAGAAAACCAAATACTTACAGGAAAGGAATAAATAGTAAGGTGGTTATCAGAAATGAACAACAAATATATTTAATGGAAATGAATAGTAAATCTATTTAATGGAAATGAATAGCAAATATATTTAATGAAAATGAACAACAAATCTATTTAATGAAAGTGAACAACAAATCTTGAACAACGAAGCTTTATATCTAAGAAGCATACAAATTACAGAGGAATAAATAATCTTGTTATGTTGAAATGGAATAGCAACGCAATTCACTCATAACTGATGTGACAAACCTATTTCATAAAACAGTGAAACAGTAAGTTATAAAACATGGAAACTATGAAGCAATGCGATTTAAAAGAAATGAGAACTAAAGCAAACCATCACGTGAATGGAATTGGAAAGTAATGGTACAGATAGCAAGTGGATCCACCAGGGCTAGGCCCTTATCCGCTAGTGAAGCACCACCGAACTACTCTAGTATCAAATAATGGAATGGCAACCGGATCATGTATTAATCATATGTAACATAGTTTACAAGTAATTGCACTCTGTTTTAATCAATGAGAGTCGATGAGTAATTGTGAAAATAAAACAGGAAAATGAATAATCGTAATACTGCCTTTCGATTTCTACAAGCGTTGTCCTATTATAACAACCAGTGGACAAAAGAAGAAACATAGATAATATTTGAGCAATGATCCCTTAGGATCGAGAGATCCTATGGGATTCGCTCTATCTTCTAACTTCAGCTATCATTTTGTCTTCTTGCGTTGATGTTGCATTGTTCCTTTCTTTGCTTTGACTATGTGCTCCGATCTCGACCTTCTTGTATGTATATGGTCTTTTGTAGAAGGGACAGTAGTTACTTCTGCTTTTTCTTTTTCCACCGAATGGTGGCTTCCCACTTCATCTATTTTCTGTAGGTAAGAAAATACATTCTTTAATCAATTTGCAACAATCACTAATCTCCTTAATTCTATTATACTTCTTCAATATATTACCATTCTAGAATATAAAGGAGTTATGATTAAAGGAAAAAGATAAAGAAATACATGGAAAATTCATACCTTTTCCAATGCTCAACACACAGTCCTGCTTACCTTTTTTCATGTCCTCATGAAAACCATAGTTTACATGTAAAGAAGTTATAGAATAGGCTGGAGAGGGTTTTTCATTAAATGGTATAAAACCATGATTTGCAGATAAAACTTCAAAAATATGCCCTGTCTGCCCTTCAGCCAATTCATATTTGGCTTTATAGTCTGTTGCAGGATACCAGAAAATAGGGTTTTGAAATCTACAACCTAGCCAATACTAGCCTTCCCTCAAGATGAGGTTACTATAGATAACCAGGCGATTGGAAGCTAACTCAAAAATTTTATAATTGAATGGCTCTCTGTCTTGAATATTCCGATTGGAAATATTCCATTGAAGTTTAGCTTCTACTACGGCTTGGTATCTTATGGACAGAAAATATTCTACCCCATCCAGGATGATTGCTTTGTGGATGGGTCCCAATTTCCGGACCACACCCTCCTTTGTCATTAGGCTTTTCTTCCTAGCCCATAATTGTAATGGGTTTCTTAGTTCACCCCTAACCCAAAGGTCTAACCCATTTTCTTGTCTCTGAAAAGTGTTATAGGCCTTGAGCCATTTTAACTGGTTAACAGCAAATGAAATGAATGCTTGATGTTAGACATCACCCACAAAAGGACTGGGATTTATCTCCATTTCTTCTTCCAACACAAGACAGAGTAGGCGCTGAACCTTTACTCCATAGAGTTTGCAGTAGTTTATAAAATCATCTACAGTTTTTAATTCTATAGGTTTTCCTGCCTTAACAGCTTTAATTTTTAACTGCAAATACCTTTCTATCAAAAACAAAGCATAATTTTTGGCAGGGGACCTACATGCTAGAACATCTATATATAGAGAATAGAGAGTATCCATTTCATTCCTGAATTTTTGTAGTCTATTCCTTACCTTTTCAACTTTTTCTTCCGCCTTCCGACATTTATCGAAGGCTTCTGCCTTTTATGCATTGATGTCCCTTAATTGTTGTTGTAACCCTTGGTATTTCTTCCTAGGAACAGTCTCTTCTTCGAGCTTTTCTCTAGCCCGCTGAGCCTGTGCCAGATCTTCTTGGAGTTTTGCTATACCAGGGTCATTTTTTATCAAAACACTTTTGGGTTGAAGATCTACCTGGGTTTTCTTATTACAAAATTGAGTTCCTAAATTCTGTGTCTCTTTATTGCAAAATGTCTGGTTGGCAATACTACTTGAGGACAATGCCTCGGTCTGAGCATCTTTATTACAGACTTGTACATTTTCGGTTTGGGAAACTACATCTGCATGTTGTTCCTTACTATCCTGAATGAATATGGGATCATTTTGAGTCTCCATGGCACTTTTAATATGGGGTTCCGTTTGGATGGCTGCATCCCTCATTTTCGGGGTTCTTTTAGATATTTTCCCCCTTTTCAGGACCCTTATCTTCTGTCTGAGTTGTTTTACCAATTTTAGCAGCTTTTGTTGTTCCTTCTGCAGCCTCTTAATTTCATTTGTCTTCTTCTTATTTTGAGGAACAATTGTTTCCTTTTCTGGACTTCGCTGCTCAGCTAGGTTTTGTTCTTCGGGGACTGTGCCCTCATCCTGGCCTTGCTTCCACATTCTCTGTTTGGAATAATTCAAGAGTGTTTGTATTATCCTTACTAGGTTCCTCAGGGGAGGAAACCCTAGTTTGATCTGCTATTTCTTGAGGGGATTTTTCTTCTACCTCCTCCTCTTCATGCATTTCCTCGGATGTATCCTTGCTGTGGATAGAATGTTCCTATGATTTTTCTATCTCAATATTGAGGTTGAGTGGACTCTAGGGTTGCATATACTCACACATACTAGCCAAAATTTGGGCCAATTCATCCTCCTGCAATGGACTCTATAAAAATTCAATGGCCACAGTTTCATGGGGCTACTACAGTTGTGCAAGGTAGGTAATACACCCTGCTCTCTCCAAAATTTCTCATGCAGCGTCAAAACCTATTAATACTTGAGGTTCACTACGTACTGCTCACCCTCCCATTTTGTCTACGCCCTGTACACTATTAATGTTTCACAATAATACACAGAAATGGAAATGGAACAGCACCTTGTGCATATCGAAAAATACCATTAAACTTGCTATTTTCGAGATCTGATGAAAATAGGGAATTTACCCTCATGCAGGCATATTTAGGAAGTTACCTGCGCCCCCCTGAAATATGATAGGTCGCCCTCAACCGTAAAATGGAGGAGAAGCGTCCTAGACAACATTCATACATATTCATGACATGATCAATAATCATCGAATTACTGAAATCGAGGCATATTATGAAATCGGGAATATATATGGAAATGCTATGTAATGATTCGAAAATAGGAGAAAGAATAGCTGACATGAATAAAAGTGCTTATGCGGTCATTATCCACTTAAACCATTATGACTGATTTATAAACAATATTTCATGTATAAGAGATTCAACAAAGAGGTTTAAAAGCATAATCGCATTTGAAATTAAGATAAATATATAAGAAAAGGGTTGATAATTGCTATTGATTTGTGAAAAATATGACTCCAATACAATCAGCAGAGCTCTGTTGCCCACAGGTGTCTATAACCTTGACAAAGTTTCTTTTCACCCTTGGAACCATAATCCTTTATATATGCCTAGGAAAATGCTTTGTGATGTCATGATGGAGGCCATTGTGCTGGCATGGGAACCAGATGAATCACAATGCCATTCACCAGGAAGGAGTGAAAGGTGGGCAGGCTGGCTCGTGATAAGACCTGTTGTTCCGAGGACTTTTTTATTTTTCTGAGTTGCCCATTGGATCATATCCCTGGTGTGGTGGCCATAATCGGAATGCCACTTCACTGCTCCCTTATGATCATGGTAGGCTGGCTCTTGATGAGACCCCCTATCCTCCATTTGAAATATCATAGAATTGTTAGTACTCAGATATATTTTTTCCTTTCTCTTTTTATATAGCACTTGCCTATTTATGTATAAAGGATGGATCAACACTCCTTAAGAGTAGGATGGTGGAAGAAGTTTGAACATATCAATAGAGGAAAATATGCCCTTATTCTTATTCAATAATAAAATTCAAAGAGAATTATGAGGATTAGGGAAGAACCAACATGATAAAAATAATCAATCAAATTAGTTTTAGTGAAAATAAAGACAGCAAAGTGATATATACAGTTGTGTCCTTTCCTTTTTTCTTATCAATACACAGCAATTTCTTTAAAAATTGCAATTTCTCCTTGATATGTTGATTCTAGTAACCTCTAATTTTTTTGTCCTTGCATAAATTTGTATCTTTGCCTTCAAAGGATCATGAAAAAATCACAAAAATTCTCAAAATTTTGTTCTAAAAAAAGGAAAAATTCACTCAAAAAGTGATGTTCCTTAGACGGAATAGCTATTGTTCCTTAAGAGGAACAGCAAAATAACATCTGCACGCAAAACTGCGGTTCCTTTAAGAGGAACAACAAAAATTTAACAAAACACAAGCTGATGTTCCTTTAAGAGGAACAGTAGCTGGTCCTTAAGCAGAACAATAGATAAAAAAAACAAGAAATGTTGATTCTTTGGTGGAACAGCTTAAAAAAACTCCAAACCGAAACTGATGTTCTTTAAAAGGAATAGCAGAAAGTGAAAAATAATGGCGAAGGGGTTGTTCCTTTTAAAGGGAACAACAAAGACAATCAGCGGAAATGTTTTTCCTTTTAAAAGGAACAACAAAAATAATCAGTGGAAATGTTGTTCCTTTTAAGAGGAATAACAAAAAGATGAACACGCAGACGTGCTATTCCTTAAGAGGAACAACACGAAAAATAAAAGCACACAAGGTTGTTGTTCCTTTTAAGAGGAACGGTTATTGTTCCTTAAGAGGGAAAGCAATTGTTCCTTAAGAAGAACAACACGAAAAACAAAGGTGCACAACATTGTTGTTCCTTTTAAGAGGAACGGTTGCTGTTCCTAAAGAGGAATAGCAATTGTTCCTTAAGAAGAACAACGCAAAAAATAAAATCTGTACCAAACCAGTTCATATAAGAAAAATTAAAAGAAAAACTTATGTACAAATTTCAGAAATAAAGGAATTATTCAGTGAATACATGTTGAGGAGGAGCTATCTTCCTCAGCAAGAATCTGCATAGTAGAATCTTCACTTAATTGCTAGTAAAAGGATTCCCGATTAAGCGGTTTGTGGTAAAGTCGTACTCGATGACCGTTTACTTTGAAATAATGTCCAGATCCATTGATGGTAGTTAACTTAATGGTGCCATTTTCATGCACTTTCTGTATCTCATAAGGTCCAAGCCATCGTGTCTGGATTTTTTCGGGGAAATCATGAAACCTGGAGTCATATAGGAAAGCCTAATCTCCTTCATGGAAGGTTTACTTTTTAATGAGGGCATCATGCCATTTTTCTCTCTGCTGTTGAATTAATGCAGTGTGCTGGAGGGCGGAGAGCCTAATTTCATCTAACTCATTGATTTGTTGTAATCTGCGGAATCGGGCCTCATTTAAATTCAAACCCACCTCATGGGTTGTTCTTAATGTTTGAATTTCAAATTCTACTAGAAAGATGGGTTCTTTTCCAAATACTAATTGATATGGTGAATACCCAGTGGTACTTCTCCATGTTGTTCGATATGCCCACAAGGCTTCTACAATTCTTGAAGCCTAGTCACATCTGTGTGATGCAACTATTTTTGTAAGTATTGCTTCTATCACCTTATTTGTGCTCTCTACTTGGCCATTTTCTTGTGGGTGGTATGGGATTGTAATTTTGTGCTGAATGTGGTAAATTTTTAATGTTGCAATGATTTTATTCCCTACAAATTATGGTCCTCCATCTGTAATTATGTCCCTTGGGAGGCCATATCGGACAAATATTTGGAAAAGGAACTGTATTACAGAGTCCTCTGTAGCTCTTGAAAGTGCCTCTGCTTCAACTCATTTAGTAACATACTCTGTTGCAACTAGTATGTATGTTTTCTGATTTTTTGGTGGGTTAATAGGACCAAAAAAATCAAGTGCCCAGCGTTCAAATGGCTCGATTACTAACTGTGGATTAAAAGGCATTTCATCAGACTGTCTAGGGCGTCTCGCCCTTTAACAACTATCACAGGCTTGTACAAACTTCTTAGCATCTTTAAAAATTTTAGGCCAGTAATAGAATGTTTGTAAAACCTTGTGACCAGTTCTGTGATCTGTGAAATGTCTGCCACATGGCCCGTCGTGGAATGCTTTCAGGATGTCAAATATTTCGTCTCATCTGACGCATATTCTGATGTGCATATATGTGCCTATATCAAATAGGTAGCCCTCGATCCAAGAGAATTGGGTACTGTGTTGTACTATCTATTTTCATTCATTGGGCATTAGATGCTTAGGTAATTTACCTACTGCTAAATAATTTGCAACATCAGCATACCATGGGGTTCTGGCAGTAACAGCAAAAAAATGTTCATCTAGAAACTGATCTTCGACTGCTGCTGCATCTGTTGGTTTTGGTATTTGTCAGAGAAAATCAGCTACAAGATTCTCTTTTCCAAGTCGGTCCTTTATTGTGATGTCAAATTCCTGCAATAGGATCAACCATCTTGTTACTCTACCATTTGTAACAGGTTTATTTGCTAATAATTTTATGGCAGAGTGATCTGTATATAAAACTACAGGATACCCAGTTATATAATGTCTAAATTTATTTACAGCATGTAGTACAGCTAAGAATTCCTTCTCAGTCATAGTATAGTTTAATTTAGCAGGAGATAATTTTTTGCTAATATAATAAATTGCATATGGTTTTTTATCCTCTTCCTGCCCAAGGACTACTCCAATAGCTGTGTCTGAGGCATCAGATGAAATTTGGAATGGAAAATCCCAATTTGGGCCCCTTAGCACTGGGGTTGTTGATACAAGCTTTTTCAAATCCTCAAAAGAATGGTCACATTTATCTGTCCAAATAAAATAAGAATTCCCTGTTAGTGCATATAGAGGTGCAGCTATTTGAGAATAATGCTCTATGAATCTTCTATAATAACCAGAAAATCCTAGAAAGCTACGTACCTCTGTTTGTGTGGTAAGAGTAGATATTAACAAAAGTATCTGAATTTTAGATGAGAAGTAATGACCTAATATGAGTCCCTCGGTCATCATCATGTGACACTTTTCATGGCTTAAACAGAGCCTTGTAGTAATACACCTTTGTAGCACCTTTTCCAAGGTTTCTAATGCTGGCTCAAAATCATCTCTATAAGGTGTGAAATCATCCATATATACTTCGAGCCCTTCATTCATTAAATCTGAAAAGATGCTAAGAATGGCCCTTTGAAATGTAGTAAGGGAATTGCATAGGCCAAAGGGTAAAACTCTGTAAGAAAATTTTCCCCACAGCCAGGTAAAAGTAGTCTTGTCTTGGTCTTCAGGGGCAATCTGAATCTGATTGTATCCACTGAAGCCATCTAAGAAAGAAAATAATTTCTTTCCTGCTAAAGTATCTAATACCTAATCAATGAAAGGAAGGGGGAAGTGGTATTTCTGGGTTGATTTTTTTAGTTCTGTGTATTCTACACATATCCTCCACTTTTCATTCTTCTTTAGCACCACTACTAATGGAGAGAACCACTTGCTATCAGATATTGGATAAATAAAGTTTACATCCAAAACTTTTTGTAATTCAGCTTTCACAATATCCTTAAGATGAGGGTTTAATCTTCGTTGGGGTTGGCGAGTGGGTCTAGCATATTTTTCTGTATAAATGTGGTGTGTACATAACTGGGGATCAGTTCCTTTCATGTCTGGGTAATCCCATGCAAAAGATACCTTATATTTTTTCAGTAATTGGACCATCTTCTCTTCTTGTTCAGCAGTCATATTTTTGTTAATGTTCAGAGTTTTTCCTGGCTCAATTTATATTGTTTTTCTATTGTAAACAAAAGTGGTAGGTATTGATTTATCTTGAATGTCTTTCAGGGGATCTTCTTCTTCTTCATTATCAAATGCTTCCTTGATCATGTGACATTGTAAATGGGATCTGGTTTTTGGTTGGTTAATGAAACTATTAATGATGTCATCCTTTGTTTGATCTTTAAAGTTGAGGGCATCTTCTATGGTTAATGGTGCTCTAATTTTTTCTATGAGTTATGATACAGGCTGTTTCTTTGTTTTTATTATCGTTAGGCTTGGCTGGGCTGGAGGGTATAAGGCTAAATTCTTGACATAACTCCCTCTAGTTATAGTCATGCTGCCTTGTCGGCAGCCAATATAAGCATCACCAGTTGCAAGCCAAGGTCTACCTAAGATTAAAGGGTGTCCATCTAGCCAGTTCTTGGGGTTAATAATCAGGAAGTTGTCAGGGTATTCCCAGGAGTCTAGAGATACCATTACATCATGTAGTGTGACTTCTGGCTTGACTACTGATTGGCCAGCCAATTCCAATAAGGTTGTTATTGGATCTAATGATGTAATGCCAAGTTTTTGACAAGTGGTGGTTGTTAGGATATTGATTGCAGCTCCCAAATAAACTAAGGCATTTGGAAATTATTTTCCATTGATTTGCACCGTAACTATAGGATTTCCTGGGTCCTCATACTTTACAGGTGCTTCTCTTCTTGATAGTAAGTCAGATAGAGTGCTGACTACTTGGACGGTTGGATTAGTTGTTGTTCTCCTCTTTAGCTTTATTATACATAGTTCTTTGATGGTATTTGCATAAATGGGAATATCTTGGATAGGTTGGAGGAGTGGAATTTTTATACACAAATTTTTCAGTTCTCCCAGAAGATCAAAATCAGGATGTTCTATTGGACGAGGTATGATTAGTCGTTTTGGGAATGGTGGAGAAGAGGTGGTTGCTTGCTCATGATTTTTTTGTATAACCACATTCTCCTTTTGAAATGTTTGTTCTGAAGGTAACAAATTTTCATCTTGAACATTTTTGTCTCCCTCTGATTCTATTATGCGCCTAGATCTTAGTTGAAGGTCGTTGCACTCCCTTAACTCGATTTCTAGTTCTGGTGCTTCGATTATTTGAACAGATTGAACCATTCTATTATTAGGGTTCAGGTTGGGTTGGGCTGGGAGTTGGGGTCTTAATTTGGTCTAGGGATTTTGCTGCAATGTATATGGTGCTGGCAATGTAGGTGGAGGGAGAGGAATCATTCCAGCTAGTTGATTCATAGATCTTTGCCAGTTCGACTGCCAGGTATGACTCTGCGAGGTGGAGGGGGACCATTGTGTTGGATATGTATTATTTTTCCAAAATTTTGGACAGTAAGGAAAATTCAGCCAATTGGTTTGATTTTTTTGATTTGGCCATGGCGGTGTAGGAAATGGCTGTTGTGACCAACTGGGGAAGGGTGGCTGATTTTTCCACATTCCATTATTTTGCTGAGTATTATACTGAGCAGACTAAAAAGAAAAGGGTGGATCAATGGGCATACTTTTTTTTCATGGCTGCCATTGACGACAGTGATTGAGTAGGTATACCATTTCTGTTTCTTCTTCTACTTCTTTGTATACTTCTTTCAATCCCGGGAGTGAGGGGAAAATTTATGTGGAGTGATATTTTGTGTAGATGGCATAGACTTGGACTGTATCCAGCGGGCACTCTTTATGGCTATATTTCTTTCTGCATCTAGGGCAGAATATTGCCAAATTTTGTTCTGCTTCTTCTTTCTTTTGTTTAGCTTGGATGATATCAAGCTGCGTTGTCAGAGTCCCTATAATATCAGTTTTGAAATCTTCTAGTAGATTGCCAATTTTTGTGCAGGTTATACCTCCACCGGAGGTCTTGCTATCCCTTGTGATCATGTCACGTTCTGCTGGTTTTAGTCTTGTGCTGCCTCTCGAACTCCTGATACATAAATTAATAATGTCAGCAAAATTTTCCTGATATATGTCACCTTTTCCCATGATGTTTATTGTTTCAACCCATTGTTGCTTCATCCCTTTAATTAATGTAGTTTTTAACACATTATCAGGTAAGGGTAAAGATGCATAAGGTGATCTCTGGAGGTTGTATTGAAAGCATTCTACATATTCCTCCAATGTTTCATTAGGTTTTGCTGTCATCTGAAATATTTCATCCTTTAATTCTCTGGACCTACAATAATCCTGATATTTCTTTAGAAAAGTAGCTTTCATTTGATCCCAGTCATTTATAACACCTCCACCTAACCCCATAAACCATCGTAGAGCTGCTCCTTTTAATGTGGAGGGGAATAATTTTAGCTTTTGGGGATCAGTTGTATAGTCATACCCCCTGCATAATACATCGAATTCAAACATAAATTTATTTGGATCTTCCGATGTTAAGCCATGGAATGTAGGATTATGCTGGAGAGGAATGGCCTTCATAGGTGCATTAATTGCAGTGTCCACAATGGGATATTGCAGTGTGGAATTTTGGGGTGTTTGTTGGTTGTGGGCCATTTGATCAAATATGTGCCAATATCCTTCTAGGATTTCTAGGGAATTATTCCTAGGCTGACTAGAAGGAGTAGGGATGACTTTAACAACACTTCCTTGGTCTGGGATAATTAGTGTCCCTTGCTGAACTATTATCCAACGGGATTTTAGTTCTTCATGTTCTTCAGTTTTGTTTTGGATGATTTTGACAACACTTCCATTATCTGGGTTGCTTGGTGTTTGGATTACTTCAAGAGGGGATCTTGGTTCTTCTATTTCCGCTGTTTCTCCTCCTCCTTCCTGGAGATTACTAGAGTTCCCTTCTTGTAAAAAAATTGGGTGAGAACTCCAATTTCTTTAGAATCTTGCTCAGTCTCTTCTGTTTGGCTATGCACCTCAGCAAAAGCTATAGATGGTGATTATGTGGCCCGAAGGGAGCTAGTAGGTTGTCTAGAAGAAATTTTTCTAGGGCATACTGATGGCTAAGATTCAGCTTTCTTAATGATATTATCGATGAAGGTTGTTCGCCCAAGGGTCACCATTCCCTTAGGTTTTTCAAGTATGGGAGGAATTTTGTTTTGATTAGATTTTCTATTCATTCAAAAAAATGCAAGTATTCATTCTTACCTTAGACTTCTACGCAATTTTGCTATGAAGCAAGCAAGTGAGCGAGCATGTTCCTCATTCATTACGCAGGTTCTTGACTTCCATTTTTAATACCCAGTTCTTCCTTAGCAGAGAAAATAAAATATACATCACTCTTTATAAATGGCTACACTCTTCCCCGGAAACGGTGCCAAAATGTTAAGGCATAAAAGGTGTCTTTTTAACTCCTATTTATCCTACATTAATTATCAATACAGGTAAGACTCAAGAGTGTACTCAGTCTGAGGTGGAAATTTAATCTAAGAGTAATGCTTTCAAACTTGCAGTATAGTGTTTTAAATACAAGAGTAAACATATGCTTGAAAATGAAATCAAATTGCAATGATATGGAATTTAATGCTCTAAAATCCAATCATTCACTTGGCAATAATTAGTCAAGGATAAAGTAGTAATAACTCTGCCCTTTTTCAACTGATGTAAATGAAATTAAGCATAAACAAGATCCTCAGTCTGAGAACTTAGACAATAACATCCAATGTCCTTTACAATTGATGATATTACACTCCACAATAAAGAAACTAACTGGAAATGGTAACTGATTTAAATCAATAATGTTGCTAATGAAAATAGAATAAACACACTCTCTGCAATAACATTCCAAAGCAAACCAAATACTTACAGGAAAGGAATAAACAGTAAGCTAGTTATCAGAAATGAACAGCAAATCTATTTAATGGAAATGAACAACAAATCTATTTAATGGAAATGAACAGCAAATCTATTTAACGAAAATGAACAGAAAATCTAATTAACGAAAGTGAACAACAAATATTAAACAGCGAAGCTTTATATCTAAGAAGCATACAAACTACAGAGGAATAAATAATCTTGTTATGTTGAAACGGAATAGCAACGCAATTCACTCATAACTGATGTGACAAACCGATTTCATAAAACAGTGAAATAGTAAGCTATAAAACATGGAAACTGTGAAGCAATGCAATTTAAAAGAAATGAGAACTAAATCAAACCATCACACGACTGGAATTGGAAAGTAATGGTACAGATAGAAAGTGGATCCACCACAGCCAGGCCCTTAGCCGCTAGTGAAGCACCGCCGAAATACTCCAGTATCAAATAATGGAAAGGCAACTAGATTATGTATTAATCATATGTAACCGAGTTTACAAGAAATCGCACTCTGTTTCAATTAACGAGATTCAATGATTAATTGTGAAAATACAAAAAGAAAAATGAATAATCGTAGTACTGCCTTTCGATTTCTACAAGCGTTGTCCTTTTATAACAACCAGCGGACAAAACAAGAAACACAAATAAGCTTTGAGCAGCGATCCCTCAGGATCGAGAGATCCTGAGGGATTTTCTCTATCTTCTAACTTTAGCTATCGTTTTTTCTTCTTGCGTTGATGCCGCGCTGTTCCTTTCTTTGCTTTGACTATGCGCTCCAATCTCGACCTTCTTGTCTGGATATGGTATTTTGTAGAAGGGACAACAGTTACTTCTGCTTTGTCTTTTTCCCCCCAATGGTGGCTTCCCACTTCATCTATTTTCTGCATATAAGAAAAGACAATCTTTAATCAATTTGGAACAATCACTAATCTCCTTAATTCTATTATAATTCTTCAATATATTACCATTATATAATATAAAGGAGTTATGATTAAAGGAAAAAGATAAAGAAATACATGGAAAATTCATACCTTTTCCAATGCTCAACAGGCGGATTTTGACCTAGATACATATATTCCCCCCATCATCGGTAAGGACCTTGTTGCAATTGATGTTGAACGTAGTGACCTTGCTAGGGTTGTTGGTAAGGCCCCTGCTGGATTTGCAGTTGTAGAACATGTTGGATATAGGGTCCAGTTTGAGGTCCTTGCTGAACATGAGGTCCAACCTATGGTCCCTGCTGAACATGGGGTCTAGTCTGTGGTCCTTGTTGAACATAGGGTCCAACTTGAGGTCCTTGTTGGGCCTGCTGGTACTAAGGAATATGATGATATAGAGCACCAGGTTGAGGACCAGGATGGGGTTGCTAGTACTGACCTTGAGGAAGTGGTTGGTACTGAGTACCAGGATGATTTGGGTGAGGACCAAATTGACCCCCGAGGGAGATTCAGACTATTTTGGGTTTGAATACCAAACTGACAGTTAGTCACAACAGCGCCTGCGGGAAGTTGGGATTGTTGGACAACTACTGAGAGACATTTGTTCATGGAACATACTGATACTATACATTTGGTTTTTGAACATATTTATGAGGGATGTTGGGTTGTTGAACATATGAATATGGTATGTTCGATTGTTAGAGAGGTTGTTGAACATGAGAATACTGAACGTGGGGCTGTTGATAGACAAATGCGGCTAAAGTAGGTTAACCACTCAAAGGATTAATTCCTATGAAAGTGTTCATCGGTTGTGAAAGAAATGTTCCACTTAGACTAGCATTAGGTTGTCCCACCCCTGGAACGGGTCCAGAGTTTAGTGGCCCCCCACCTGAGAAGTGAGGTACGTAGAGAGGATTAGACTTCACTCCAGGCACAGAAGAAACCATAGATTTTCCACTTAATGGTGGAACTGCAGTAATCATAGATGGTAAGAAGTGGGTAGAGGATCATATCGAAATATTCATCTGACCAATGTGACTGTAGGCCAAAAAAAAGGTTGATACCTAGTAGCAACATTCGAGATGAATGGGCCGGAAGATGGGGGGGTACCCACTGACTAAACGAGATGCGGAAATAGAGATGTGGTTCTGGAAGCTCTTGAAACAAGGCTTTCAAAAGAGGTATACCCATGTGGAAATGAATATGAAACTTAACTTAAGGGTATTTCAGTTCCACTTCCTAAATCTTGAGGCATGGAGCCAAAAATTTCGCCTTTAGGAGGAAACAAAGATGAAGTGACTTCAGGAATTTAGGTAATAGTGGTTTCCTGTAGAGTACTCTGAGGAGCACTCATGAATGGTACATCATGATAATTGGATGTCATTTTGTCGATAAATAACTGAAGGAAAATAGAGTGAGAAGATACTAGATAAGCAGAAAGGGGAACGTTGGGTTGATCAAAAGGACTATAAGCCTGTTGAGGTGAGACCACAACTGAATTGACGAGCGGATTCTAAGGAAATATCGTAAACTATGCAACCGATTGAGGGATTTCCAGCTCATAATCTTCCAATGTTTTCCAACGAGAATTTTCAGGTGGTGGTGAAGATGAAATGGGTTGTACACTTATGCCAATCCTTAGTTCAGCACCTTGAGCTTCAAGGGGTCCAACTGGTAAAACAACGGTATTTGTAGCGGGGGACCTAAGGAAGAGTCTCTTGAGATCCTTCGGAGTAGGGACGAGGTGAATCAAACGATTCTGCCATGATGACCTTTCAAGACAATATCAAGGAAGGAAGAGTTGAAAATATTAAAATTCACAATTTACCAAGCGATGATGAGGCTGAAGAACTACACAAGTAGGGTGTTTTCGTTGGCAGCTATTTTTTAGAATTAAATAAAAAATAGATCAAAAAGGGTTGTACTAGGCATAAAGGTTTACAAAGTAACTGTGAACTGTAATATACACCTTGGTGATAAATGATATAAAAAATTACCAAAAACTTAACGTACTACAGCCGATCTCCCCGAATGTTGTGTTTAGTGTATCACATTTATAAGGCGGTCGACTCGATTACCTATGGTAGGCTTGCAACCTAATGGTGTCTCCCAAAATATACGCGATGTTGCATGGGAGTCTAGTTCGTGGTAGTGTTGTCTAATGTGTAACCATTCAATGAGATCACCCTAAATATACATATCACACATCAATATACTTCCATACGTGGGACGGGATATCACCCCCGGATTGTAACACAGATGTTTAGTGACAACTCTTACATTTAATGACGTCGAAACACATCTTTAGCCTACACCTATAAATGTTCTCGTTAGTTCCAAATGCTCTTTAAGGTAAATTGGGTAAATTTTAAAGTTTATCTTGAGTTAAGTTTTAGTTTTTAGCTCAAAATCTATGTCACCTGAATACTACAATACAGGCTAGATGCAAAAATAAAATCTTTCCATTTCAATGAAGTCTAAAATATTGAGGGAAGAGACACAAACAAAAGTGAAATCAATGCAGCAAACAATGATGCCCCCCAAACTAGTTCAAAACTATGAAATGAAATATTTTCAAATCGAATTCACTTTCCCAAAAATTTAACTTATTGAAAAAATGAAAACATTTCTCTTTTTTCGCTAAGATGCAAATAATGAAAACATTTTTTTTTTACATTTAATTTGAAATGAAATCAAAAGTAAAATGAATGAAACAAATGAAGAAATGAAAAAAAAACACTTTTCACTTTTCTTTCAATCTCACGGAAATCAAAATATCTTCAAAAATACATGAATGAAATACTTTCACTCTATTTCAAAGGATGGAAAAGCCAAATCAAAGAACTAAAACAAAAATCACTTTCAGTCTCCTTTGAATTTGGAAACATACACACTCTTCTAAACTCATAAATCAAAAAATTTGTAATCTTATGTTTGATGCTAAATTGAAGGTGAGATCAGCATGCAGTGATGACTAGTGCATGTGAAAACCAACTTCAAACCAAGTCAGAAGCAATGCGGCAAAAGGTGTTTGAAATGGTTGAAAAAGAATTCGAAATCAGAGACTATCAATTCCTTGATGACAAAGGCAAGTGACTAATGGAAGGTGATTGACCTATATAACCTAGAAAATCCTCCAATTTCACAAGCAAGTCAAAGAAATGAAAAAAAATCATTTGAACAAGACAAACAAGTCAAACACACACACAGGAGGTCATTGAGACTCGACAGACATTCTTCAGGGGCCAAGACACACTGGACAAATAAAGGGGAAACCCAAACTTTTCCTACGTCTAAGATCAGGGCTTCTGTGATGAATAGAAAGGTGTTGAAATACAAATCAACGTGGTTGTGCTATATAGAACAGCATTGGAAGCGCTACTATGAAAACAAATAATGTGTTGGGCACTAAAAACAAGGAAAGAAAAAAACGTTTCACACCAAAACTAGACCTGACATAGTGAAATGACTATCAAACCCTATACAAACTAACAGAGACCTAATAAACTTATATTTCAGTGATCGATCAAATTGATCAATGTTGGCCTAGGAAAGGAAGGCTAAGAGGCTAAAGCTCCCTAATGGGGTCGCCAATTCTGTTGTGAATATCGATCCCCTTTGTGGATAGAGGCGATCTCTCTAGCCCTAGAGTGCGTTTAGAAACTTGAGATACTTTCTAATGCAAAGCTTTCTTAACTAATATTCAAAATGCAACAATAAAGGAGATAAAAGTACCTTTCCATGATGTTATGTTTGAACTCATTGATGATGGCCTTGATCCACGATCCTTTTAGGCTCGCTCCTTGCTACTGGTTGCACATGAATACCTACAAATGATCAAGAGGCAATAAAAAACGTAATCCAATACATAATAAGCATTAAACATTAGCTATCTAGTAGATCAAGGAGTACCACAATATTTTCGCAAATGATTAGAAAAATATAGAAAGAAAACATCAGATGTTTTATTAATGAATACAAAAGAGATAGATTACAACCCGGGCCTTGATGTTGGAGGCCTCCCTTTGGTGAAAATCTAAGTCCTTCACCAAAGTTCTAAAGCATTTCTTCTCCCAAACAGTTTAGGCGTTATTAGAGTGTATGAATATAAAGGGAATGAGAGTTTAGACCATCCCAACAATGACCAACCAGTAATGGAAGTATGGGGACCAAATTTATAAAAAGGATGAAGAGTTTGGGAGCCCATGAAAGGAGGAGGAAGATCCAATTTCTAAGAGATAAACCCCCATGGATGAGATCAAGCTCTAAAATCAGAGAGCTCGACTCTATCACCACTGTTTAACAACAAACTCGCCACCTTGGAACTTCTAGAAGTTGAAGCTTCTCCTCCATTTGAGGAACCACTGACAGAAAGGGATCAGTGCAGTTTTCCAAGATATAAAGGCATTGATAGCACTAAGCCAGAACTGTCAACCTCCCATCAGCATGGGTAGGAAACTAGAAAATGTGCTAAACTCAAAAAGTTATTGTTTTGACCAAGTTGCTTTAGTAATATTCCAAGGAAATTTTCTTTAAGTCTTCATGGAATGTCCTTACATATTTTTCCATGGTGGAAACATTACATAGGATCTATCATGGGGCACTTCAGGATCAGGGATCGGAAGTGAGCATGGTGACAAATTTTTGTGTAAAAATATGGACCCAGAACATTTTAGAGCCATATTAGAATGGTGTACCCTCAAATAATTATAGATGTGAGGATTTTGCGGGGATGGTAAACTTTACCAAAAATTTATAAAAAATTGCAGTGGGATAATTATTTCCTTAACCGATTGTACGAAGGAAATGTAATTTTCATGGACTAAGGCATTTGAAAGTATTTTTAAACATCTAAAAAGAAAAGTGGTCGAGGCTGCCATTCTAGCTCTACCAAAGTTTGATTTAAGATATTTACCATTGAATTTGATGCATCAGTCATTGCAATTGGAGGGGTTCTAAGCCAATAAGGTATATCAATTTCCTTTTTTAGAGAGAAATTCAACGATGAAAAATGAAGGTATGGAACCTATGATAAAGAACTATATGCAATTGTTGAAACATTAAAACAATGGAGACACTACTTTTACATTGAAAATTTATGAAATTAAGTGACAATCAATTGAAATATATTGATTCTCAAGCCAAGCTATCCCATAAGCATGCTAAATGGGTCGTATCTCTATATATTTATACATTTCTAGTGTAACATATAAGATGAAAAAATAATTTTGTAGCAGATTCTTTAAGTAGGAGACATCACCTACTTGTCACTATGACCAACGAGGTTGTGGGGTTTGAAGAAATGAAGGGAGAATATGCTGCAAACTCCTATTTCAACCAAATAATTGAAGCTCTCAACAGTTCAATAAATGGAAGCAGAAGTCCTTCAAGAGATTATTTATTAGTTGATGAATTTATATTTAGAGGAATCCAACTTTTCATTCCCTAAGGATCCTAAAGGGAACAACTGATTAGAGAAATGCATTTGAGTCGATTGGGTGGTCATTTTGGTAGGAAATAAACCTACAACAAGATAAGTAGAATTTTTTTTGGACCGAGCTGAGGAAGAATATTAGTAAATTTGTTGTTTCTTGCAAAATTTTCCAAATTTATAATGGTGGGTAGAAAAACACAAGATTGTGTAAACCCTTGCCAGTATCAAAAGAGCCATGGATAAACATCTCCATGGACTTTTTTTTTGGGTTACTTCACACTCAAAGATGAAATGGCTTTGTTTTCATGGTGGTGGAGACATACTCCAAAATGACCCACTTCGTTCCTTATAAGGAAACAAATGATTCAAGCAAGGTGGTTGAATTATTCTTCAAGGAGATAGTGCCTCAACATGGACTACCCAAGTCCATCACTAGTGAATGAGATCCAAATTTTTTAGGCCATTTTTGGAGGACGTTGTGGTAGAATATTGACAAAAAATTACAATATAGTTCAACCTATCATCCTCAAACTGATGACAAACAAAAGTAGTGAACAAAATCTTGGGGAATCTTCTTTGGAGCTTGGTGGGAGAAAATCCAAGGCAATGGAGATTAGTTTTGACATAGGATTAATTTGCTTTCAATTCGAGCATTAAAATATCTAAAGGTAAGTCTCCTTTACAGGTTGTTTATGGAGAAAACCCATAGGGAATAGTAGATCTAATTGATATTCCAAAGGGAGAACGAGTTAGTCAAAAAGGAAAATATTTTGTAAATTATATGCATGATATGAAAGAGCACGTCAAATTGAAATTACAAAAAAAAAATGTGGTGTGACAATATAAAAGAAGATTTGCATCGAAGAGAAAAGGTGTACCAATAAGGTGAACAAGTCATGGTTTACCTATGAATGGAGAGGTTCCATAAAGGAACATACCATAAATTGAAATGAAAGAAGATTGGTACATGCAAAATCCTCGATGAATCAATGAAAATTCATATCTAGTTCAACTTCCCAAATAATTTGACATTAGTCTTGTCTTTAATGTTGCGGATATATATTCCTACCATGCAAGGGTTGAAGAAACCACTAAGGAAGAAGTGAATGAAGAATGGAATAGGAAGCTATTGCAGAAAAAGAAGGAATGTGGTGAGAAAGTGTAGACACCAATGCTACTACCACAAGATAAAAATTTAAAAATTTAAAAATTAAAATACTATAAGTTGTATCTAGTAAAATTGTAAGGGTTTTCTAATTCAAGCAACACCTAGACCACTGAAGAGTAAAACATTAGATTTACTGAATTGGATTCTTCTAAGCTTGTAGGTTTTCAATATTAAAAAGAAAGTGAGGATGATGTACTATGACTCCATCAATATGTGGAGATTCATTGGATCCCCACAACCGGAGTTTAGTTTAGATTAGTTTAGAAATATTACAGAATAAATCAAGAAATATAGGGGATATCTCAGGGGAAAGTAGTGGAACTTTTTTTGGCGCCATAGGCATGGGTTTCATTTTAATGAAGACAAAATATATATATATATATATATATATATATTCTGGTGAGGGGAATAGCCTATTTTGGGGGGATATCTAAATGTATTTTTTTAATGAAGATATGAATTTTAAGGCTATTTGTTTTGAATGTTTTTTTTATAATGGAAATATGATGTTTATGGTTCTCGGTTCTATGTTTTGTTAGCCCATTATATTGTTAATTTATTTGTTTTGAGTCTACACTTGTGTTGGAAAATTAATTTGTACCACCGCGTTAAATGAACTGACAACATGCAAATCTCAAGTAAATATTTTGCATGTTGTGGATTGAGTTTGTAGGCTAAAGACATGGCATAAATCAAGTTCTGACTAGGAGTACAAATCCCCATTCCGCAATAGATTAAATTACTAAAGTAAAATGGAAATTTAATGAAGGATTGGTAAAAATGCATGGTGAAGCATTTATTCTGCAACTGTTATTTACTGTCAAACACTCTGAAAGTTCAAAAGAAATCATGTTTTCCCATCCTATGTTTTAAATTTTAGTCTTTCTATGTATTAATTTATTATAAATTTATGTTTTGATGTAACAAGCATGTATAAGTATTATGCATAGTGGCAGATGTAAGTCTGAGAAGACAAAAGGAGAAAATCATGAAAAAATTTGTGGTGACTAAGTAAAAAAAATTTGTTACAGCTTTTACATTGATTTTACTCTATTCTAATGTGAGTAAATCTGTTTGATTTTTTCTCCATTATAGTTGCGCAATTAAAGTGTGATTTAATCTCCACCACCTTATTTTTAAGGAAGACTCATATGATTTAATTTTCATGACTCTATGTGTCTCTTGTCGACTCTGTGTTGAAGAAGAATCCTCTATTTGTTGTTTTTAAATTTTTAACATGGTATCAGAGCAGGTTTAAAAATTTATTACTGAGAGTGCAAGTGCTTTTACTGGGAGTTGAAATTTTTTTTGGAAGTTTTTTTTGGAGCTTATTTACCAGCAAGGAAAAAAAAATTAACAGTTAAAATGGTAGCATCAAGCACAAGCTTGACTAATCCACAAATACCTTAGTTTAATCACAAAAAATATGATTATTGGGCTATTACAATGAAGGCTATGTTTTCTTCTCAAGGTATTTGGTAATTGGTGGAGAATGGTTTCCAAGAACTAGCAGATGCGGCATCATACAATGCTTTGACACAAGAAGAAAGATATTGTTTTAGCAAAAATAGGAAGAAGGACTCAAAATCGCTCTTCCACATTTTTCAATCAGTTCATGAAAGTATCTTCCCAATTATTGCAGCAACAATGAAGTCCAAGAAATCATGGGATTCCCTCCAAAAATCCTACCGAGTCATGGCAAAGGTGAAGACCAAAAAGCTACAAATATTGAGAATAGACTCTCGAGACAATTTGTATGAAAGAATCTGAGAATGTAGACTCATTTTTTACATATGTAATTGGAATGGTTACTCAAATGAGGTCCCATGGTGAGACACTTGAGGAAAGGAGAATAGTTGAGAAATTTTTGAGAAGCCTGCCTGCAATATTTTATCCCATTGTTGTGGCCATATAAGATACAAAGTATCTCTCACAGTTTTCAGTGGATGAGCTTCATGCATCACTAATTTATCATGAACATAGACTAAACAAAGAAACAAACTCCTCTTTGAAGCATGCTTTCAAGACACAAGTTTCATTTGGTCAAGGTAGAGGTAGAGGAAGATCAAATTATAGAGGAAGAGGAAGAAGCCCACACAGAGGTGGAAGAGGCAACCCTTCAAGCTCAATTGGAAGGGGAAACAATCAAAATCCAAGTCAAGGCTCAAGCCAAAATCAAGCACAAGGTCAGAGGTATGATAAATATCAAGTTCAATGTCATTATTGTAAGAAGTATGGCCATTATGCAAATGAATGTAGAAAAAAGAAATATGACATAAGTAACAAACCAAGTGAAAATTTCACAAAGGAAAATCAGAACCGTGATAGCATGTTTTGAACTTGTAATGTAGCACAAGAAAAACATGGGGATGTATGGTTTCTAGATTGAGAGTGTAACAACAACATGGCTAGGAACATAGAAATGTTTTCAAATCTAGATGAAAGTGTGAAATCAGAAGTGACATTAGGGACTGATAGTAATGTCTCTGTCATGTGTAAAGGAATTAGAGGAGATTTTAGCTTGAAAGTGCCCATGAAATTTTCACGGAATTTTCATGTCATAATATATAAACCAATCAAAATCATGTAAATTTAAAAAGAGGTACATCTCAACATTTTGGAGGGAAAAGAAGAAAAAATACTTTTTTAATTGTACTTTTGGTTTATCTCCTTATAGGTTTACTCACATTTTAAGTGTAGACACTTGTTGGATGAAAAATTAAATTCCACATCCAACGAGTACCCATTATGCATTCTTTTGAGAAGACCCACATTGATAAAAATTGAATATATATATATATATACATTCAAAAAACATGTTCAACAAGTTTTTGTTGATCAACGGTTGTCATTGATGTCATCCCAAGCAGCACCAGCGGCTACCCCAATATTGCATGGGAATTTTGACCTACAAAATTACTATATTCTAGGTCAAGAATTCTTTTGATGGTTTCTACTTGTCAAGATGTTTCCGTTGATATATGGCATTCCACGTAGTTCTTCATGGTTTGAGATATATTCATGTTTGAATTTTACAACACCAGTTAGTGGGCTAAAAGCCCATGGGGTTGTGGAATGGGTCATTGAAAAGTAAATAATTAATCATTTTTAAGCTTCTAAGATCCCTCCCATGTTCACTTGTTGAATCCCCTCTCAACCTAAGCATTTATATAAATTGTGATCCTCATATCCTCCTTATGTAGGGATTTCGCTACTTGAAACAGGTCATCGTGGAATTTGAGCTCTAACGTTTTTTGTACGAAGGTTCAGAAGCTGAAATTTTTATGACGCTAAGCCAAAATCCTGAGGAAGCTCCTATAAAAAGTTTAGATCAGGGTGCATAACATTTTCGGATATATGATCTGTGGAAGTCAGTTTTTTTGCAGGCTCCTGAACTTCATCTCAAAGAAGTGACCATGGAAAAATTGTCATAACTCTCTCTCTGAGTAACGGATTAGAATTTTGTAAAAATTGGCAGATATTGCATGGACTTTAGTTTTCATTGTATCAATTTCAGATCTGAATTAAGAAACAACGACACGTGGCACATCGTACAAGTTCGCTCTACTGAAACAGGCCATAATTAGATCATTGTGAGGGATTGGGCATAAATCTCACTTTAAGAATCCAAATTGGATCATACCTATGGCTTTGGAAATAAGACTCAGAGTACTACTACAGAACCAAAAATCACATATTGGGGAGCTCAAATAACATAGATACACCAGATTCAATATCGAGATGCTAGAAGGCAAGAAAAAGCTAGATCATGTGTTGTCAAGGGCTGCAAAGGACCAGAATTTCTACGGTAGAAAAGCAAAGAAAGGTGCAGCAGAGGGTAGCATGACAAGAGTAGCAATCAAGGTGAAAAACAGCAACAAGAAGTTCAGCACATGAAGTCTTCAAGTGGGCAGCACTGCATACAATCAGTGTAAATGTATCATTGTATAAAGTCATTGTAAATGCATCACTGTAAAAATTGTACTAGTGTCTATCTACCAAGAGTTGAAGAGAACGTGTCAGGAGGTCTAGGATCATCATTAGGTGGTTGTGTCATAGTTGGGGTTATGGTCTAGTGTGTCTTTTTCTTCTACATCATTCTATATCATTGTAAAGTGGACCATTTTCCATGGGGGCTTCATTGCGGGAGCAATACCATAGCACGTGGGTTCATATTGGGGGATATATAATGAGGGGAAAATGACATAATATATTGGGGGATATATAGAGGATAAAGGGTTTTTATATTTGTGGGTATAAAAAATGGAGCTCAAAGTTAATGGAAAAATATAAAGGGGAATAAAAAATGTTAATAAAAAAATGGATACCTACAATATATAGTGAATTTAGGGGCTTTTTAAATTGGGAAGGTGTATTGGGTTTATATTGGTAGGGACTTAAATAATGTGATTTTTAAGGGTATTTTCCAATATGTACTCAAATTAGTGAGACATCCCACGTAGAGTGTTGAGGTTTGTTGAGTGATCTGTGCCAATTTCCTGGGCAGAGAGTCCATCTTTATTTCCTTTCTTATAGTGGGGAATAGATTTAAAGAAACAGACATTGAGTGTTGGTGCATCTCACCTGACCACTGTAATCCCAGGTTGAGTCAGCATAGCAGAGGCCGGGAGAATACCTTCAGATTCCTAAATGAGCATTATTTTCAATTGAGTTGAAATTATTGTAATTATGGAAATTATTCTCACTGTTTTTGTCTCAGATATATTTCACATTTCAATCTACGTGTATTATGTTCTTTAGATAACACAATATTGCACAAACAATTTGTATAATAATTGAAGATTAAATAATGCTCTAATTGAAAGGAATATTGATTCACCCCCCTCTCATTATTTCCAATAATTGGTATCAGAGCTTGGTTCCTTCAATAGCAGTTTAACAGATGGAAGGAGGTCATGGAGCATACCAAGAATGTTGTACCTCTGTTCAATGAAAATAATTATGCACTCTAGAAAGGAAGAATGGAGGTCTATCTCTTGGCACAAGGTTACGATGTACGGGACACTGTTCAAAATGGATTTACATCAACCGTGGATGAACAAGGTAAGACGAATTTGGTAAATGATGCAAAAGCAAAGAATATTATTATCAATGGACTTATTGAATCTGCTTATCATAAGGTGTTGTACTGTAAAACTACCAAAAACGTATGGACAAGCTTGAGAATATATATGCAGGTGACTCAAATGTCAAAGAAGCAAAGCTTCAAATCTATAGAGCAAAATTTCAGCAACTCAGAATGAAAGAAGATGGCAACATTGCTACATACTTCCAATACATTGATGAAATAACCAATAGTCTGGAAGGATTGGGAGAGCTAGTTGACTAGAAGACTATTATATGAAAGATTCTTAGAACGTTACCAGGGAGATTCAACCTAAAGGTATCGGTCTTAGAATATAGTGAAAATGTAGACAAACTCAGCAAAGAGGAATTACATGGAGTTCTCATAGCATATGAAATGAGACTTGATGAAGAAGAGGTTACTTCACATCTAGAAACTGTGTTCATTGCATCTAAGAAAACCAATAAGGACAAACAACCTTCAATTGAAAAGACATGCACCTGCAAGTGTGAAGAAAAGGGATATGATGAAGAAGGTCTTTCAAATGAAGAATATGCTTACTTTACGAGAAAACGAAAAATTGGTACAGGAAAATTCAAAGGTAAAATTCCATTGATATGTTTCGGCTATGGTGAGGTTGGGCATTTCGCAGAAAAATGTCCGAACAGAAGTGATGGAAACTCAAAAGGAAAGAAAGGCTTTAATAAATTCAACAAGAAAGAAAAAAAGAAAGCATCCAAAAGGAATTTTCTCTCTAAAGAAGATATCTCATCATCCGATGAAGATAGTGACAACAAAGAAGAAGCCAATGAGAGAGTATTGTTTATGGCCAAGCATAAAAAAACAAGAGGTATAAAACAAAAAAGAAGAAGGGTTGACCATAGAATAATTTTCTAACGAGGCAATCAGGCTTATGAGAGAGCTAAAGGTTGAGAAGATCCATTCCAATACCCTTGAAGAACAAATTTAAGGTCTCAAAATTGAATTTGAAGAACACAAATGTATTGAAGAGTCACTTCAAAATAATTTGGAAGAAAGAAACCAAGAAAGGGAAGCATTAGAAGCCAAAGTAGTCTCATTGTGTAAGGAAGTGAAGAAGGGAAAAAGTCCAACACTATGCTAACAGCTCAAGGGCATTGGAAGAACTCATCAACAATCAACGATCTTACAATGATAGAACTGGCCTCAGTTACAAAGAAGAAGAAGTAGCACGAGTCTACAAAAGAATACAATGACCCTATGAGATCTAACATGCATGTAGACTTCATTGGACAAGATTCTCAAGAACATCCTTGGAAGATGATTCCTCAACGAAGATTTCCATCCAAGTACCGACGTATTTTTCATGGCTATTGTTATTCATCTAGAAAATTTGGTCATAAAGCTGTAGAATGTCGCACGTACCCTAGGAACTAATGCAATTCTAGGAGATCCTTCAAATATTAACCTCCCACGGCTCAACGAAACATCAATATATTTGAACATTTAAGAAATAATATGGAATGTTACAAATGTCAGAACTTTGGACACATAGCGAGAGACTGTAGACTTGAAAATCCTCCAGAATAATATTCGAAGCCATAGAACGAATGAACATGGAAGAAGAAGAAGATTGATAATTGTGCTCTCACTCTCAAGGCTCAAAACAACAAATATGTGTGGTATTTTGATAGTAGTTTATCAATGCATATGATTGGATATTGAAGGAAATTTGTATCTCTGAAAGAGAAGAAGGATGGAACCGTATCCTTTGGAAATGATGGATCTTCAAATGTTATAGGATTAGATACCGTCACTCTCAGAAGAAAATATGTTATAGACAAGAATGTTCTATTGGTTGAGAACATGAATCACAATCTGCTCGGTGTTGGACAAATGTGTGATCAAGGACACACAATGCTATTTAACTCCACAAAATGTGAAATCAGGAAAGGTAGGTATGGTAAAATTGTGGCTACAACAAGTCAAGCTCCAAACAACATATATGTTCTGGATGAAACAACTAAAGCATGTTTACTAGCTAAAGAAGATGAAAGCTGGTTATGGCACAAATGAATGGGTCACATAAACTTTGAAAATATTGTCAAGATAAGAAAAAAGGAAGCAGTACAAGAAATGCAAAAAATATCAAAACCTTCCAACACACTATATGAGGCATGTCAGCATGACAAGTAGACAAAAGAAAAATTTGCATCACATCCATTGGAATTGATACATACTGATCTATGTGGTCCTGTGAGAACACAAGGATTATATGGATAATTATATTTCATGTTAATGATAGATGACTATACCAGGATGACAGCCGTCAGTTTCCTAAAGAAAAAATTTGAAGCATTTGAGTGCTTTAAGGTCTACAAGGAGTTGGTTGAAAATGAAACTGATTTGAAAATAAAGTGTCTAAGATCAGATAATGGCGGAGAATTCACTTCCAAATTATTTCAGCAATACTATGACGAAAATGGAATAAAAAGACAATTTTCAACAGCATGAACACCTCAACAAAATGGAGTTGCTGAAATAAAGAACATAATCATATAGGAAATGGGTAGAACAATGTTGAAGAACTCAAAATTGGATGAAAATTTTTGGGTTCAAGCAATTGATACGACAGTTTTCATTATCAACCGAATTCTTCTCAGAAATAATTGCAGAAAGACCCCATATGAATTATGAAAAGGAAAACAAGCCAATGTAAAATATTTCAGAATCTTCAAAAGAAAATTTTATATCAAAAGAGAAGACCAAAATTTGGGTAAGTTTGAATCACGTGTTGATGAAGGTATCTTTGTTGGTTACTCATGCAAAAGAAAGGCCTATAAATGCCATAATCTAAGATGAAAACAGAAAATGGATAGCATAAATGTTACATTTGATGAAGATGGTGTTCTAACGAATAATGATGAGGATATAGAATCTTTGAAACTTGATACAAAGGCTGAAAAATACACAAATAAAATTATAGAACAAGAAGAAACTATCAACCAGGAAGAAGTAAATAATGATCATCAAGATATACCAGAACAACAACAATAAGATCCTCCAAAGAGAACAAAAGAATGGAGTTAAAAGAACCATCCATCAAATCAAATCATTGGTGACATAAATGAAGGTCAACAGCTTTGTTCATCACAACAAGCTCACATTGCTTTTCTAACAACCTTTGAGCCTAGTAGTTTTAAGGAAGCCAACTAGAATGAACGTTGGGTAGTAGCTATGAATGAAGAATTGGATCAAATCGAGAAGAATAACACTTGGTAATTAGTTCCACGACCAAAAGATAAAAATGCCATTGGGACTAAATGGGTAGAAATGATGATCAACTAAGTAATAAATTTTCTACAAATATGAAAAGTGAGTTCCAGATGTATTTACTTGGTGAGCTGACATACTTCTTAGGGCTTCAAATATCTCAGCAAGAGAAAGGAATATTTATATGTCAAGCCAAGTACAACAAGGAAATGCTCAAGAAATTCAAAATGGAAGATTGCAAACGTGTCCTTAATCCGATGGTAAAAGGTTGCAAATTGAGCATAGATGACTCATCTAAGGACGTGGATCAGAGGTTGTACAAATCTATCATTGGTAGTCTTCTATATGTCACAGCCTCCTGGCCAAATGTTATGCAAGCAGTTGGACAAGTAGCAATATTCCAAGCAGCATCAAAATAATCGCATATTTTTGTTGTCAAAAGAATTCTTAGATATCTAAAGGGCACAAAAGAATATGGCTTGTGGTATCCCAAGGGTAACAATCTCATTATTCAAGCCTTCACAGATGCATATTGGGCCGGAAGCTTTGATGATTGTAAGAGTACTAGTGGAGCATCATTCTATTTAGGTGGTTGTCTGGTATCATGGTTGAGCAAAATACAAACCTCAATCTCGTTTTCTACAGCAGAAGCAGAATACATTGCAGCGGCAGCATGTTGTACTCAAGTACCTTGGATGAAACAAACTTTGCAAGATCAATAAGTACAATTTAGTGAGCCTATTCCCATATTCTATGACAACACTAGTGCCATCAGCATCTCCAATAATCCTATCATGCATTAAAAAAAAAAACACATTCCAATCAAATATCATTTTGTTAGAGAACAAGTTGTTGAAAATAATATCAAACTTGAACATGTTGGTATAAAAGAATAAATCACTGATATCTTCACTAAACCTTTACCTCGTGAAGTATTTGAATATCTTCTCCAGAAGCTTGGGATTCTCCCAAGTTCTCATTATATTTTCCTTATTCAAAATATGAAGGGGGAGTGGAAGTGTGTACAGGTCCGCAGGATGGTTGTGTGTCAGCGGGAGTTACCCTTTTACACTGATGTAGAATGGGGAGAGAATGTTGTAGGAAGATGTGTCATGATCGCAGGGGGAGTACTTGTGTTGCCATCAATGCCAAAGGGCGAGATTGTTGATCAACGGTTGTCATTGATGTCAACCTAAGAAGCACCAGGGGTACCCCAATATTGCATGGGAATTTTTACCTACCAAATTACTATATTCTAGGCTAAGAATTCTTTTAATGATTTCTACTTGTCAATATGTTTCCGTTGATATATGGCACGCCACGTACTTCTTCACGGTTTGAGAGATATTCATGTTTGAAGTTTGCAACCCCAATTAGTGGGATAAAACCCCATGGGGTTGT
Organism: Pinus albicaulis; assembly: GCA_034641835.2. NCBI lineage: Eukaryota > Viridiplantae > Streptophyta > Pinopsida > Pinales > Pinaceae > Pinus > Pinus albicaulis. The sequence continues at coordinate 548,258,092 of CM076582.1, read as the reverse complement.
GGCATGGATCATTGAAAAGTCAATAATTAATAATTTTTAAGCTCCTAAAATCCCTCCCAAATTCACTTGTTGAAGCCCCTCTCAACCTAATAATTTATATAAATTGTGATCCTCATATCCTCCTTATGTATGGATTTCACTACCTGAAACAGGTCATCGTGGAATTTTCACTCTAACTTTTGTTTTACAAAGGTTCAAAAGCTGAAAAATTTATGAGGTGAAGCCGAAGTCCTGAGGAAGCTTGTTTAAAAATTTCAGATCAGGGTGCACAATATTTTCGGAGATATGATCTGTGGAAGTCAGTGTTTTTGTAGGCCCCTAAACTTCATCTCAAAGAAGTGACCTTGGGAAAATCATCTTCAATCTGTCTCTATGTATGGGATTGGAATTCTATAAAAAGTTGCAGATAGTGCACGGATGTTAGTTTTCTCTTTATCAATTTCAGAGCTGAATGAAGAAACAATGGCATGTGGCATGCCATACGATTTCACTCTACACAAATAGTCCATAATTAGGTGATTGTGAGAGATTGGACATAACTCTCCCTTGAAGAATCCAAATTGGATCAGACCTATGGCATTGGAAAGGAGACTCAGAGTACTACTAGAAAACAAAAAATCACATATTGGAAAGCTGAAATAACATATATACACAAGATTCAATATCAAGATCTTAGAAGGCAAGAAAACGCTAGATCATGTGTTGTCAAGGGTTGCAAAGGACCAGACTTTCTATGGAAAAAAATAAAAGCAAGGTGCAACAAAGGGTAGCATGAAAAAAGCAGCAATCAAGGTGCAAAATAATAGCAAGAAGTTGAGCACATGAAATATTCAAGTGGGCAGCACTGCATATAGTCATTGTAAAGGTATCATTGTAATAAGTCATTGCAAATGCATCATTGTAAAAATTGTACTAGTGTCTATCTGCCAAGAGTTGAAGAGGCAGTGTTGGGAGGTCTAGGATCATCATTAGGTGGTTGTGTCATAGTTGGGGTTATGGTATAGTGTGTCTTATTCTTCTACATCATTCTATATCATTGTAAAGTGGACCATTTTCTCTGGTATGGGAATCCATTCTTGTTTTATTCTTCTATAGGGTGGTAGGCTGGCGCTAGGGTGAGTTGTAGCTCAGTGGGTGTTAGGGCATATATTCAGCTGACTACTAAAGAATCTCAGGTGTTGTAGCGTCCATCCAGTGGGAGATGGAGAAGAATGCTTTTCTAGATTCTAGGAAGTTGGAGCCTTATTTTCAATTGGACTTGAATATTAAAGAATTATTAGAAAAAAATTCAGGTGGTTTTTGTCGCAAAGAGGGTTTCCACCTTAAGAATTGTGTGCATTTGTGTTCCTTTTGTTTACTTTTATCATTGTAAAAACACTGATAATAATTGAAGACTAACTAATTATCTAATTTAAAGGAATACTGATTCACCCCCCTCTCAGTATTTCCAATATTGTTTTTAATATATCTTCAATTTTAATCAATGTGGGTCTTCTCAAATGTATGAATAATGGGTACTCATTGGATGTGGAATTTAATTATGCATATAATGAGTGTCTACGCTTGAAATTTGAGTAAACCTATAAGGAGATAAACCAAAAAAACAATTAAAAAAGTTTTTTTCTTCTTTTCCATCCAAAATTCATAACTCTTGTTTTACTATTTTAACCATTATTTTATTATTTTTCCTTAGGAGGCCACTTTAGGATGAAATTTCCTCTAATGAAAAGTCAATATTATAAAAAAGAATGGGGAGAATAAGTACATTTCATATGTTTATTTTGTCCCTGGTTTGAAGCATAACCTCATTGTGTTGGTGGATTTTGTGCACGAGTGTACTAATCCACACTTGCTTACGAGTGGTTGTTTCCTCTTAAGTTCCTAGTCACAAGCAGATAAATATGAGAGTTATCAGGTTAGTGAACATGCCATAAAATAAAACATACTATATAATGAAATAGCATGCATATATAGAAAGAAAACAAAATTAAACTAAACAAATAACCCAAAAGCTCTTATAGAGTTAAACAACATAATAATATGTATGGTGGTGCTTATGTCCCCTCTTATTGAGTGCTGTTAGGAATACAATATGGAACGTTTACCCACTTGCCAAGGGGCCCTTAGAACTATGGATTTATAAAACCTGATGCAAGCATTTCTTAACCTCCGAGCTACCTTGGCACAATTTCGCTCTCTCTACTCCGAAGGATTGGAGTTGTTGGATGGCCAACAACTGAATCCCCTCTATCTCTGCTCCGTATCACACACTGTTGGATTGCTTGAAGCAATTTTGGCCAGCATAACAATGTTTTCTCCCTTTTTTCATCTCTTGGTGGAATTTTATAGAAAAATTCAAACTCTCCTTCCCTCTCTTGGTACATTGATGGATGGTGACCAAAGAGAGGAGGATGATTCCATTGTGTGCTCCCTTGAGGTCCTAAGGAGGCTTGGGAGGCTATCCTTGGGCAGCCTCAAGTGTGGGATCAATTTCCTGGAGTGTGCCTGGTGGTCCTACAAAGTGACTTCCGCCACTCTCAGGTCCACGCATCTTTTTTAGGTAAATTCGTGCAAAGGTGCACCTATCGAAGAAAAATGCGCACGAAGGTGCATTCTATTGTGGTCTTGAAGGCACAATTTGATTTTTCTTCTGGACCTTAGAGATTTTTTTTAAATTCTTTAGATTCTCTTTGCCTCACCCCTGTAATTATTTATTCCTTAAATTTAATAATGTCAACTTTTCTTGTCCTATTTTCCAGTGATAACACTCATAAGCATTGGACAACTCATGCAAAAGGGCTATAATGTATTTTTCAAAAATGATGAGTGCACAATTTTGGATAAGTCTCCAAGCATAAATTTGATTGCAAAAGTTCTGATAAACAACAATAGAATTTTTCCTCTCAAGTTAAAACCATATTTGAAGGAAGAAGGTGCTCAAGCACAACTATCAATGAATTCACAAGAGGACAAAAGAAATGTAGTAGTTGTCACACAAGTAAACTTTGAAGCAGAAGCTAAGATGAAAATTGGTTATGGCATTTGAGATTTGGTCATCTCAATTTTGGAGGTTTGAATTTGTTGCATAGGAAAAGAATGGTGAATGGATTTCCACTCATAGAAAAACCAGACAACCTGTGTGAAGGATGCATCTTGGGAAAACAACATAGAGAATCATTTCCAGTAGAAAAGTCAGTAAGGGCAAAGGCACCTTTGGAGATTGTCCATTCAGATTTATGTGAACTAATGCAGGTACCATAAATTGGTGGTAGTTATTATATTTAGACTTTCATAGATGATTATACAAGGAACACATGGGTCTACTTACTAAAACAGAAAAGTGAAGTGTTTGAGCGCTTCTTCCAATAAAAAGAACTTGTCGAGAAGAAAAGTTGACACTACATCAAATTCTTGAGGACTGAAAGAGGTGGAGAATACATCTCACGTGACTTCCTACATTTTTGCAGGGAGCGTGGAATTCACAAGTTGTTTACAACAAGGTATACACCTAAGAAAAATGGTATCACAGAAAGAAAAAATAGGACCATTATGGAAATGGCAAGGAGTATGTTGAAGGAAAATATGTAATATCCTGAACAATGAAATAATCAACTGATTTGGCACATCTAGGTGTTCTAAATAATAATTTCAATAAAAACACCAAACATAACGAGATCTGGAACGACAACACTTTATTTATATTATTAAATGAAAACAAAATACATACCCATACAATAAGACTGGAGCTGCTACAAATGGCATGCATGCCTGCTCGATAATGACAAATCTAAGAAACTGAAGCCCACTTGTGAATCCTGGATGGATCCACTACACAAATATCACCACAGTGTTTTCGTCCCAGGACCAATGTTAGAACTAGCCACGCCAAGTTCTCAACCAAAACACAATAATATAGATAAACTTGAATGTTCTCAATGCCTAGCTCCTACCCCCTTTTATACACTTGATGGATTTTATAGAAGCTTTATTTTATTATTTTACCTCAAAAATGAAGGAGAATATTGTGGGCAGATACCATGGGTGAATACCATGGGTAATTTCTGTCCCCTTTGACCATATCCAAAAAAATTAAATATTACAAATCCTCCAAGCCAAAGATTTATTTCCCTCAAGAAATCCACTGTTATCCACAACACAAGCATCTGTACATTGATACCAGTGCCCCATAGAACCTAGTGTGTTATTCCATTCCTCCATGTTGAATGGTTCTAAATGGATCCTTCGATACTTGGATCCCAAATAATCCTTCGATCACTCCTTCCCTCGATATATTTACTTGGATCCCAAACAATCCTCTGGCCAATCCTTCCCCCCATGGATTCTCCTAGATCCCAATGCCACCTAAGTACTAGGACCTCTGGGTTATGATACCACCTCAGCCCTCCATCACTTCCTATGCTAAAGGACCCAAGCTGCAATATGCCCTTAGCTGTGAGTATTCCCCTAGGAATCACCCCATCAATAGAGTACCAACTCATAATCTCTCACCGATCCATACCTAAGGAAGGATGAATATCTGCGAATATACTATGTTGATGTTGCTCAATGCTCAATTCATGTTGCTCCACTCGGTCACCCAACATGATTCATTTGGAGAAATTTTCCATGCTCTTCGCAATGTATAAAGGTGGGTTGATAGTATGGCAAGCCTTATCTATGTACTCCTATAGAGGGCTTCTCTAGAACTCCCAATTGTACTCCTCTTGCTGCCTTGTGAGGAACTTGAGTTGTTTCTCTATACTAGACAACTTGGTCATTGATTTGGCACCTACTCCTATGAGATCCTCAATTTTCTTGTTCTCCTATAAGACAGTGTCTCGAATTATCCTGATTCTCTACTTGAACATCATCAGATCTGTCTTGAAATGCATGATCCTTTCCTAAATCTCCTCTATTGGCAATCATGTGCCCTGCGGAATGTCACTGTACTTGTCTCCACCAATTACCCAACGACCACAACTTCAACTTGATCCTTTGACCGACTCTCTAGGGATGGTTCATTTTTCACATTATGTCTGTCATGTTGCTCCTCATGATCATGCTTATCATGTTGGCTCACTATGGTTGGGTCCTCACTCAAATCTCCTTGGTCTCCTCCATCTGTGAGGACAATATGTTGTTCATCCTCTTCAACTATTGAACATAGATGCACTGGTGGGTTGTTATCTATACTTGAATGTCCATATTATTTATGGACATTCCCCTGGGGATCTATGGACTCAGTTGTATAGGATCCTACCTCAAATTTCCTTATGCACTTCCAAATTCTTGGCATCCTGCAAGCCTCCCTAAATAATTTCACGTTGGTGGTCACCGTTTTAAAGGTCAATAGACCCAACTATAGAAGACTCCTCATGATATGGAGGAATATCCTCTTGTTCTGTATTTTTTTCCTCCTTCTTATTACATGGATAGGAATGGCTAAGGGCCCAAGGTCCCTTGCAGATAAAGCATAGTCTTCTCCTTCTTAGTTCATTCTTGCTACAAATTTTGTTCTAGATTTCTCCATCAATCCTTCTCAAATCCTTCCTAGTCAACACCTTTCTTAGCAATTTTATGTTTTTCCTGGCCAATTTCTCGACTAGATCACACGAATATGGTGATATTTTTGGTTCCTTCCTCCAAATGGTTAGAAATTTGGATCTTAGTATGTTGCAGATGTCAACATCTCCTTTTAAGAACAGAGACACAATATTTTGCATGCATGCTTTGACATGGTTTGAGTGAAATGATGTAATACTAGTGTAAAAGTTTTGGAGCAACCAAAATATCAACTCGTCGCATTCCATATACAACATGAATGTGCCAAAGCTAAACTCTGCTATGAGTTCTAATATTTTTCACCTTTTTAAAAAGGCATGAAGCATGCCATTATTCAACTCTTGAATGGCTTCTACTATCAGCTGCAGTATATCTCTCATGATGTCATTATTGTAGGGAAATAATGGTGATGTTAGTGCTATGACCCCACTAAGACAAGAAGAACTTGTGAGCCTGTCTTATTCATCAAGATGTTCCTAAAGTTTGGGTTGTATTAATGCAAGCATAAATGGCTTGAAAGCCTAGCTAATTTTCTTCCATTCTGGTTGTCCCACCTTAGACATGCATGTGTCTAATTCCTCCAATTTATGACGGTTTATGAATGATTTTGTGTGGTACAATTCAGAGCCAAGTGTGAAGAGCTTATCTTCCCTTCTTTGTCCTTCCTTCACCTCCCCTGGTTGTTGTTACTACAGAATGACATCGAGCCTTTTTTAGAGTGGTTTACTGCTTTGAATACCATTTTGGTCTATGGAGGTATGGATTTTAAAAGGACCATATATCCTCACTAGTTCATCAAGGATTTTTTTGTTATTCTCCAAGATCTCTTCAAGATGATCCATCTTTTCCCAAAGCAATAAAATATATTTCAGAATTATCTAACTGATATAATGGCTCATCTAATGGTTGTACATAAAACTTACAACTGTAAGATACCCTCCTTGGGATATATCCAATTCCTTCCCTAAAATTCTGAGTTCAATCTGAGCTCTCAGTGGCACCTTTGGTCAACAATTTAAACACACATGGTTGTAGGTGTATTTTTCCAAGTTTGAATTCCAAATGAACAAATACAGTGAGAGATATGGACCAAGATCATGCTTCAGATTTGAGTTAACAAATTTGTAATGATTCTAGGAACATACACAATGCTGATATGAGCATGATAAATGTTTTTTTTCAATTTAATATTAAAATACATAGTGGATGACAAGAATGAAGGAACCTATTGCATATTCCAGCAAGTTATTCTTCAGTGTAATATTCACCCTTTTATGTTGCATAAAAACAGGTATATGGACCAACGTTCACTTGTATTTATCCTCTACTACAACCATACAATGACTATAGAAATGTGCTCAACAATCATGAGGCTTATGTAACTTTCCCAATTGATTCACATGCCACTTTAACAAGCACTTCTTGAGTCAACTCCATCACACAAATTAGAGATAACATCCCATAGTGCTCATGGCCAGAAATAGAAGGAATTAGCCCTTAAAAGACTGAAATTGGTCCTTTAAAGGAGACTCCACACCCAACATTCAAGAATTGACAATATTGACCCACTTTTAACGCTACAATTTTTAGTTATGTTGTTGTTGAATAATACTTCAACAAACACCCTAGCCTTTTCTTTGTTGCAGACACCTGAACTTTTCTGGTATTCATCCTTGGAATCACTATTGCACTTGGCCTTCCAATAGTTGGGTTACTGATTGGCCTACGGAATTTTTAATGGCCTCAATAATTCGGTCGAGAGTGTACAGTGAATTCAATTTAGTGGCCCAACTCTATAGATATGTACTTGGAGTTTATGGTGCCACAACCCACCGCACCTTGCCCAACAACATGATCATGATTCCATGGTATCGACCCACAGAATTCTTTCAACCTACGACCTTCGACACACAAAATTTCTACAACCTTCGGCCCACAACCCACACTTTCTATGTGGTGCTCTGCTAGTGTGCCCACAATATGTAGGCTTTCATGTTGGTTCCAATATATAGTGTGGCCCTTATATCCCTAGACTCCACGTGATTTATAATGTCCTGACAGCCTTTTAGGGAATGCAATCACTTATGGTGGAATATCGCCACCCCAAAGAGAACCAAGATATTCTCCTATATAACAAAATACTAGCCAACGTTTTGAATTTGTGGCCCAAAGCTCATACAATAAATTTCCCACCTTAATGGGAAGTTTTCATTTAATGGTTTCAGAGCTAGTCTTTCCCTCTAAGGTACTTAATAATAGGTGTCAGTATCACTCCATAAAGGATATACATTCATCCACTTTACAATAGCTGCACCGACAGATGGCCCGAAAAGAAGGATGAGGGAAGCTCCAGAGACCTGAAGATGAGTACTAAAAGAGGGATTTTCTACTAAAAAGTATACTTCAAAGTTGATAGAAGCGAGAAAAGGTATCTCGCAAAATGTACTAATAAAAAACAGTCATCAAGTCTAGAGAGAAACATATATATATAGCACTAAAACTGACAAGGACATTGAGCACTATATGAAAAATCTGATGTAAATGTGCTCACAAATCCTCTCTATTGATTGGATAAATGTTTTCTTCATTTCCTTAATAGCGAATATCTGACTAAGAAATAACATTGAAATATATTCCACTACAAGGAAAAGACCCTCTAGTGGATGTTTTTAGGAACCCCTTATAAAAATACCCTAGACATCCATTTCTAGCGGAGGTTACTAGAGGAGGTTGGTGGGAGGAGGTGTTTGCGGATGTATTTCGTATGATTCGCTTATCACCGTAAAATGTACCAGTGCGTTCAACATGAGAAAGCATCGGTGCGCACAAAACATTAGCACATCGAACACCGTGCGCTCCGTACACACCCGCCTAGTGTGTTTCCTTTTTGTAGCACACTGGGACTTTACAACACATCCGCACCGATACCTCATAAAAAGCGAGCAGAAAAAAATAAATAAATAAAATAAAATAAAATCGACCAGTGTGGAATGAAGATAACGCATCGTTGCTCCCATAAAACCCGTGTACCGAAATGGGGTTAAATAAAAAAAATTATGGCCAAAAAGTCACACAAAACATTGGCACACTGGACACCGTGTGCTCCGTACACACTCGCCCGATGTGTTTTATTAGTGCCCCGGTGCTTGACACAGAATCCACATCGGTGCCTCATAAAAGGCACGCAAAAATAGAAACCTCCCGGAGCGGAATGAAGAAAGCACAGTAGCGTGCCCATAAACTCGGCCCACCAGAATAGGATTAAATAATAAAAAAATTACGGCCAAAAAACTGAAAAAAAAACATTGGCACACCAGACAACGTGCATTCCGTACACACCCTCCCAGTGCATTTTATTACTCTAGCGCCCCAGTGCGTTAGAGAGCATCCACACCGGTGCCTCATAAAAAGCGCGCAAAAAAATAAATCACCCATCGTGGAATGCCGAAAACGCACCAGTGCGTCCATAGAATCCTGCGCACTGGAAGGGGGTTAAATAAAAAAAAAAATTAGGGCCAAAAAACCACACAAAACATTGGTACACCAAACACCGTGTGCTCCGTACACACCCTTCCGGTGCATTGTATTACTTTTGTGCACTGGTGCTTTACAGATCGTCCACACTGGTGCCTCATAAAAAGTGCGTGAAAACAGAAACTTCCCGGTGCGGCCAGAAGCAAACGCACCAGTGTGCCTATAAAATCCCATGCACTGGAACAAGGTTAAATAAAAAAAAAAAAATTATGACCAAAAAACCACATTTTTCACTTTTTCCATTACTACAGAGCTCTCAAGAACCGGTGTAATTTATCCTCGTTTGAGCCGCCCTGACATCGATGCTCCCATTGCACTCATTGCACACACTGCTACTATGCAGTGCCCACCAATCTCCAACTTGAATTTTGCAAAACGGTGGAGAAATTTTATTTTGCAACTTCTACAGCCAATATGCCTCCTCGATGAGCAAATGTAAAAGTATTTTTATTTTTTTTTCCATAATTAAAAATTCTAGTGGATTATAATTTCAAATAACCTTAAAATTAACCATTGAAAAGGAAAAAAAAAAAAATTGTCGCGCGGTGCACTCGAGCCATTCGGCTCGCACCAGTTGGCGATGTTACCTGTAAATTTACAGGCCGCTACTGGTGCTAATGATATCCACACCGGTTCCAAGGTGGTACCGATAAGCGCACCATGTTATTTAAAAAATTAAAAATTAAAAATGCGATGTGGTCGTTTACCTAGCCGCACCATTAAAAATTTGGAATAGCGGCAACACGGTGCATTGGCTAAATGTTCCGCACCGGTGCTGGTAATTTTATCAACGCGCTGCTATTCCACATTGTCAATGGTGTGGCCTGGTAAACCGGTGCTTACGGTATCCGCATCAATTCTGGGGTGGTACCGAAGGTGCACTGTGTTATTTTAAATTTTTTAAAAGCTGCAGTGCGGTCTGTTATCCAGACGCACCGTCGACCTATTTGAATAGCTATGAGGCGGTGCGTTGACTAAAATAGCAGTCGCGGGGCGGCTACTTTTTTTAGCACACAACTTTCTGTTTTTCACCTGGGTCAATGGTGCGGCCTTATAAAACGCTGCACCATTCACTATGTCACAATGGCAGGAGGGCAGTCCTCTAACTTAACTATATGCCCTAGAGCATAGAATTTCGTTAGCGCACCGCCCTACTGACACCAAACATAATCAACGGTGCACTATAAATTCTTTTGGAGCACTGTCATCGGGGCGCATAATATTATTAGGTGCACCAAGGCCAGTGCACTCCATAGAAAGATGCACCGGTGCCGGTGCGTGACTGTGTTTGCGGCACATCGACTATTTTTTTTTTTTTTTCAAAAACAATTTATATATGTATATTTCTAAATACATGTGTTATTTAATAAAAAAAAATTGTTTAATATGTCAATCATTCAGAGACATGAAAGGAGAGAAGAGGGGGAACAACAACAACAACAACAGGTGGAGCAGTATAACATGGTTCGCCTATGGGAGGCACGAGAGAGGGAGAGAGATACATACCCTCGCCCTATTACAGTAGTTGCGCAGGGGCTCCTAAGGTAGGTAGGCCTCCTCAAGTTCTATGAGGTGGCTAATTCCCTAAAGGGCCATAAATTTTTTTTCATACATCTTATCCGAAGGTGGAATGCCCAGCAACAGGCTTTCTGGGTTGGTATCAACCAGTGGTACACGCCCACTAAGGAGGATATATACTTCATTACAGGGCTATCGAGGAGAGGGGTGGATTTTCCCTTGTTCCAAGAGGTTCAAGTTGGCTATGTAGCAGGGAGTCAGTTAGTTTACTCGTAGAGATCCATTGTAGAAAATGTAATGTCTCTTATAAAGTTTCAGGTTGCTGGTGGTCAATTACGTATTGGTGCATTTGGTAAGGAGGAGGTGCAGTGTCTCTCACTTATGATTTCGACTATTTCACACAACACCAGTGATGGGAAATGCATTAGTTTCCCACTTCTATATTATGTTGATTATTTAGTACAGGATCAAAGACTTGTCAAGTGGTCTGCCATTTTTTTCCGGCAGTTCTATACAACCTTAGATAGATGTCGTGCTCATGCACAAGGGAGGGTGAACTTCCCTTTTTCTTTAGAGCTTTTTTGTTAAATTTTTGAGATATTTCCATAGACGAGGCCTACTTTTCTTTGGCAGCCTCGTAGAATGAAATTTGAGGCACGTATGCACATGTGGGGTCAAATGATGCCCAAGAGGGGTGACACTGAGTTTTTCACAAGGATATCACAAGATGCACTGGAGTTGCTAGCCATTGTTGATGAGCATCCCTTCATTATGGTCCCCTGTCCTTACGCGGGTTTGGATTGGCGAGGGTGTGCCAACATCCTCTTCACAGCTGATGAGTTGCCATATGATAGAGGTAATATTACTATTTTATATATTTAAAGCTATTCTAGCATGTTCTTTAACTTCTTTTTATTAAATTGTGTAATGAAATTGTCTAATTATTGTTGTGTACTTGTATATATTTTGCAGACATTGGCTTTTTTGATGGTGAGGAGATGTCGGCACCAATACCACATGATCCAGGCATGGATCTAGCTAATAATGATCAGGGCATGGTGTATGTCGAGGATCATTAGCAGGCCAGTGCTAGGCGCGGTCGACATGATGCTAGATACCGGAGGGAGTTGGGCGACCAACTCAATGCATTGATTGTTGAGACGGGAATCAGGCCCACTCATTACAGAGACATATGATAGGCTATTACAGATGTGGAGAGGAATGTCACGTGACATTTACAGCCTGATGCGGCATGTCGTAGGAGTTACGACAACTTTTACACGACTAAAGAGGATTGTTGAACGTTATAGGCGTGGTCGTGATGTAGCAGGTGATCGACAGTCCACGAATAGCGACTCTTCATCTCATGATCGTTCACCTCACCCCGCGTCAGATGATCATGAGCCTCCACTAGCATCCAATAGCAGTCATCATGGAGATTAGGCTGGACCATCGGCCACATCCAGTCAGCAGCCTGCAGTATCCATCAGTACTCATGATCATGAGCAGGGCTCTGGACCATTGACCATTGAGGCTGCACCATTGACTAAGCAGGCCTCCAATAGTACTGATATTGATGTTTTACTACCACCAGCTGATCCATGACATTTATATTACAGTTTTATATTTTTAACATTATTCTGTTATATATATATATATATATATATATATATATATATATATATGGTCCATGTATTTTATTTTCATGTTGCAGTTGTACTTGATTTACATGTTGGTGATCATCATGATGTGTATATTGTTAGGTCGTGTTAGATATGTGCATTTAATGTGTATGTGATGATAGCACGAGTTATTTGACATGAGATGTATATTTGATGTTTGTGTTGTGATGAATATGTTAATATATAATGTTAATTGTGTTTTGTTAGATGATCATGATCACGATGATGTTAGCGATTTTGAATGTGTTTTTTAGTCAAATATGATGTTTGTATGATGGTTATCATGAACGTGATGTTTATTAATTAATTTAATACTAAATGATCATGATATTGTAAAATTGTAATATTTTTAATTCTAATTGTATGTAAAATTCTAAAATTGTAATTGTAATGGTATATAGGTAAATTTGTAAATTTGTAATTGTAATGGTATATATGTAAATTTGAAAAATTGTAATTGTATATGTGAAATTATAAAATTGTAGTTGTAATTAAAATTGTAACGTGAAATTGTAAAATTGTAATTGTAATTATAATTCTAATTGTATGTAAAATATCGTAAAATTTTAATTGTAATATATGAATCGATTATAATTGTAAAATTTTAATTGGTATGTAAATTTAAAATTGTAATTGTAATTGTATGTAAAATTCTAAAATTGTAATTGTAATTGTATGTAAAATATTTGTAAAATTTTAACTGTATTAATGTGAAAATTTTAATTGTATCAATGTGAAATGGTTTTATTAAAAATTTTAAATTTGTAAATTTGTAAAATAAAAAATCTAGAATAATATGAATTAAATTAAATTACTTTAGAATTATCATTATTTTATTATGATATTACATACAAAAAAAAGAACTTTATACAGTACGCCATTGTTTTTGATATCAACATAATTGCAAATTATCAAGTGAAATATTGATTTTAACATTAACACGATGCAAATTACTAATTAATTCAAAATACACATTATAATGTTTCGAAAAACCCTTCTTATAAAGTATAAATATTGATGAAATAGCACATATACCATATCACTCTCGGTTCTCATGATCACCCTCATTATCTTCCAGCTCGCATGGCATGTTAACACTATTGTTCTAAAAAATATGTAAGATTTAGGGGCCAAAACAATATGAACGCCATAATCCTGTCCAACACATTTAAGAAAACACTTGGTTGCAGAAAAAGTCATAGGGAAAACATAGGGCTCCTTAGCTTCATCCCACATCTTTCTAGAGTCGATACATATCAGCCTACTATCGTGATCTTCCTTTACATTATTCCGATCAAAGGTGTCCCACCACTTGCACCTAAAAATAGCACATTGGAAAGAAGATAAATCCACTTCAATGATCTCTTGTATATTTCCAACGAAACCTAACGTCCCTCGTACTAGGTTTCGATCACGGTGGATAGATCGACTAGATTGATTGAACACTACTTCCACTCCACATTCTTGTGTGATGTTTCCAGCATCAGCATTTTCTGTGTGAAAATGGTGTCCATATTCCCACATAGATGGGAAAAAATGCACCTATTATAAAAAATCTAAAAAAATCAGTGTCATGTGTCCTATAATAAGCCAACAGTTAAAATATGAAACGTATATGTCTTAATATAAGTTTCAAATTTACATATAAATTAAAAATATTATTACCAAGTTGTTGCACCCAATCCCTACGTTTAGCGCATCCTCTTCAGCACGTGGGTAACGACCACTAGCACTGTATTTCTCTTTGACTTGGTCAGCAACCCAACTATTGGGGCATATTTTTGGCATATTTTCTTTTAAATGATCGGTATAAGGCACACTTATACCATTCAACCGTCTGAATTATTTCCTGTCACTATCCCATTTCATCCTCTTTTGTTCGTAAATTGCGACTCACGGTTGTGTCGCTTCAGAATTGTAAAGAAAAAAATTATTGATTGCTCCAATTTTTTCATTCGTTGATGAAATCAAACCAACATTATATAGTACTTAAGATCAAAATATACATTATATCGAAGTTCAACATGAATATTAATTACATTTTGTAAATTTGAAAAATTATAAGTCGCTTACTCTTTATCAAGCGCTTTTTTCCACTCGTTTGAAGCAACTCCCCTTCTCTTTTGTCTTCATCTCTTTCATCATCCCAGATCACCACACCTGGTTGGTTTTTGATCTGCTTGATGTACTCAATAGCATAATAGAAAGACTCATATGATATGTACCCCTCTACCATAGACCCCTCGGGTTTTTCCCCTTGTCGAACAAAACCTCAATTTCTTCATGTACCTCTCTAAGAAGAACATTCAACGACAAGAAACCACCCCAACTAATTCAACCTCATATACTAGGTGGATTAGAAGATGAACATGTAAGTCCATGAAACTCATCGACAGTTCCTTCTCAAACATACAAACAACCTCAACTATCTCTTGATGCCACCGTGGAATGCTAGCCACATGAATCTCCTTTGACGTGATCCAACATACAAATGCAGATAATTTAGATATGGCACGTCCTAGGTCTTGAGGGAATTCATGTTTCACACACCCATGCATGAACAAAGGATAATGACACTGCAAAGTTATAAACACGTGCAATAATATACAAAATTAGTTATGTTTTATGATCCCCGCATGGGATAAAATTTATTAATATAAAAAATAATAAAATCATGCTTTTGACATTATACGTACTCTTAGAAGATTCAAATGGTCATGCGATTTCAACCCCGAAAAATGGTCATCCACGGTGAAGCAACGCCGTAGTGAAGACCCATATGAAGTTGGCACCCTCACATCCATTATAACTTCCTTTTCCAAAGATATATCATCTTTTTTAAAAATCCATGGGACATCACCTTCTTTGAAAAACCATGAATTAAAGGGACCAACGCCTACCTCTAATCCCATAATTTCTAATCATCTTGGCCAATTTTTCTTTTTAGTTTTTGAAGTAATAAGATATTTCCTAACAGCCAATGGGTCACTTTGTTTCCATGATATGTGCCTCAATAAAGAAGATGAAACATTTTTAAATATATGCATGGGATATAATAAGTGGGAAATCTTAAGATTCTCCCAATATGGGAGGTCATAAAAGACAGATTTCCTTTTCATCCCAATGGGCAATTTCTCAACATAGGTGTCGAAGAAATATGGATCATCGAACATAGGCTTCCCATTTGAATCAAACACTTCTATGAACTCCTTCTCCTTCTCTCTCTCATATGCTCTAATTCATTCAGATGGTGTCATTATTGGAGGCCTTTGGGTTCTCTCTCATTTACCATTGAAAACAGATGCTGCTCTTCTGTAAGGGTGTTCTTCTGGTAGGAATACCCTAGAGCAATCATACAATGGCTTTCGTAGATACTTGGACCATCTAGCTTTCAGAGAAGGTCCACAACATTTACATCCAAAATAAGCTTTTGTTACAAGACCTGCGAGATTATATTTGTATACATTAATTAATATGCATGGCATGTTAAATAATATCATGAAGATCATAATAAATATTACAATTAATCAAATAACTAATATGTGAAAGAATATTGTTACATATATAAAAAAATCAATAAATTAAACATGTAATTTACCAGAGCAAACTCCTAAGCCTGGATAATCATGTGTCATGTAAGAACATATGCCATACAATGTAAAACTTCGATCTGCTGTGATGGGCCTTGATACATCATATACATTTATCCCATCCCATAATTCCTTCAATTCATCTACCAGTGGTTGTAAGTAGACATCCATATTCTTCACTTGTCTTCTACCAGGGACGATGAGAGCCAACATAAGATGTTAATTCTTCACGGACGACCATGGGGGGGTATTTTTATTGATCACTACTACAGGCCAAACATAATATTTGGTGTGTCTAGAGGGAATATGGGTTGACGCCATCCATGGCTATGCTGAGTCATAGACTTCGTACTTCATCCTTGAATTTTTCAGGCCATGTATCCTCTATATGCTTCATGGTTATTGAATCAGTTTGGATTCGCATAAGTCCCAACTCACTTTTGTGTGAGGCATGCCATCCCTGCAACATAGCTAATTCTTTGCAATGAAAGATCCTTTGAATCCTTGGGATTATAGGAATATGCCTCAATATCTTAAAAGGAGGACCAATATGCGATTTACCCTTCTTTTTTTATTTAGCATACCTGTCATTCCCACATTTAAAAAACATCTCTTTGTCTACATATTCTCCTCTATATAGAATACAATCATTTGGACATGCATGATATGACATGTACTCAACACCCAAAATTTTCAACAATTTCTTTACCTCTTCGCAGCTACCAGGCAAGACATTATCACTCAGAAGAACCTTATCTTTGAATAACCTGTAGTTGGTGATCATGGAAAAATATATTAATAAATGTACATTAATGTCGATATAATTATTAACGTTCATAAAATTTACCATTTGTAATGTTCATTGCAGTGTATAGATTATATTTCAAATTTATATAAGGGATTACTTTATGGTAACTTACCTCAAAATTTCTGAGAAACATACATTCGACAAGCCAAAATTTTCATTCTAGTTGTACAGTAACATCGTTGTCCCCAACTGGGTAGACTTTTACTGACCGCCAGGTCTAAAGGGAGGGGTGGTGGAAGAAAATTTAAGGCTTTCGAAAAATGTGTTAGCAATATGAGCATCATCCCCTAGCTGATCATCATTTTGGAATGCATATAACAACATTGTCTCCATGGCAGTCGTATCCCTTAAGTAATCATCCATACCAACCTCTATATGATTTCCTCCATTGCCAGCTTGTGAAGAGATACTATTGATGTAGTCATTCCTAATTGGTGAATCTGGACGTAGCGGGAATTGAATTGATGGTTGATTCAACCATTATTGGTATCATTACTCTCCGATTTTTTCTCTTAATTCAGTCTTCTCTCGATTTGACATTGTTGTGGGGTGCAACAGAAGATGGTAGGTAGGTTGTTAATCATCACTAGAATCCTAATAAATAAAAAAACAAAAAATTGAACATGATTAGTACAAAATATATGATATCAATTAGTAACCATGTTGAATATATTGCATGATTATAAATTGGTTTGACGTTGAAATAATTACATATTAATCAATATATATACCAAAAAATTATAATTATAATTACCATCATTGTTCCGGGATTGTGGCTAGAAGATGCAATATTGTTATAATTGGTAGGGTGAAGCAGTTGTCCATTTTCATCTACCAAATGCGCCTTGCAGTATACATCTCTCGATAAGAACTTCCGACGTTTTGGGGTAGTTTGAATATTTTGTGTATCTGAACTCGATGTTGAATCTGCATGAGTCTGCAAATTTGTATACATTATAAATTCAAGTTGTGCATGATTGATTTCATGGATAAAAAACATAAATTCAATTAGATAGTGAAAATATAAAACAAATCTGAAGTAAATACTACGTCTCCATATAGATAGGGAGAACTCCGCGATGGACTTTGAGAAATATTATGGAACGAGTTAGATTTTGAAGAATTGTCCATTCCGTATAATATATGATACTTTCTCCCTGCATTTGAGAAAAACAAAAATAAATTTTGGTGCACAAACCTAAATGTAATTTCAGTGCGTAATTTATAGATAACTGCACCAATGTGTTTTTGGTATTGCGCACCGGTGTCGTTTTATAACCCAACGCACCGGTGTGGTTTGATTAAGGGACGCACCGGTAACGAATAACCGCAAATAAAAAAAGCGCAACCCTATTTTCTTTAAGTGACAAAAAGAACGGTAAATTGAAAAATGGACGGAATAATATTTTCGAAAATATAATTTCATAAAACATTTCTTTAAATACTAAACATTTTTCATTATTTCACTATTTTTGCAAAAAAATTCAGCCAGATATTTGCAGGATACATACCTCGAGCAAACAAAGCACAAGAGCACTATGGAGCAAGGAAATACGTTTGAAAAGAAGTATTTAGACAATTCGAATTCCAAACCTCTACTGATTCAAACCTTGTACCATAAAATTTCAAACGATGTGAGTAAAGTTTATTGTTTTTTTTTACTTTCTTCTGCAGTTTTTTTATGCAGTAAAAGAAAAAATCAAAGTTTATTGTTATTTTTCACTTTTTCTGTAGTTTTTTTTATGAAGTAAAATAACAAAATCAAATTTTATTTTATTTTTACTTTTTCTGCAATTTTTTTTACCTTTTCTGCAGTTTTCAGATATTAAAAAAAAAAACATTTTTAGAAACAAAAACCCTAGATTCTTTTTGTTTCTACCCTTTCTTCTCCCTCTTTCTGTAATTTCAGACTTAGGGCTTCTTAGTTTAGATTTATATAGTTTTTATAGTCATAATACATCCAACCCACAAGACAACTTGCATAGTCAGATCCCAATCCATGTTGGCCCTTGCGTGAATCTAAAAAAAAACATATTTTTTTCGTCGGTGCACCCTGCGTAACATATCACACCGGTGTGCTCTTTTATACCAGTCCACCATGAAAGTACAATGATAAAAAATAAAAAAAATAAATTATTTTTTTATCAGTGCGACATATGTAACATATGGCACCCGTGCACTATTTCATTATGATGCGTCGTGAACGTGTTGTTTCGCAAAAAAAAAAATCCATTTTAGAAACAAACCCTACATTCTTTTTGTTTCTGCCCTTTCTTCTCCCTCTTTCTGTGATTTCAGAATTAGGGCTTTTCAATTTATATTTATAGGGTTTGTATTGCTAAATATAAGCCTAAGACATCCAACCCATGGGATGACCTGCATAGTCGGATCCCAATCCATGTCAGCCCTTGCGTAAATAAAAAAAAAAAAAAAAAAAAATCGGTGCGCCCTGTGTACCTGAGCGCACCGGTGCAATAAATTATCCTTGCAAACCGTGCAAGTATTGTGATAAAAAATTAGAAAACAAAATATTTTTTCTTAGTGCGCCATTTGTAAAATATGCAACCAATGCGCTATTTCATTATGGCACACCGCGAACATTCTGTTTCGAAAAAAAAACTTTCAAAAAATACAAACCTTACATTCTTTTTGTTTCTACCCTTTCCTCTCCCTCTTTTTGTGATTTTAGAATTAGGGCTTTTCAATTTATATTTATAGGGTTTGTATTGCTAAATATAGACCTAAGACATCCAAGCGACAGGACGATTACCATAGTTGGAACCCAATCCATGTCGGCCCTTGCGTGAATTTAAAAAAAAATAGATTTTTTTTTATCGGTGCACCTAGCGTAACCTAGCGCACCAGTGCTCTGTATTGTACAATCGCATCGCATAAGTTATGTGATAAAAAATCAATAAACAATTTTTTTTTATCGGTGCGCCATATGTAAAATATGGCACCAGTTTACGCTACAAAAACTAACACTCGACAATTTTTATTATTTTATGATGCTTAACCGGTGTGGTGATTGAAATGTAATGCATTGGTGCTCCTTGTTGACATAGAGCACCGTACGGTCTATTATACTGTTTGTGCGGTGTGTTTTTAAGACACCCATGCATCGGCGTCAGTGCGTACACCATGAATGGCGCATCAGTTTCTTGAGATTTTTTTTTACTTGAAAAGTTGACAATTTATTTATAAATATATTAATGAAAGATATGGTACAGGTTTTATATTGATAAAGAAATGACTGATAAGAGATCAAGTAACAAAAATACTGATAACACATCAAGAAAAGAAAAATAGGCAAGTTCTTTGTAAATTCTTTACAAAAAATATTATTTTTGACTATATGTAAGTTTAACTAATATGTATTATTTACTGTGTATCATGCAGAGCCACAAAATGACAAAGCTTGATAAGATTATTTCTGATCTAGGACCAGAAGAGCGTAAAATCTTGATGGAAAATTCAAAAGGATGAATCAGGTGAATGAAAAAATACTGTCAATCCAATATGAGTTTCTTTTTTTAATTTTCATTAATAATATAATTAAAATTATTAGATAACATGTGTCAAAAAGTCGATTAATTCACATTTTTTTAATGTTCTACAGGGACCAACAACTCAGAAAAGGAATGTAGTTTTGTTGTAGCCTCTACAAAACCCTCCAAAAATCCACACTTTAAAAATTTTTGGAGCCCCTTGAGCATAAAGAAAAGTTAAGTTAAAATCCGGGAGGGTTAAGTTGCTGAGTCGCAGATTTCTGAATTATGGAAAATCGTGACCCCGTGACCTTGCGACCCCGCGAGGTCGCACCTCCCTCAAACCACTGCATAATGCGACCTCGCGACCTCATTAATGTCCTGCATGCACGACGTTTTTATAAATAGAAGGGTCGCTAGGTCACATTATGCATGTTCAACAGATAGAAAGAAAACGCTTCTGACAGGTCGAATGGAGCGTGATTTTCCTGGGTAAGTTTCCATTTTCCTCCTGCTATTTCCTTTTATGATTTTCTTGCCTAATTTTCCCTACCTTAGCCTTTAAATTTCCCTCTTTCTTGGCCCTTTTTTTTCATTTGAGACTTAGCGCTTCCCCTTTTTGCTCGGACATTTACCCTGCTTGTATAACATTGTCACTGTTTCCCATCCAGGCCCTTATGGCCTATGTTCTGCTCCAAAAGCTCTCCCCTTGCTCTCTCTTGGCCCACTTAGCCTTGTAATTTTGAAGTTAGAGGGAAATAGACTTTACGCGGCGCGCGCCAAAACACCAGCAAACCCTAGTGTGACTTGCGACCTGTGTGACCCTGCGACCCCAGCCGCTAAGTCGCCAGGTTGCAAATCGCCCTTCATTCTATTTTCATGCAACTTCGCGACCTAGCGACCCTGCGACCCGATCATAGGTCGCAGAGTCACACTCCCATCGGTTTTCCTAGCATTTGCGACCCAACGACCCCGCGACCTGGTCGCAAGGTCACAAGGTCGCACTTCAGTCAGTTTTCCCACAACTAGCGACCCAGCGACCTGGTCGCAAGGTCGCAAGGTCGCAAAATCACAAAATCTTCGATAATATCAACATCGTGACCTTTGCGACCCTGCGACCCAGTCGCAGGTCACTAATTCAGCCCTTCCTGTGTCCCCAGTTGAAAGAATTAATATTTGCACCTAGGTTTGTATTGTCATGGCATCTTTCTTATCCTAGGAGTCTTTCATGAAGATGACAGGTGAATTCCAAGTAGACTTAGAGTGTGTCCCTATCTCCTTAGATTCAAGCAAAATGGGACCTCCAGTGCCTCAGAAAAAGAACAAGAGCCTGGAAGAAGAGGACATAGAGATGGATATACCAATTTCCCTGCCCCCGATCTACAGAGACACCCTGTGCACATTTGCCAAAGGGGACAGCATGCGTTGGTACCAAATGTACCAGGAGTTTTCTTGAAAGGAATTCCCAAAGTACCTCCCTGACCAGGAAGCATACATACAGGTCAAAAGGTCAAGGCTCCATCTTGCAGGTGCCCACCCGGCTATATTCCCATGCGCGGAGGTTATAGAATGGATTATACAGAACACTAACCCCAAAAAGTGGGTAATCATGGACTACGAAGGCAAGGCTTTCATGACTCTCAAAGGCTTGGATGCTCAAGTTTACTATGCATTGCCTGAACGAGAGGAGGACTTCACAGAATATTGGGCCATCGCCCATGCAGTTCCCATAATAGACACTCTAAAAGGGTGGTGGGAGGAACCCGAGAAATTCAAGGCCAAGAAGGATCAAGAATATCCAGTGGCAGGCCTTAGGAAAGTATATAAACTGGTGGCCGCTATTCTTTGCAAGTTGTACGGGCGCCCTGATCTCTCCACCTTCAGTGGCACGTGGGCAACCCTAATGGAGCATGTCACTACCCATGGCACCCGGTTCAACTGGGCCAACATACTGGTGGTCTCTCTTCAAACAAACATATCCTCAGCACTGGTACCAGATGATGGATATCCTTCTGAATTCTACATGGCCTCCTACTTATTGGATGTTTTTTTTTTGAGGTTCCAATTTGAGAGATGGTGGAATAATTGGGATTCAAAGTAAGCACGCCCAATCCACTTGGAGACAAAGGTATTTTGGGATTCCAAATAAGTAGGACATAGAGCCGATCTCTCAAGTTTTCATCCCATCTCTCTACAGAAATTTTTTCGGCCAGGATGCTCCTTGCATGTCTTGGCGAGCCAAGGAGATGTTAGGCAAGGTGGCGCATTGGTTCCCACTTGCTGAGCACACATTCATTTGAGTCTTTGGTTCATACAAGGCTCCCCATGCTATGCTCCGATATGTTACAGATAAAATGCTCATTCAAGAAGTATGTTTCCAGATGACTTCTGGTTTCTCTAAGCTCCTGACTAAGGGAAAGAAGAAGTCGTGGCCTGTGCTACCCCTCACTATCGGTACATACATGGTCAGAGATTTCAGAGAGGTAGAGGTAGAAGCAGAAGAGATGAAAATTTATCGCCTTGGGTCATTGGACCACCGGACATATGACCCAGAGAGGATAGTCCCTGATCACTGTAAGCGGGCTAAGTTCAAGTGGAACTACCAGCACACGGAATGCCCGGGCAAAGATGAAAAAATAAATTGGTATAATGCCGATAGGACACTCACTCTGGGGGTGTGGTCTGATCAAGAAGACCCAGATGACCAAACATTGGAGGACAAAAGTCATCAATTAGGAGGCACTTCTTCTTCTCAGGCTAAGAGGCCTCGAACTAGTATAGGGCATGACATTGCTTCCCAGTAGAAAGAACTAGAAGCCAAATCCCAGCAAGAAATAGAGAATAATATGAAAGAAGATGAAGAAAAGTGCAAAAGGAGCCTAAAGTCAGAGCAGAAGAAGAAGTAGGCAGAAGAGGCCAGGAGAAAAAATGAGGAACAAGAGGCAGAGGCTGAGGCAGAACGGAAACTCAAGAGAGAGTTAGATCAAGTGGAGGCCGAATGCCAGAAGAAAGCAGAACAAGAAGCGGTAGCAGAGGCTAAACGCAAAAGAAAAGCAAAACAGGTAGTAGCGGCAGCAACCGAACGTAAAAGGAAATCCGAACAAGAAGCAGCGGCAGAATCTGAGTGCAGGCGAAAAATAGAACATGAAAAAGCAGAAGTAGAGCGTATGTGGAAAGAGGAAGAAGAAAAGAGAATAAAAGAAGAGGAGAATAGAATACTAGAGAACATCGAGGCATCTCCCCAAGGCGTAGGATCCCAACAGAGCTAGCACCCCTCGAGGTACATGTAGTCATTACATGCACTACACTCTCTAATGTGAGTTCCTATGAAGGGAAAGAAGAGGAAGTATTCAATCTTACCAAGCTCACATATGATCAGTTCTCTTTCAAGATCCGACAGGAGAAAAGGAGATGCCTGGCACGAAACCCTTCTGCCTCATCTACAGTCACAATGGAGAAAGATATAGTCCTAGACACTAGGACTAACCCAGTAATGATAGCATCGACCAGCACAGCTTTCGTCGTGGCCACGGAGGAGAATGTAAAGAGAATGAGCAAAGAGATCCTCTCTCTACAAAATAAGCTACAAGAAGCAGAGTAGAGGGAGGCAAGGGCAGAGCAGGATAGGGTAGCATTGAGGGAAGAGATTCAGCAACTCCAAGACAAAACTGCCCCTATCAAAGAAGTACCAATCACCATTCGAAAAGAGATGGATGTATTAGAGGCCACCATGAGACAGGTTTATGGGGAAATGTTCACTATAAAAAAAATATTTTCCCCCTTGGTAAGAGCCCAAGAAGAAACCAAATAAAGGAGCGAGCAGCTGAAGGAGGCCTCAACTACTTTGGATAGAATGATAGAATGTATAGGTCGGTACCCCCAGGCTCCTGAAAACCTACCAAAGAGACACTAGATCCACACACAAGATTCCAAGGTCTAGATCCGGATTAAAATGTAGTCTAAAGATAAGCTGTCTAGGGACTTAGATAAGGTGATGGCCGCATACAAGCATCCGATAAACGACATCGATTCAATGCACACTCTACATCACATTCCATCACTAGGTGCATTGGGCAAGGAGAAGACATGGGAACAGGTGGATCAGGAGATCCATTCATTTTTGCAACACATCAAACAAGCCGTTGCCACTTCCGATCTTGAAGCATCACAGGACAACTTGAGGAAGTTCATTGTCACACAAGTCTAGATCTACACCAAATTGGCCTCCCTATCCAACCTGGTCACTCAGAAAAGAGAAAATTTAATTCCTAATGCTTTGGAGTGTCTGCATCGGTTGAGAGAAGAAGTTCCCTTGATTTCCCCTATAGCGACGGATTATCGTGCATGGCAGAACTTCCTCGGAGAACAACAAGTTGATGCTCCTAACCTCACGATCGGGTGCACCTCCTCATGATCAGATAGCAGTAGGTCGCAGGTCGCACTTGGCAGTAATTCGCAGGTCACATTTGGCAATAGGTCACATGTCACACTTCGCAGCTAGGTCGCAGGTCGCAGGGAGCTCAATAGTTGGGGAGGCGAAACGTCAGGAAGCCCAAAGGGAAAATTTTGGTCTATAAAACTCCCTTCAGGAAGAATGTAAAATGAACTTTTTTTTTGGGACTCAAAGAGTTAGAGAGCATTGTATAGAAGGATAACACTCTTTTTCATATGAATACAGATACTTGTCAAACTCCTTTTGGATCTGATGTGTTTTGTTGTGCGAACACTATGAGTATTTCTTGTACAGTTTCAAACATCTTTTGATTAATGAATATGCGCTTTTGATGGCATCATTCATGCATGATAGTTCTATGTAATTGTGTTAATGATGTTAAGTTTATGTATGCTTCCCCAATTAATGTTAATAACTTTGTTTACTGACATTTGTATTTTCATCGTAAACATTTGAGGAAGTGAAGGTTGTTCCTACCATAAAGAATGTTTTCTTCTGTGGCTAGAACAACATTTAAGCATGACCCTTACGATCTAATGTTGACAGTATTTCTTTTGGCTTCATGTCTTATTATTCGCTTACTTTCGTTAGACTTCTATACCAATAGGTGTCATTTTTCATGATTGACTTGTTGAACTATGCAATATGTTCAAACCTTTTTCTTGTTGCAAAGGTGTTCCATATTCTTAAAAAATCAAAAAATCAAAAAATTTAAAAAATGTAAAGAGGGTATACCCTAAAAGAAAAATCAAAGGGTGAAAAAATAAAATTGGCCAAAAAAGTGAAATAAAATGAACCCCATCAAAAGAAAGGCCAAGGAAAGTGTGCAACTCTAAATGCCACTACTTTTTGCTCTGATGTAATAAACAAAATTGTGTGCAGTTTGTCAAACTTTTTCCACAATTTATGAAGAGTCAAACTGTTTAAACTTGACTCATTCATTTTTCAATTTCATGCTATAGAATAGAGAATAAATATCTGGCCAAACAGTTTAATCTTGGCAGATAAGTAGATAGGTAGAGTTAATAAAAGGTGCTCAACAGTTTAATCTGAGCCCTTGGATGTAATAAGTATAGACTTAGATAGGTTTTCCATGTAAAAGAAAAAGAAGATTGATAAGGGTTTGCCAGTCTAAGTGCACCCTAATAAAGAAGAGAAAATGGTAGAGTAAGTAGGTAGGGTAGGTAGATGTTGTTGCATAATTACATGTGATGAATGATGGTTCCAAATGTGTTCAATTTTAATTTCATCACAAGTGCAAAGGCAGATACTACATTGGAAAAAGTTCACAGCAAAGAAAAGTCAAGATTATTAACTTCCCCTTCATTTTCCCTTAAAGATTTCACTAATTTCCCTAAGTGCTAAGGTATTTGAAGATTAGAGGGGCTCAAGGCATTTCCTTGACTTTTGGAGGGACCGAACCCTCGGCCCAATAATTGAAAAAACCTAAGTACTTGAAATCATCCATTATCACATTCATTCACCTCTCAAAAATCTTTTTCTAAGTAAAATTCCATTTTACTTAGGAAAATCCTTTAACATTTCATGAAAAGCCCTCAAAATCACTTTTATTCTAAGTCTAAGTGATGAAAGTATAATAATGCCATTTACTTTTGAATCTTCACTTTCTTGGTTATATTTAAGTATTTTGAGTTTACATTGTCCCTTTGTCATATTAACTCTAATTTATATATTAACTCCCTATGAAAATCACCTTTTCCTATTATTTATAAATCCTTTTATAGTAATATCCCCAAAACCCTTATATTATGACTTTTTAGCCAAAAGTATTTAATTTCTATTTTTTTCAAATAAAAAACCCACAATATACTCCCTTTTGGCTAAAATATAACATTAATATTATTCCCGCCCCCCTACAGTAAATAAATCGCATTGGTTTAATTATTGTATAAATAAAAATATATGAAAAACGTTTAAACATGTTTACGTGTTTAAAAATAAAAATAAAAATCGAAGTTTAGTTTAAACTAAAACTTCAAAGAAATAACCCATCCCCTTTGTATCTTCCCCTCACCCGACACCCTAACTAGAGTTAAATTTCCCACGTTCCAACTCTAAACTCTGATTTAAAAAACCAAATCCCGATCACTTGTCCACATATTTAAGGGATTAATTAACCCTCCAGGTTAATTAATAACCTCCCCAGCCAATCAAATTTCTCCTGAAATGATTAATTAATAAATAAACACATCGGGCCCACGCCATTAACTACCCTCCAACTCCCTGTCCCGTCCATCGTCCGATCGGCCGCTCCAAGATCGACGCGTCTTGCCGACTCACGGCCAAGTTGAATCGAAAGCAACGCAAAATCACTTGCCGCGGTTTTCAAATGCGTGATATTGTCGACCGTTCCGTGGATTCATATACTTTATCGTAACATCGATTTTTCAATAAAGTGTTGTTGGAGAATTTTTCGTAGTTTATTTGATGACGAATTGATGTCTTGGAGCTTTTACAGTGATTCATGTGCTTCAATACGTATCAACAAATCATTTATATCATGTAGTTTTGGTTTATATATGTTTACTATATCACTGTGTTTCATTTCTGAATAATTAACAAAAAGGATTAAATCAGAAATTGCTTAAGTGTACTCTGATTTCAATTGTTATTATTCTAAATGTTTTCTTCTAAACCAGTTATAAACAATGAATTCTTAATTGCTCTTGTTTCTCTGGTTTAAGCATTTGATTACTTAGTAAAGAATTCTTAATTGCTCTTTATTGGTAATCACTCATTTTCTTTCTCGTAGATATGTTGAAAGATTCTTAATTGCCTTTCATCCATTCTAAACTCATTTCATTCCTTTAAGTTCTATAATTGTTTCTCTGTTTTGACTATCTTGCCCTGTAAAGCCATCTTTCGTTGATAAACTTAATCCAGTAAAGCCAAATTTTTGACTTCATAGCCCAATGGCCTGAAATTATTTAATATTGCTCTCAGTTACCGAATTCCACCACCTAAATTCAAACAAAACCCTGGACTTTACAACTAGCCTAATATCTTCTAAAAACAAAGCTATATTTTATAGAGAGAGCCCTCTTTGGATACAGATTGGCTAGATTCTGTATCTGAAGGTTGGTTTGTGGTTACCTCGGACCCCTTTCCTCTTCCAACAACTTCAAGGAAAATCTGAGTGATAACATAGTGGCGACCATACTAGGGATCTGAATATCTTTAATGTCACTATTGTTTGCTTATAAGCTATAGACAGAGCCTGAAGATCAGCCAGGTAGCCTTTGAAATGCTTTTGCTCTGCAATTGCACAGTAAATAAATGCTGCTTCAGTCTATCTCTGGTTTAGCTCAATAACTGAACTTTGGTTTCAAACATTCAATCAGATTCTCTAGTTCAATAAATCTTTGAGAAAATTTTAAATAAAAATCTTTAATTTCTTGGAGAATTTGTCGAAGTTGTATTTTCATTCCATTTAAAACAAAAAACCAAAAATATAAATTTTAGGAAAACTGGCTTCAGAAAGGACTCGGTATACTAGATCTAATCCTGATCCAAATCCACCACCTGTATTCGAAAATCCGAATCTGATTCCTAGGATTCTTAGAAGTCAAGAAAGCTCTGAAAAAGAAAGTCAAGAAAGCTCTGGAAGTTCTCGACCTCTTTATAGATCAGCTTCCTATCCTGTAAAGTGGATTTATTTTGATGAAGAACCTTTTGACGAGCGATTTGAAACATCTTTATTTGTGAATTTTTCAGAAACTGAATTGTCCAGACTGGTTCCGGACCCATTATTTCTTGAATATTTACAATTGAAATTTGTTTCATTTCATCTTGATAGACATTTGCAAAATTCCATTCAATCTGAACAAACCTTTGAAGAAACTTCAAACATTTCTGTAATTACTACAGCTTCCCCAAGATCGTCTATTTTTCCCCAAACTTCTCAAACACAAGCTACTTCTTCTTCACCTCCGCCCACTACTTCTAGACCATCATCACCTGTTATTCCACTACACCTTCCGATGGCAAATAGATATGCTCCTTTGAGATTGCCAGGCAACCCTGGTGCTTTGCCCCAAGATTATCAAAGTAAATCACCCCTTTTGATGGTTCTGGTACTTACACTGCTCAACAACATACCAAAAGGATGAATGATTACTTTGAATTTTATGAAATAGACGCTGATGATGTTCGAATGAGAATTTTTGTCCAGAGTCTTACTGGGGAAGTCAGGACATGGTTTAGGGCTCTTGCTCCAAACAGTATTGCTGACTTACTAGCCCTGTATAGGGCATTTTTAAATAGATGGGAGAAGAAGAAAGACCCTCTTCAAATCCTATCTGACTTTGGAAAATTGAAAAGAGGACCTAATGAAGCAGTGCAAGATTATATCATTAGATTTAACGAAGCCTACAACGCTGTTCCCCAAAACCTTAGACCTCCCCTGGATTCAGTACTGGTTAAATTCCCTGATGGGTTTGATTCTGACATAGCATATTCACTTAGGGAAAGAGCCCCCCAAACTCTAGAAGAGATGCAAAGCATAGTTGTTAGTGTTGAAGCTAACTTGATAGAAAAACGAGCTAGAGCTAGAGCTGAAAGAAGGATGCCTATAAACGAAGAGCCTTCGGCTTTTGAAAGAAAGCTGGATGCAATTATTAAAGGTATGGAAAGACTGGGAGACAAAGTAGAGACAATCGAAATAAAGTCTTCTGGCGATGGTCAAAATGTTGTTAGAAACCCAAACTTCAGAAGAAATCAAAACCAAAATACTGGGAAAAATGTTCCTGACCAAAACATCAGGCCACCATTCCAGGAAAATTTTGTTGAAGGTTCATCTTCCGAGGAACCAAATGAGGATGTTGAAATAAATAACTTGACTGAACACAAGAATGAACCAGAAGTTTTCCTATCTCAAGATGATCAAGAAAATCACATTCTTGAAACATTTCAAACTCATTCAGGAGAAACTTTTGATTTTAAAGAAGGATATGATTCAACAATTTATGAAGTTCATAAACAATACAATTTGAGAAGTAGACGGCTTGACGTGCCATAGAATAGAAAACAGAAAGTTGTAAAACAAAACATCAAAGGTAAAACTAACACTCCTCCTGTACAAATTCTTTCTAGAGCAAGTCCTAACCCCGCTAATCCAATAATTGAAGATGTGTCTGATAATCAACTGAATAATAAACAACTTTCCAATACTTTTCCTCCTGTAGGAAACGTAGAAGAACCAGCAGAAGTTAATTCAGAAACACCTTCAACTCATAATCCCACTCATGAAAAAGAGAAAAACACTGAAGACCCAAAAAATAGAGAAAATCCAACTGTTCAAAATACTAGAGCTCAAACAGAAAAATCTTTCAATCTAGAAGCTGAAATAGGAAAATTAAAGATAGTTGTTCCATTGGCAGAATTAGCTAAACATGATGTCTATAGAAGCCAAATCAGTAGATCCCTTAACATTACTGGAATGGATGATTTAGTAAATGTTTTTTATGATCAACCCAAACTACTTTTTGGCCCTGAAGTAAATGGAAAACTAGAAAGTGGAGGAACTCCTCCATTTTATGTGAGTTTGAACGTACATGACAAAATACTTCATAACGCCATGCTTGATTCTGGAGCGTCTCACAATTTAATGCCCAAGGCTGTGATGGAAAGATTAAACCTAGACATTACCAGACCATATAAAGATCTTTTTTCTTTTGATTCAAGTCAGGTAAGATGTTTAGGTTTGATTAAATATTTGTGTGTTACTTTGGTGCAATACCCTGCGAAATCTATTTTGATGGATATAGTAGTAGCAGATATTCCTCCCAAATATGGTATGTTGTTGTCCAGATCCTGGGGTGCCAAACTCGGAGGATCTATTCAATTAGATATGTCATATGCTACTATTTCAGTATTTGGTCAACCTAAAAGACTATACAGAGAGACCTTGATGAAATATTTAGTCAGTAGCCATGAGAAGCCTGAAAAATTCCCTGTCTATTCAGTACATTCTGATATGGACTCTTTCATCCTTTATAATGCTGAATTGGACCTTCCTACTAAACTAGAAGCACCAGAAACAAAAACTGCAACTAAATCTATTGTTCAAATCAAAGAAATTTCTGAAAACAAAGAAACATCAAACATTCAAAAAATACCAAGAAAAATTGAAAATCCAGGGCTCCCTATTAAGAAACATGTTAAAATAGTTGATGAAGATTATGAACATGAAATTCTGTAGCATTTAGAATTTGATGGTTCAGTAAATAAGTTAGGAGTAGGAGCTGGAATTTGGATACGTAACGTTGAAAATGATCATGCCGAAGGCCATGCTTATAGATTGAACTTTAGATGCACTAATAATATGGCAGAGTATGAAGCTCTTTTGCTAGGGCTTAAACATGTCAAAAATTTAGGAGCAATTAGAGTATCAATCATAGGAGACTCTGAGTTAATTATTCAACAGATCAATGGTGAATTTTCAACAAAAGACCCCAGATTAAGACAATACAGAGAAACAGTTGTGGAAATTCTCAACACTTTTCTACAAGCTCAACTTGCCAAAATTCCTAGAAAACAAAATTTGCATGCTCACAGTCTTGCAATGTTCGCTAGCACATGTAAATTACCTTTTGGACCTAATCATCAGTTCACAGCTGAGATTAGACATAGACCTGCTATACCGGATAATCTTATGAATTGGAAAGTGTTTGTAAATAATAATCAGATAAATAATTTTTTGACCTTAGAAAATGAATTCTCTAACAGTAGTATAGATGAAGACACAACAATCAATGAATCTGATCAAATAGATGAACAAGAAACAGATATTTCAAAAGAGACTGCAATTCACATGTCATGGAATCTGATTAAACTCGTAGAGGGGGTGAATCAGTTTAATACATGCATTAGCCTTTTTAAATTTTCACCAGAGTTATTTACAGCTTAATATGTGAACAATCTTATTTGCAGCCAATATTAATTTATTGTGACACCATACTTAAGTTGAAAGCAGCAAGCAATTAAGCAGATTGAAATAATCACATCAACACATAAGAATCACACATAGAGACAGCAGATGTAAGTGGAAACCCATAAAGGGAGAAAACCACATCTTATTATTGTTGTGATGCAAAGGCAAGCTCCAACTCCCTCTCACCACTGTTTTTCTGCAGGCACCAACCTACAGGAGGCTCCTACCTCAATTCTGCAAGCTGCAACTTGCAAGGAAGCACCAACTCCCTTCAGTTTTCTGCAGGCACCAACCTACAGGAGGCTCCAACCTCAGTCAGCTACAACTGACGACTATCAAGCTGCAACTTGATAGGGAAGCTCCAACTTTCTCAATTTATCAAACTGAAAGTTTGTTGATTTACCTCAGATATCAGCCCTGTTCTGTAGCTTCTCCTTCTGTTCTGCTTTTCTTGATCTTCTCTGTCTTACTCTTCTATATTCTGCCTTCTCTCGATTTACTCTCACTTCTCTATCTTGAATATCAAGATGATATTATTTATAGATTTCTTCACATGACTGTTTGTATTCTTCTTGGAATTCGAAATGGAAAGTCATGTCTCTTTGCCTTCTGCCTTCTCACTCCTTTTATCAGCTTACTCAGAAATTATAACTGTAGGTGTCAATTTTAACATTACAGTGGGAGTTTGTTTTCTCTCGGAGACTTTACAATGCATCACAAACAATAAAAATTTAAATAAAACATTTACATTCAAATTTAAATGAGAACTCCAGCTCAACTCATTTAGTCTTTTGAATTGGTACGCATTTGTCTTTTCTTTGGCTGTCTTTGTATTTTCTGTGACTGTGTTTTATCTTCTTTCGGATCTGTTTGCTCTTCTATCCTCTGCTGTGGTGTAACTGCTGCATATGTGTAAATGTGCCTTTTATATCCACTGAATGTAAATATGGAGGAATTCCAATCCCTTTTATGCCATTAGTGTCTTGTTGATGTGGCAGGTTCCGCAGGCCGGAACATACATATATCACAAGCGTTAATAATCGCCCTCCCGTAAAGCTAAGGTCCGTGGGTCTAGAGACCACGCGGCTTATCGCAACTGTGTTATATATATAACTCAATAACCATTATATATCATATGTGTTATGCCCCCGGATCATATTCAAACGTTATTCAACATATATAATATATGCAATTTATTTGCAAATAACCGGACGTCCATAAGGATTGGCTGCCAATACGATTAAACCTTTATTAACTCGTAATCCTTAGTCAAACAGTCCCAATCAATTAGAACTTTGGCTTGGGACCCACACGTACAACTCATATGCCAACGTGGAGTCAACACTCAACCATTCGTATGCGCCTTATCATATATATATATATATATCAATCAACTCACAACGCCCCGTAATATACATTGAACCATGCAACATATTAATTTAGAGGCGGTAAGATTCCGATGGGGTAGCAGACTCGAGCAGATAGAGGAGGGAGACCCCCTCGGAATAAATGACGCCATCCTCAGCTGGGCCCATGGTTTCGCTACAGTGTTAATCTATGGTTTATGCCGGCTGTAAAATCTCAATCGCAACTCTTTGTTTGCATGTTCCGATCCCCTTGCGATTTCCGATTGCGATTGATCGCAATCGCAACTTTGAGTTGCAAGCCCCTCTGCTTTTTTTACCTCCGATGTGATTGGGAAGGGGTCCCACCATATAAAACTTCGTTTTGTGGGCTCCATATATATACCTTGGACCTTTGGTTATATGCTCTGGGCTTCATTGTATTCGCAAATTCTCTGTTTATTTAAGTTCCGAGATTTATCAATTGCGGTTTATAGACCCATCGGGTCTGGATTCTCATCGCAATCGCAATTTCCTATGGGTTACATATTATGTTGCTCTTGTGCTCTCCGATTGCGATTGGGTGAGGGGTCCCACCTTATAAGCCATTTCGTTTTGATAGTGACTTTGATTATATAGATATAAAGCACTCCGCTTGTATATAACTGTTATATATATATATTTTGCCGTTGGAGTGAAGCGATTCCCGGAATTATGTTTGTATATGTTATATGTGCTCCGCTTGCATATAGCTGATATATATGTTTATATATTTTGCCGCTGGAGTGAATTGATTCCCGGAATAATGTTTGTATAAGTTATATGTATAATGTCGGTTGGAGAGTGCGATTCCTAGAATTTTATAACGACTCTGCTTCTGCCTCTGCCTCTGCTACTCCTATCGCTCTGCCTCTGCCTCTATTGCTGAGATAACGGTTCTGCCTCTATTATATTCATTTCCTCTGGCTTAATTTGCTTCTTTGTTGCCTCTTTGCTTCAGCGTTGCCTCCTTTGCTTGAGCGCTGCCTCCTTTTCCATCAATGACAATATTTGCAACAGTCTCCCCCTTTGGCATTGATGGCAATCCATTTTCTCTGTTTTCTTTCTCTTTCTCTTGTTTCTTGCTCTTCCTGTTTGCCTGCTCTTCCTCCTGTTGTTTGTTCTTCCTCCCCCTTTGACATCAATGGCAAAGGGTTGCTTTCTGCATTTCGTTTCTCTGAGTTACGTTTAGGCCCTCTTTTGCTAACTTTGTACCATGCTGCTCCAGAGTGATGTATTAGACTTGTTGAGGGAACACTTTGAGGATTATCAAACTTGAATATATATTTTGTCTCTGTCTGATATAGTGAGTCGATATATGTTGTATAGCTGTGTTTCGTATGTAGTGCCTGTAATCTGTGCTAGATTGCAGACAGCAATGATGCATTTAATCCTGTGTTAACCATATAATCTGTGTTGAGGCTGTTGCTGCTATATATCTCTGCTATAATCTGTGCTAGATTGCCGATATATGTTTAATCCTTCTTTTTTTTTCATGCTGAATGCTGATAATACTGAGAATGCTGATCCTGTGGACCTGTTTTATGCTTCCCTTGCTTGCTGATTTCCTTTAGGAAAGATATTTTCGTTTATGCTCTCCCCCTGAGACTATGCTTTCTCTTTATATTAGAGAGTAGTATCTACAGATACTACCCCTAGTCTGTCTCTCAAGTATTCAAATGGTTCTCTGGCAAGTGGTTTAGTAAATATATCTGCTATCTGTTCTTTTGTTGGTACATAGTCCAGTTTAACTATTTTCTGAGCCACTTGTTCTCGGAGAAAATGATATTTGATTGGTATATGTTTAGTTTTTTAATGAAGCACAGGATTTTTAGATATACTTATGGCACTTGTATTATCACATTTTATTGAGATAGGTTCATTAATGCTCACCTTCATATCTTGAAGAGTCTGCTTCATCCACATGACTTGTGTACAACAGGCTGCTGCTGCTATATATTCTGCTTCAGTTGTTGACAGAGAGATGGATGTTTGTTTCTTGCTTAACCATGCTACCAGACTTCTTCCTAGATAGAAAGCACCTCCACTTGTGCTTTTCCTGTCATCTACACAGCTGGCCCAATATGCATCTGTGTATGCTTTTAAAGTGAAGCTTTTTCTTTTAGGATACCAAAGCCCATACTGTGTTGTTCCTTGTAGATATCTGAATATTCTTTTTACTGCAAGAAGATGATTTTGTTTGGGTGCTACTTGATATCTAGCCACTAGTCCAACTGCTAGCATGATGTCTGGTCTTGATGCTGTCAAATATAACAGACTTCCTATCATGGATTTGTAGAGTTTTTGATCTACATCTGCAGACCCATCATCAGCACACAGCTTGCAACCTGTGGTCATGGGAGTTGACACAGGTTTGCAGTCCTCCATTTTGAATTTTTTCAGCATTTCTTTTATGTATTTTTCTTGTGAAATAAATGTACCTGTGTTCTTTTGTTGAATTTGTAGTCCCAAGTAGAAACTGAGCTCTCCGATCATAGACATTTCAAACTCTATTTTCATTTCATCAGCAAACCCTTTTGCTAGATCATCTTTGTTGCTTCCAAACATAATGTCATTAACATACACTACAACAATCAAAAGTTCATTTTCATGGGCTTTTATGTATAGATTGCTGTCCACTCCACCTCTTTTAAAACCCTGTTTTTGCAAATATTTATCCAGTCTTGAGTACCAAGCACGAGGAGCCTGTTTCAGTCCATATAGGGCCTTTTTCAGTTTGCATACATAGTCTTCTTTATCTGTCAATGAGAAACCTTCTAGTTGTTCCATGTACACTTCTTCTTCTAGATCGCCATTAAGAAAAGAAAATTTTACATCCATTTGATATACCTTGAAATCTTGGTAGCATGCAAATGCCAGGAACATTCTGATAGCTTCCATTCTAGCTACAGGGGCAAATGTTTCATCATAATCAAGTCCTTCTATTTGTGAGTATCCTTTGCAGACCAGCCTAGCTTTATTTCTGATTACTTGTCCTTGCTCATTCATTTTGTTTTTGAATACCCATTTTGAGCCTATAACATTTTTCTCAGCAGGTCTAGGAACTAGTTCCCAGGTATTGTTTTTCTCAATTTGGTCCAATTCTTCATTCATTGCATTTACCCAAGACTTGTCCTTGCTGGCTTCTTCAAATTTCTTTGGTTCTATTTGTGACATCATGGCTATGTATACTTCTTCTGTCTGTTCAGTTAGTTGCCTTCTTGTTTGTACTCCTACATTCTTGTCTCCTATGATTTGATCTTCTGGATGGTTCTTTTGAGTGTATCTTGAGGGGGTTTTTGAGTTCAGTCCAGCATCTTCTGATGTTTTTCTTGTTTCATCATCATTTTGATCTTCTTCTTCATTGTTGTCTGATGTACTGCAGCTGTCTGTATCTCTAGTATTGTTTGGAAGTTCTTCATCAAATCTCACATCAATACATTCAATTATTTTCCGAAGCGTCTTGTTGTAGCACTTGTACCCTTTACTTTTGGATGCATATCCTAGAAATATCCCTTCATCAGCTCTTGCATCAAATTTTCCAAGATTTTCATCATTATTCTTTATGTAACACTTGCTTCCAAAGATTCTGAAATGTTTGATTGAGGCTGGCTTTCCATGCCATAGTTCATAGGGAGTCTTGTCACTTCTTGGCCTTAAGTGAGCTTTATTAAGGATATGTACTGTTGTGTGCACTTCTTCTGCCCAGAAGGTTTGAGCAATATTATTCTCTTGCATCATGGCTCTAGCAATTTGTTGAACAGATCTGTTTTGTCTCTCTGCTACTCCATTCTGCTGAGGTGTCCCTGCAATAGTAAATTGTTGTTTTATGCCATGTTCATTGCATAGGTCATAATCAGTGAATTCACCTCCTCTGTCTGATCTGATGCATTTCAGCTTGCATCCTGTCTGATTTTCTGCTAATGCTTTAAATGTTTTGAATTTGTCCAGAGCTTCCGATTTATTCTTGAAAAAAGCAACCCATGTCATTCTGGAGAAATCATCTATTATCAGCATAAAGTAGGACTCTCCACTTGGTGTTTTAGTTCTTGCAGGTCCACACAGATCCATGTGCACAAGTTGCAGTGGTCTTCTTGTTGATAACTCTTCTTTAGATTTAAAGGATGTGCGAGTTTGTTTCCCCAACTGACAAGATTTGCATATTGTGTTTGAGGGCCTTTTTATTTCTAGCATATCTCTGACAGCTTTCTTCTTGCTCAGTCCAATGATATGGTCAAAGCTGAGATGTCCCAATCTCTTATGCCATAACCATGACTCCTCGAGTTTGCTAAGATGGCAGGCTTCATCCTCCTCTCTCACTATGTACACATTACTCTCTGTTCGAACACCTTTGAGTAGAGTTTTTCCTGTTGTGCTTGATCTGACTACACAATCTTGTGCTATAAAGAGAACTTCACAGCCTTTATCACACATCTGACTGACACTCAGTAAATTTGCTTTCAGCCCATCTACATATAATACATCTTGGGCCTTTCCTCTGCCATTGTCTATGCTGACTGATCCTTTTCCCTTGATCTTTCCCGATTTGTCATTTCCAAAAGTGACATTGCCCGATTTCTTTTCATCAAGAGTTAAAAACTTGTTTTTGTCTCCTGTCATGTGTTTAGAGCAGCCACTGTCCAAATACCATTGACTCTTCAAATCTTGAGCAGTTAAAGCCAAGTCACATTTATTCGCCTTCTTTATCCACTGGAGGCCCCCTTTTGTTTGGTATCTTTTGTGAGGTGATGAATTATATCCCTTTAGAGAACACTTGGAAGATATATGCCCAATTTGATTGCATATACAACATTTGATTATATTTTTTGCGGAATTGTGAGCATGAACAAAATTGCTTTGACTCATAAACCTCCTTGAGGTATTGAACATCAGTCTTTGTCCATACTTTCTACATTCAATAATTCTATGGCCAAAATCCTTACAATAAAAACAATAACCATAGAAATTACTTGCATATCTGATGTAAGGTTGTCTCTTCCATGCTTGCCTCTTTTGTTGGTTTGAATCATTCCTCCTTGCATGACAATATGCAGCAATGTGTCCCTGCTTGTGGCAGACATAACAGGTGGCATTCTTCATAGGAGGGAAGAATCTCCTTTGATGGCTTCCAAATTTGACATACTCGGGAGCATATGATCCTTTTTCTGTTATCTTAGTAGTTATTGCATTCTTTGTTACTAGAGGTTTCTTCTACTCTCTGTCTCTCTTATTGCAGATTTCTTCTTTTGTAGGAATTATTTGAGCTACTTCCCCATCCTTCTTTGCTTTTACAAAAATAATCTCTCTGTCAACCTTTTCTTTTCCTTTACTTGATTCTCCTTCGTAGCCTATTCCAGTCTTTATCATAGGGGATCTTTAAGCAACCAAAATTTCATTCAACTTAATAGATCTTGTTGTTTGAGAAGGGTATATAGAAACTTTCTGTTGAGCTTTTTCTAATTTCTTTCTCAGACACAGAATTTCTTCTTCCAGCTTCTCTTGTTCTCGAGTTTTATCTTTGATTTGCTGAAGTAACATATCTTCTATCTTCTTGGCTTCTTCAAGCTTTACCTTCAACTGCATGAGGACTTCTGAATTTTGTTCTTCTTCCACACATTTTAGGAGAATCTCTTTTTGTTTTCTGCATTTTAGTTTGAGTCTGTCAATCTCCTCCAGAGCACTTCTTAGCTCCCCCTCAAGGTCTACTTCCCCTTCTTCTTCTTCATCCTCTAGTAGGAGTCCCTCAAGATCTTCTATGGCCATCAATAAAAATTCTGAGGTTCCTTCTTCACTTGAGGGTTCATCTGAGTCTTCAGATGCACTGCTATCTTGGTGAGCATAGAAGGATTTTCTGCTGAATTTCTTTCCTTTCTGCCAGTTCTTTGATGTGTCTTTCTCTGATTCTTGAGCTTGATTTCTTACTTTCTTGTGAGGACATTTAGCAGCATAATGTCCAACTCTTCCATAGTTAAAGCATTTGAAGGGAAGTTTACCTTTGTATCTACCTGAGCCTCTATCCAATTTCTTGACAAATTTAGCCTCTTCTTCATCAGAGCAAGAGCATATGTCTTCCTTTTCTTCTTTCTTCTTTTCTGTTTTGAATGCTGCCTCCCTTGTGCTTGACTTCTTCTGTGGGAGCCTCATCTCATATGCTGTAAGATTTCCTAGTAGCTGATTCATGGTCAATGTCTCCCAATTCGCTGTCTCTTCTATTACAGATACCTTGGGATTAAATCTCGATGGGAGTGATCTTAGAATCTTTTGCACAACTATACTTTCTGGTATGGTTTCTCCAAGAGCTTTCACATTGTTAACAATTTCTGCAACTTTTAAGAAGAAGCTGCCAACATCTTCATCATCATTCATTTTTAAGTTTTCAAACTGGGCTCTATATACTTGAAGTTTGGCAGTTTTTACTTTCTGGTCTCCCTCATGTATGCCTTCAAGAGTATCCCATATTTTCTTGGCAGTGTATTTGTGCATTACTTTAATAAACTATGCTTCACATAATCCATTCAGGATGGCATTCATGGCTTTTGCATTAGCTACAAAGCTTTCTTTAGCTTCTTTCTCTGTATCAGTTGACTTCGGGGCATATCCTAATTGCACAGCAGCCCAAACTTCTACTCCTAGTGACATTATGTATGTCTTCATCCTGATTTTCCAGAAAGCATAATTTTCACCAGTGAAGAAAGGGGCTTTATTGGTTGAGCATCCTTCTTTACTAGCCATCTTGGGAACCTAGGATCTCCTTTCAGTTGTTAGACTTGTACAAAGGAACCTGCTCTGATACCAATTGTTGAATCTTTGATTAAACTGAGAGGGGGGGGTGAATCGGTTTAATACATGCATTAGCCTTTTAAATTTTCACAAAAGTTATTTACAACTTTAATATGTGAACAATCTTATTTGCAGCCAATATTAATTTATTGTGACACCATACTTAAGTTGAAAGCAGCAAGAAATTAAGTAGATTGAAATAATCACATCAACACATACAGCCAGCTAAGTATAGAGATGTTAGAGCAAGTGGAAAACCCATAAAGGGAGAAAACCACATCTTATTATTGTTGTGATGCAAAGGCAAGCTCCAACTCCCTCTCACCACTCGTTTTCTCGCAGCACCAACCTACAAGAGGCTCCTACCTCACCCCCTCAAGCTACAACTTGGTAAGGAAGCAATAACTCCTTCAGCTTTTTATGCACCAACCTAGTTGTGAGGCTCCAACTCGCCGCCTTACAACCGATGACTATCGAGCCGCAACTCTTGATAGGAAAGCTCCAACTTCCTCCCTACTTCCTTCTCCATCAAACCGAAAGTTTGTCGATTTAATTCGTATATCGCCTTCCGTTTCTATAGCTTCTCCTTCTCTGTTCCGTTTTTCTTAATCTTCTCTGCCTTCTATATTCTGCATTCTCTCTATATATGCTCTCTCCCTTGCTCAAAAAAAACTCACTCTGCATATCAAGATGATATTATTTATAGATTTCCTCACATGACTGTTTGTATTCTGCTTGGAATTCAAAATGGAAAGTCATGTCTCTTTGCCTTCTGCCTTCTCACTCCTTTTATCAGCTTACTCAAAAATTATAACTGTAGGTGTCAATTTTAACATTACAGTGGGAGTTTGTTTTCTCTCGGAGACTTGCCAATGCATCACAAACAATAAAAATTTAAATAAAACACTTACATTCAAATTTAAATGAGAATTCCAGCTCAACTCATTTAGTCTTTTGAATTGGTATGCATTTGTCTTTTCTTTGGCTGTCTTTGTCTTTTCTGTGACTGTGTTTTATCTTCTTTCGGATCTGTTTGCTCTTCTGTCCTCTGCTGTGGTGTAACTGCTGCATATGTGTAAATGTGCCTTTTGTATCCGCTGACTGTAAATCTGGAGGAATTCCAATCCCTTTTATGCCATTAGTGTCTTGTTGATGTGGCAGGTTCCGCAGGCCGGAACATACATATATTACAAGCGTTAATAATCGCCCTCCCGTAAAGCTAAGGTCCGTGGGTCTAGAGACCACGCGGCTTATCGCAACTGTGTTATATATATAACTCAATAACCATTATATATCATATGTGTTATGCCCCCGGATCATATTCAAACGTTATTCAACATATATAATATATGAAATTTATTTGCAAATAACCCGACGTCCATAAGGATTGGCTGCCATAGTTATCTTACTGGAATCATAGTGGGGGTGACCCGCTAATACATGCATTAGCAATTTAAATTTTCACCAGAGTTATTTACATCTTAATATGTGAACAATCTTATTTGCAGCCAATATTAATTTATTGTGACACCATACTTAAGTTGAAAGCAGCAAGCAATTAAGCAGATTGAAATAATCACATCAACACATAAGAAGCACACATAGAGACAACAGATGTAAGTGGAAACCCATAGAGGGAGAAAACCACATCTTATTATTGTTGTGATGCAAAGGCAAGCTCCAACTCCCTCTCACCACTGTTTTCTGCAGGCACCAACCTACATGAGGCTCTATCCTCAATTCTGCAAGCTACAACTTGCAAGGAAGCACCAACTCCCTTCAATTTTCTGCAGGCACCAACCTACAGGAGGCTCCAACCTCAGTTAGCTACAACTGACAGCTATCAAGCTTCAACTTGATAGGGAAGGTCCAACTTCCTCAATTTAACAAACTGAATGTTTGCTGATTTACCTCGGATATCAGCTCTGTTCTGTAGCTTCTCTTTCTGCTCTTCTTTTCTTGATCTTCTCTGCTTCCCTCTTCTGTATTATGCCTTCTCTTTCTTTTCTCTTACTTTTACCCTTGTGCATATCAAATTGATATTATATATAGAGATTCTCACATGACTGTTTGTATTCTACTGGGAAGTCGAAATGGACAATCATGTCTCTTTTCCTTCTACCTTCTCATCTCTTTTCATCTTACTCAGAAAAATGTAACTGTAGGTGCTTATTTTAATATTATAGTGGGATATTTGCTTTCTTCCGGAGACTTGCCAATGCATCACAAACAATAAAAACAATTAAAACATTTACATTCGAATTACAATTTGAACTCCAGCTCACTCATTTTGTCTCTTGGCTTGCTGCGCATTTGTCTTTTCTCTAACTGTCTCTTTGTCCCTTTCTCTTCTCTGTATGCCTTTCTGTTTATGGCTGCTGTGTAACTCCTGAATTTATGAACTGCATTTTTTATTTTAGTTTCATACCAGCGCTTTATATATAAATGAATCTGTTGACTGTAATTCAATCCTTTACACGCAGCAAGTGTCTTGTTGATGTGGCGAGTTCCGCAGGCCGGAACATACATATATTACAATTGTATTACATTAATAATCGCCCTCCCGTTAAGCTGAGGCCCGTGGGTCTACAGACCACGCGGCATGTTTTAATACACCCGCAACAATGTAATATATATACATATAACAGCGCCCTTTCATATATACAAATAAGTAATTTCAACTCTCGGCATACATACATAAACCCGCGTTCACATATTCCTTTATTACAACGTCCTTCAATTATTAACGAAATCCTATAGCAATCGGCATTCCTTTATTAACTCGTAATCCTTAGTCAAACAGTCCCGATCAATTAGAACTTTGGCTTGGGACCCACACGTACAACTCATTTGCCAACGTGGAGTCAACACTCAACCATTCGTATGCGCCTTATCATATATATATATATATATATATATATATCAATCAACTCACAACGCCCCGTAATATACATTGAACCATGCAACATATTAATTCAGAGGCGGTAAGATTCCGATGGGGTAGCAGACTCGAGCAGATAGAGGAGGGAGACTCCCTCGGAATACATGACGTCATCCTCAGTTGGGCCCATGGTTTCGCTACAGTGTTAATCTATGGTTTACGCCGGCTGTACAATCTCAATCGCAACTCTTTGTTTGCACGTTCTGATCCCCTTGCGATTTCCGATTGCGATTGATCGCAATTGCAACTTTGAGTTGCAAGCCCCTCTGCTTTGTTTACCTCCGATGCGATTGGGAAGGGGTCCCACCATATAAAACTTCGTTTTGTGCGCTCCATATATATACCTTGGACCTTTGGTTATATGCTCTAGGCTTCATTGTATTCACAAATTCTCTGTTTATTTAATTTCCGAGATTTATCAATTGCGGTTTATAGACCCATCGGGTCCGGATTCTCATCGCAATCGCAATTTCCTGTGGGTTACATATTACGCTGCTCTTGTGATCTCCGATTGCGATTGGGTGAGGGGTCCCACCTTATAAACCATTTCGTTTTGATAGTACCTTTGATTATATAAATATAAAGCGCCCCGCTTGTATATAACTGTTATATATATATATATTTTTCCGTTGGAGTGAAGCGATTCCCGGAATTATGTTTGTATATGTTATAAGTGCTCCGCTTGCATATAAATGATATATATGTTTATATATTTTGCCGCTGGAGTGAAGCGATTCCCGGAATAATGTTTGTATAAGTTATATGTATATTGCCGGTTGAAGAGTGCGATTCCTGGAATTTTATAACGGCTCTGCTTCTGCCTCTGCCTCTGCTGCTCCTGTCGCTCTGCCTCTGCCTCTATTGCTGAGATAACGGTTCTGCCTCTATTATATTCGTTT
This sequence comes from Pinus albicaulis, assembly GCA_034641835.2. Classification (NCBI taxonomy): domain Eukaryota; kingdom Viridiplantae; phylum Streptophyta; class Pinopsida; order Pinales; family Pinaceae; genus Pinus; species Pinus albicaulis. Next base: position 548,214,503 of record CM076582.1, on the reverse strand, counting down.
CCTCTGCCTTCATTTGCTTCTTTTCTGCCTCTTTGCTTGAGCGCTGCCTCCTTTGCTTGAGCGCTGCCTCCTTTGCTTGAGTGCTACCTCCTTTGCCATCAATGACAATATTTCCAATAGTCTCCCCCTTTCGCATTGATGGCAATCCACTTTCTCTGTTTGCTTTCTCTTTCTCTTTTTGCTTGCTCTTCCTGTTTGCCTGTTCTTCCTCCTGTTGTTTGTTCTTCCTCCCCCTTTGACATCAATGGAAAAGGATGATGCCTCATCTCTCTGTATGGGTTTTGTCGTTGCATTTCCTTT
>CM076582.1:548103847-548214103 GCA_034641835.2 Pinus albicaulis | reverse complement strand
AGTTTTAGGCTAGTTATAGATTCAAAGTTTGTTTTGGGAAAATGGTGGAATCCATAAACTAAGGGCAAGGTTGAGGGCTTTCAGTCCATTGGGCTATGGAGTCAAAGGATGGCTTTACTGGATTTCTATTCTAAACACAAGATGGTATTACAGGGCAAGATAGCTAGACAGAGAACAATCCTTAAAATTTAAAGTGGGTGGGATGATCTTGAAGGGATGAAAGGCAACTAAGAATCTTTCACCATGTTCAAAGGAAAGAAGTGAATTGACTACAAACAAAGAGCAATAAAGGATTCTTTATTATAGCAATCAACGGTGCTTAAATTAGCGAAGCAGGAGCATTTAAGAATTCATGCTTATAGCTAATTTAGAAGAAAACATTTAGGAACAATCACATTTGAAAACAGAGTACAATTAAGCAAATTATGTTTCAATCCTTTATGTAAATTATTCAGAAATGGATATGATGGTATTATAAACTAATATAAAATTTCAGACAAAGGGTAGAAAAACTTATTGAACTGTAGTCCAACACATGAATCCTGCAACAAGTCCAGTGCTTTAAATCGTCATCCAGTAAGCCACAAGTAAATTTCTCCAAAAAGCTTTTATTCCGAAAATCTCAATGTTACAGCAGAGTAATAGAATCCACCCTCAAATGCTTCCAAGAGTGGAGTATTTATACAAATTCTAAACTAAAATATCTTGAAACAAATATCAAAATTGGTTCACAAATCTCTCCAACTATTTACATAAATAGAACTAAAGTAAAGGACACTCAAACTATTTGGCACTATTTTTGATGGATAGGTGATGACAAAGAGGAGAATTCGAATTTGATCCAAATCTTAGTTGATGATGAGGCATCCAAGTCACTAACTGCTTCCTTTCTTTGTGCAATCTGCTCCAACAATTCTGCAAACTTAGGGTCCAATGATATCTTCTTATTTCTCAATCCGTAATATATATGTAAAAAGTGAAAGAGGTTATTGTGGATTAATATGTTGGTGAGAAAAACCTCTTTCAGTTTCCCAAAATTCCTCTCCAGCTGTGCATAATATTCTCTGTAAAAAATATGCGTAAAACAGAGTTTTACAGAGTCTGAAAAATGGCCTGTAAAGATGCGCATGTATCTCTCATTATAAAACCACTGTGCAAAAACTGAGATAGGGTTTTGTAGATGGGTCTCTTAGGAACAAAAACCTCCTTCATTTTTGTGAAATGTATTTCTAATTGGCCACAATATTCTCTGCAAAATGATGACTTGACTGTAATTTTCTGCAAAAAGTGCTTTTCAACATTGTTTAATATTTCCAAAACCATAATAGCTGTTAGGAAAGTGAGAGAGGTTTTTGTAGATGGTACTCGTAATAACATAAACCTCCTTCAGTTTTGCAAAATTCCTCTTGTATTGGTCACAATAGTTTCTGCAAAATAATGACTAAAACATGTAATTTCTGCAAAAATGTTCCTTCTTGTTATGTTTTTTCATCTTTTTACTTTCTTGCTCTTTTGACTGTTTTACTTTCACTTTAGACAAACTTCAATTTTGGTGAAAGTACTTTCATTTATTTTTACCATTTTACTGCCTCTGTAACTTCATTTTTACTGTTTACCTTTGACTGCTCTGTAACTTCATTTTTACTGTGTACCTTTGACTGCTCTGTAACTTTGTTTTGACTTTTCACTCTGACTTTTACCTGATACACTTTATCCATTGATACTCTTTGATTTTGATACGCTTTGACTTGGGGATAAAACTTCTTTCTGATTTGGATCATAATTGGCATGATAGTAGTGGATAATTTCTGGGAAAATAAGGACTGAGGGGATGAGATATCTCGGGAAATTAGATTCCCACAACCCTATAAGATCTTGCCCCTTTGAGTATTCGTCTCTGCAGCGACAATAGCTCAATAGGGGACTTTCATCAAAATGCAGGTCTTTAATTTGGAAATCTTCATCTATCAGAGGTAAATAGTCTAATTCATGGTAAGAAGCATTCAATGGAGTGATATTAAGAGCTGTCGGGGCCTCCATTTTGGTTCTTGTGGATTCAAAATGGAGGTTTTTGGTTTTCTTCACGGGCCGGGCGGGATTCTTGAAACGAAGGGAATTGGAAGAATTTGCAGTTTCGGGGAGCAATTTCACAGGTTTAAAATCTTCAGGGAGGACTCAGTGATGATTTTTAACCACTTTTTCAGCGAAAAAACAAAGGAAATTGAGTTTTACTTGCAGTCGGGCGTAAAGGATAAATACCTGTTTTTAAACGGAAACTGGTTCTTTCACAGGTAACAGGTAATGGCGGGACTGTTCTTCAACACGGGCGCGACGGAATTTTGGGGCGGAATGATCAATTACAGTGGAAATTTGAAAATCGCAGCGGGAGCTCTGTCGTTTTCAGAATAACGAAAATAACAGGAAAAACGTGAAACATAGCTTATTTACAAGTTAAAAGGGGTTTTTTGTTTTTTTGAGGTGTGACGTCAGGGTAGTACGGGATGACGTGTGCATCGTCAGGCGGTAAGTGGTAAGCGGGAAGTGCCCGCACTGCTTTTGGTCGAGGGCGGTATTAATCGCGGGGGGAGCGATTCCACAGGTTTCTCGCCACGTGGATGGTCTGACTAGTCAAAACCACCCATCCCCCGCTGGTTAAAGAACTCACACGGGATGGGCAGTGGGATCAACGTTGGCCGTTGATCTGCGGGAGGCTGATCCAACGGCTGGGGTGATGGGAAGATGGGCGGAGGTTTCATGTGGGCCCCGTCGTACTTTTAAACACTTTTAAATGTTTTTAATCGCTCCGGGGGCTTTTAACTGGCGGAAATAGTTATTAATTAGTCCAGGCGACTTAATTAATCCCATATGCAAAAGAAAGGGGTTGTGGCGGGGGTTTGCTTAGGTGGAATGCCACGTGGACGGACCACGGTGGCACAAGACTTTTCGCAAAGTTTTATTGATATTTTTTGGTATTAAACATACATCTAGCATGTTTAAAGTTTTCGTGCATATATTTTATTTATATGGTAAATTAATCAATACAACTGATTCACCATAGGGGCGGGATTATAACATATTGATAATTTTAACCAAAGGGCATATAATGGGTTTTTATTTTAAATGCGCGGGGATATAAAATACTTTGGTTAAACTTCATAATAGGGGGGTTTTTTGGGATATTTATAAAAAAGGGAGTTATATACTTAGGAAAGGGTATTTCACTAGGGATTTAATATAATAGAGTTAAATGTTAATATGGCAAAGGACAAGGAAAATCAAAACATTTTTGTACATCTAAGAAAGTGATACTTGTGAAGTAAATTGCAACATTTTATCTTCAACACTTAAACTTAGAATAACAAGTTATTTTGAGGAATTTTTATGGAATTTTGCATGAGTTTCCTAAGCAAAATAGGATTTTACTTAGGACAAGATTAAAAATGGATGATTATAATGATGGATCATCTCAAGTACTTAAGTCTTTTTGATCATTAGGCCGAGGGTCCGGTCCCTCCAGAAGTCAAGGAAATGCCTTGAGCCCTTTTGATCTCCAAATACCTTAGTACTTTTGGGGGAAATTAGTAAAACTCTTGAGGGGGAAAAATGATGGGGGAGGTTAATGAATTTGACTTTGCTTGCTGTGATTTTCCAGTGTATTTCCTGCCTTAGTATTTGTGATGAAAGTAAATGATTAACCAACATGTAGCAGCACCATTCATCAGATAACACTTTGCAGCACCATCTACCTACCCTATCTACTTAACACTACCATTTTCTCTTCTTTATTAGGGTGCATTTAGACTTGCAAACCCTTTTCAATCTTTTCTTTTTTACATGATAAATCTATCTATTTCTTCCCTTATTACATCCAAGGGCTCAGATTAAACTGTTGAGCACCTTTATTCACTCTACCTAGCTACTTATCTGCCAAGATTAAACTGTTTGGCTAGATATTTATTCTCTAATCTATAGCATGAAATTGAAATATGACTAAGCCAAGTTTAAACAGTTTGACTTATTCATGAATTGTGGCAAAAGTTTCACAAGCTGCACACAATTGATTTATTACAAAAATGAAATAGCAGTGGCATTTGGATTTGCACACTTTCCTTGGTCTATTTTTACTTGGGGTTCATTTCTTTCACTTTTTTGACCATTTTATTCTTTTTACCCTTTGATATTTCTTTTAGGGTATACCCTCTTTACATTTTTTAACTTTTTTGATTTTTTGGTTTTTTAAGAATATGGAACACCTTTGCTTCAAGTAAGAAGGTTTGAACATATTCCATAATTCAATCAAGACAATCATGAAAGATGAAACCTATTGGTATAGGAGGCTAACAGGGGGTACTGAGTAGAAAATGGATGACTTCCCTTGTTAAAGCATAAAGGGCATGGGTGACCTGGCATCGACTGACACAATATTATAAGGGATAGGGGACAATGGGACTGAAGGCCATAATGTATGACACGAGAGGGACCAAGCAAAGAAGGATGGAGGACTATAGTGGGATACAAAGGGACTCAGGATAGACTCCATGAATTTGGTGATGACTCAACTCGGATGCTCAAAACAAGGGTGAATCGATGGTGCTACGACACAGTAAAGGTCCAATGGGGGACCATAAAAACATGAGTACAATATGGTATCTCATGACGAAAATCAACACGAACAAGGACAAGTATGGAGGCAAAGTGGTGCCCCAAGTATAAGTGTTGTAAGTGAGGAAATCTGATTTTGAGGATAGGTGAAGTGACCCAAAATGTGTCCCAATGAAGTATCAAATCGTGAAAAAAAACAGATGTTGGCTATCTAAAAGAAAATAAAACATGCATTTCGGGAGGGAGATGCTAAGGGTAATATTTCTTAAGATAGAATGCATTGCGAGGATTGGGAAGGGTGTGGCCTTCGAAGTCCTCTAAGAGGTATGCCCCCTTACCAAGATCCTTACTGATAATGTAAGGGCCTAGCCATAATGCGTCAAACTTCCCATGACTGAGGACATCATGGGCTTGGTCATATACTAGAACAAGGTCACCTTCATGAAAAATACGAGGGTGGAATTTGCGATCATACTGAGCTTTGGTGCATTTATTAGCCACTTCAAGGGTTTGTAATGCAACACGATGGTCTTCAGAGGTGCACTCAAGCATGATAAGTCATTGTTCTAGTGTTTGGGTATCAGGGAGAAGCTCAACGGCTAGGTGAAGGGAAGGGATTTCACACTCGATCGGTAAGAAAATATCCTCTCCGAAAATGAGGTGGAAAGGAGTAAACCTGGTGGCGGTTTTTACAGAATTTCTATAGGCCCACAAAGTAAGGAAGAGCATAAGATTCCATTTGGTTTTGTGCTTATTCACCATCCGTTGAAGCATGGTCTTAAGGATTTTATTGACTGCTTCAACTTGGCCATTACCTTGGGGGTAATAGGAGGAGGAATATTGATGCTCGAAACCCAACAGTGAGGATAGCTCACGCCATATATCATCTTCAAAATGTCGGTCGTGCTCGGCGACCAATTGTTTTGGAACTCCGAATCGAGCGATAATGTGGTTAAAGAAAAAGAGGGTTGTGGTAGCTACCATGTTGTTAAATGTTGGCATAGCCTCAACCCATTTTGTGAAATAGTCAACCGCCACGATGATATACTTATGGTTACTAGCGGATGGAGGTCGACACTCCATAAATTTGATGGCCCATTTATAGAAGGGACTAGTTGTGACGACAGGATGGAGGGGAGCTAGAGGAGCTCGCGCCTTAGGGGTGAAATGTTGGCAATTGGAACAGTGTTTGACTGCTTCAATGCAATCATTAAAGAGAGAAGGCCAAAAATACCCAGCGCATATGAATTTCTGGGCAGTAGAAAGACCGAAGAGCTGGCCACCACAAGTGCCACTATGGCAGGCATTAAGGACCTGCTCAGCTTCAACATGTGTGAGACAATGACGAAGGACAGTATCGATGCCACGATGATAGAGGTCGTCACCGGTAAGAAGGTAGCAGGGAGCCTGGTGTTGGAAATGTCGTCGAGCATCACGGTGAAGATGAAGGGCGAACTTTTGGGTTCATAAGTAAGTAACGATATTGCCATACCAAGGATCATCCGTGGTAATGGTGAATATGTGCTCATCAAGAAAATCATCATTAATTGTAGGATCCCGTGTACCAGTAGGTAATTCAGAAATGAGTTCAACGAGGGCTAAACCTTTCTTAATTTTTGGTGTGACAAATTTGAGGTCGAATTCCTAAATAATAACTACCCAATGAGTGTACTTCCCATTGAGGATGCAGTGACTCAATAGGAAAGCCATGGGGTTGGAATTAGTCACAACCTTGGTGGAACGCATGAGGATGTAATGATGAAGTTTTTGGACCAAGAACACTACAGCCAGTGCTAATTTCTCTTCATGTGAGTAGGATATAGGAGGACCTACAAGGTTCTTACTAAAATAATAGATCACATGCTCAATATCGTTGTCATCTTCCTGGATGAGGACTCCAACAACCGAATAAGTGGAAGTGGAGATGTACAGGATGAAGTCCCTATCAAATTCAGGAGGACGAATCAAGGGAGCGGATGTGAGAGCATGCTTGAGGGCATAAAAATACTCATGAGCATAGGTATCCCATAAAATGGGATGTTAGATCTGAGGAGCCTAAGGAACCCATGTGCGGTGGTGGCATAGTCAGGAATGAACCAACAAAGAAAATTAGCTTTGCCTTGGAGACTCTGTAGCTAGCGTAAGGTACGGGGAATAGGAAGCTCAAGAATGGCTTGAACTTTCAAAGGGTCAAGAGTTATATCGTCTTTAGACACTATGAAGCCTAGGAGATGGCCGGTGGGCACGCAGAAGACACATTTCAATGGGTTAAGGTGGATATTGTACTTGCGACATTGGAGGAAGATGGTACGTAGATCGTGGAGGTATTGTGCCCAATGTTTAGAAGGCGTGGTGAGTTCGTCTAAATAAGCAAGGTTAATATGAGATAATTCATGGAAACAGTAAGACATGGCCCGTTGAAAAGTGGCGCCAGCATTTTTAAGGCCGAATGGCATGACCCGGTATGCGAAAGTTCCCCACGGACTGATGAACATGGTTTTAAGTTGATCAACATGACGAATAAAGATTTGGTTGTATCCGAAGAATCCATCCATAAAGGATAGAACCTCATGCCCCACACACTCATCAATGATTTGGTCAGTAAAGGGTGTGGGGAAGTTGTCTTTCGGACAAGCCTTGTTCAAGTTGCGAAAGTTAGTGCAGCCACGGATGGTGCCTTGTTTTTTGAGGAAGGGAACTAGGTTGGACACCCAAGTGGTGTATTCGATGGGATAAATGAAACCATCCTGCTTGAGATTATTGATTTTGGCTTTTATAGCTTCATGTCTGGAAGGATTAATGGGTCTCAACTTTTGATGGATTGGATCGGCATCAGGCCATGTGTCGATATGGTGTTAGACAATGGCGGGATCGATTCTGGGAATTTATGAGTAGGACCAGGTGAAAATATCACAGAATTCTTTGAATAGCTTGGTGTAAGCTTAAATTTCTTCTAGGGTGCATTGGACGCCCAAGGTGATATGTTCTTCGATTCCTGGTTTGACAGAAATGTCAATTTTTATGGTAGGAGAGATATTGGCCATGTTTTCTTCTTCGAAAGCATCAGGTGCAGGGATGGGATTTTTAAACCAATCGAATTTATCGGGAATGAAGTCTTTAGTTTCCACAGAATATTGGTCATGGGATTGCTGGGACTACTATGGGAGGAAGTATGCACGATGGTGCATATCATCCCACGGAAAGTAAGGGTCGGTCATGGCTTCTATAATGTCTTCATCTGACTGGAAGATGGGAATAATGGAGGAAGGAGGATCACTTAATGAGGTAGAAAGACCAGACTCATCACCATGTGGAGAAAGGTGCACATGTGCAACATCATTGGGGGGAGACTGCAGGTAGGAGGTTAGGCGAATCAGCAGGGGAAGCCACCAAGGGTACTACCTCCTAGGGTCTCAAGGATGAGGATAGGTAAAAAATGTTGGCCGAAGACTCCATCATTTCAACATCGGGAGGGGGAATGTTAATGGGAGTAGGCAGATCCTCGGGTCCTACTGAAACAGAACTCGCAAACAAGTGATAAGGTATCTTTTCATGCTTAACCTTTAATTGGTGGTATGCGTCTAAAGAAGAACAATACTCATCAAGTTGGGGACAGAGGTGGGTATAATGGCCATGGAAATCACATAAAGCACAAGGGTGGTTTGTGCGCAAGGTTTTGAGTTTCGGGATTGAATCAAGTATAGTGACATAGACCTCAGGGATATTATATTCCGGAAACGTCTTGTTGACCATGGTCTTGAGATGCAGCAATTCAGGACATGTATGGGTGGTGTGACCGACAACATCGCACAAGGCACACTGGACAGCGTTCTTTGGTGGCTGAGGAGGGGTAGGGTTTTTCGGGGAAGCTTTGTCCTTAATTGCTTTTGAGTGAGCTTTTCCCCCTTTTCCCAATACCATTGCAACAGGAGATGGTTCCTGTTGAGGTGTGTGAGGCACTATGGTATCGGGAGGAGTGATGGGGACCGGTTGAACCGGGGTCAAAGGAAGGTAAGGTTTGGGATGATCAGGTGGGGTGGCAGCTGGGGGATCAAGGTACCAGATGAGAATCCCTAGGGTCAGGTTAGGAAGAGATAGGGTAGCCATGACAGGTACCAAGTACACTCCAGGAGGTGGAATGAATAATGGTATATGACCGAAGGGGTAATGGCCAGGTGGAATGGCTCCAAGGTGGCTAAGGCCTGGAGGAACCGATCCAGGAGGGTAAATAGGCTCATGGATACTAGCTGTAGGCAAAGGGTCAAAAGAGAAAGGTTCAGAAGGTTGACACGAAGTGCTAGGAGTACGCGGCGGAGGGCGAGGTGGCTGACTAGCTGAAGCAGGCCGCTTGAGAGTAGCCTGAGACGATTGCATCATTCAAAAATTCGATAAGCTAGGATCAGAGACAGGAGGAGGAGGAAGACCAGGGAGGGTTCCAAGAAAAGAGGAGTCTTTGTAGATGCCGAGAGAGACACTAGTCAAAGAATTGACGGTTTTCTTATCGGCTATAGAAGAGATGGTCGTCTCAGTAGAGGTCTGAGATTTTCACTCATGATATGTCAACTGGTCAATGGTGACTATCTTTCCATTATGATTGAAAGAAAACTTGCGGAAAACCACGGATGGGACAACAGAAATGGCATAGGTGTAGTCCACCCCAAGACAATGTTGTAATCAAGAGGGGCATCGATGACTTCAACGTCAACGCAAACAGTCTTTCCTACAAGAGTGATAGGAAAATTACGGACTAGGCCAATGGGCTGGGAGGTGTGTCCATCCCACGCTCGAAGGGTGATCATGGAAGGGGAAAACTCAGGAGATCCAAGTTGTTTCCAAACCGAAGCGGACATCACACAGGTGGATGCCCCCCATCAATGATACACCGAGAAATGTTAGCGTTCCAGATTTTGACTAGGATTTAGAAATCTAATGAAGCAGGAAGAGGAGGATGTTCTGATTGATGGGCATCAAAAACAATCAATTGGTCATCAGCAGGATCTATAGTGCCCATGGCAGATAGTAGAGCCTTCTTTTGAGAAGGGAACGACTGGAGGAGTTCCAATGTTGAAATGGCAGTAGGAGATTGTGCCAAATCATCTACTATGATATTCAAATGAGCAGCTCGACCAGAAGCAGCATTTCGGCGTAATGTTCCCTTAGGAATCTTGGTATGAACCTCAAATTTGGGCTGAGGGATATGCCAGGGACCATTGGATGTCGAAAGAGGCTCTGTAGAACCTGAAGAAGGTGACTTAGGGAAAGATGGAGCAGGAGGCTCGGGGTACTGACAGGACCGAGTTTGAAGGTTAAGGTCGACTGGTAGAGGTTGATCAAAGTTCATCATGAGGATTCGGTAATCAGAGGAACCAGAAGGGGGAGGTTGAGTGGCCACCTATCCGTTAGGTGGTTAGGTAGCCACGAATCCTTGCTGGGGGAAAGGATTGGTAAACACAGTCGGTTGAGTAGTGGTCACATTGGGGGGAGTAGTAGGGGAGGAATTCTATCCTCACAATGTGGCCTAAGACTCCCACATCTGTCGCATCTGTGGTAAAATGGTACAATCATGAGTGTAATGACCATAAACACCGCAACACGAACAAGGCTTATTTGTATGAATAGGACTGTCCGGCTTGGGCTAAGTGCCCTATTGCTTGTTAGCAGTGTTAGATTCAAGACCTTGAGGATTGGGTCCACGAATACTGGGGGAAGATTTTTTTTTATTTCCTTTCCTCTTCCTTTGAGAAGAAGGAGGATTAGTCGTGACCTTTTGTGCAAATACTTGCCCCGGAGGGGGTGGTAGTTGTTGTTGTTGGGGTTGAGAAGGCAAGGGAGGCAGAGGTGCAAATGCTGGAGGAGCTGGGGCACCAGGCTGTGGATAAGGATAATGGTTAGGTTGGGCAACATTGAGGTAAGTAGGAGGTTGGGAAAAAGGATGAGGCATGTCGTATCCTGGATACATGCTACCTGGAGGGGGAAAAGTGCTGGAGTTGCTGACCCCTCCCGAAGGGAGACCATAGCCCATAGGAAGGTGAGTGTACGGATGAGAAAGAGCTCCAACGATACCATCGGGAGAATGGGATGCCCCCAGGGTGTTAGCACCACCGGGTCTGGGGAGGTTAGGAAGGATGGTATAAACATAACCAAACTGAGCATAGATTAGGTCATATTTCAAGGCTATTTGGAGGGCGGATTCTTCACTTTGAGGAAAATACGATGCAACGTATTTGTCGATGGCAGGTAAGAGAGATCTAAGGAACCAGTCCATGTAGACCCGATATTCGAAGGCAGGAGCTCAACATAGGCTCTTTCTTCTCCACCATTCCTAAACATGATCAGATAGGCGGGTCGCAGATGATTGACGAAAAGAATTCAATAGTTCAGTACTAGTGTCGTATCAGAGAGGGAGCTGTAAATAAGAGAAGAAGACTCGGGCAATGGTCGCAAAGGTGGTATGGGAAGAGGAGGTCTGATCAACATACCACTTAGAAGCTTCGCCTGTAAGCATGCGTTGGAACAACCGAAGATGGATGGAATCATCGGTAATGGAATTGGATGGACACCACAAGTGAAAAGATCGGATATGGTTGGAGGGATCTTCTCCAGCAAGGCCTTCGAACTTGGGAATGTCGGAGGGGAGCTTGGTTGGCATAACAAGCCAACCAACATCGTGGTAGATATGGTCATTGATCAATTGATTGAAATCAGGGAGACTGAGGCCTTCCATGTAAGGGAGCAAGGGGACAGTTGAGGTAGTTCCTGTGGCAGTTCCACTAGTAACATTATCGGCAGTAGGGCTGAGATTACCGCTAGCATTAGGCCCTGGACCAGACATAGTGAAGGTGACAGGGGGAGAAATAGAAGTAAAAGGAGAACCCAATGAATCAGAAGAGGAGTCATAGTGCAAACTCGGAGGAGGAATAACTCGACAACAACAGGAAGGAGTAGGTCGACCAACCAGAAAATAAGGATGAAGGCAAAGAAGTCTCCAGGATATATGCCTTGGGGGCGCAATGATGACAACACAAGCACGGAATAAAGGAAAGAAGAATGACCAACAAGGGCAAGGAGGTGCAAAATCAAGTGATTACAATGTCGAAGCAAGGGCAGAGAGGTGTAGTGTCAATTTATTTTACAATGTTTTAAAGTATTTGCCTGGCGGTGTTTACCAAGATCTTCTTATTTTAGGGTGTGTGCGTGGTGTGTGTTAATTTTAATTTTTAAACCCAGACGTTTTGAGAGGAAAATAAAAATTGTGTTGTGTAACTAAAAATAAACCTGCAGAGAACAATATATACTACTGAAATAAAAAAAAATTAATAGTTAAAAATGCATCAATCTAACCCAAAGAGGCGTCTCTAAGAAACTAGTCTAACGGAGGGAAAAAAATCTAGTCAAAACACACTAAAAATAATCCAATAGATCTAAGGTCGGGAGGGACATGGATCTAAAGGATAAATCTGCTGAAAAGAGGTGCAGAAAATAGTAAAGAGACAGAGGTAAGGTTGCTATAAAAGAGGAGGTAAACAGCTAAAGGAAGTAGGGGAAAGGAGGTGACCCTAAAGGAAAAACCAAACAAAACTATATGAGGTGATTTGGATGGAAAAATAGCTGATCTAAAAGGGAATCTGAAGATGAGGTATCAGATCTGTAAAATAAATGGTTGAAACTCTGAAAATTTAGACACCTGCAACAGCTAAAACTCTTCCACAGAAAGTGGAGGGTACTGAAGCCAGAGGGGGCTAGATTCCCACTTATTTGAGTAAAACATAATAGGAATAGGTCTAAACGGGCGGAGATAGAGGTTGGACAACCCTGACAGAAGCTTCAGACAAACCGAGAAAATTTTCAAAAAAACTGCAGAAAATGGTGCAGGTCACAGGTTCTGACCTGTTTTCTGTCCAGGTTGCAGTTTTGAGGATGGAAAGTGCATCCTGCAGTCTAGGTCACAGATTCTAGGCCAAAAATTGTGACCTACACTCTCGAGTCTTTCGGCAGAAGATTTTAGAAAAAAAATTCGTCTGAGTTGCGGCTGATGTATGTTACCTGCACAAGAGGGCCATAAACACACGAAAGTTAGAAATTTTAATGTTTTAGGGTTTTATGGGTGAAAAACAACATAAAAATAGGAAAAACAAAAATTTTAAGAGAAACCCTAGGGTTTGAAGCAGCTGGATATGTAGGAATATGAAAAACGACAGCGGTCGTAATTGAGAACCCGTGTGGATTGGCCAGTTGTTAGGATGAATCCTTAGTGTAAGTGTACAAAAAAATACCCTTTTAACTGTGCATAAAAAACAGCCCTAGCAACAAAATATGGCTGCTAATATCTTTAGATCTGCAGTTAGTTGATCAAGAAAAATGCTGCAAAAATCCAGATCTATGCATAAAAAGACATTAAGCAGTAAAAATAAGGTTTTTCTCCATGCATCCAATAGACAAGACAAGAACAATATTTTTTTAAGAATTTTATATTAATGGAACCTGAGAGGAAAACAAGAAATGTGTTTCCAATTCTCCTCAATGGGATGGGTTCTTGGAAGTCCTTAGCACTTCATATATAGAATTTCTCTCTCTTGTTGCTGTAGAAAACCCAGACAAACATAGAACTCAAAGGGAGCTCACAAAGAAAATAATAGAAAATATGACAATGATAATGACTCAAAGTCAGACTAAGAGTATAGATCCAGAGTGATCTAAGAGGCAACAAAAGGTGATGAATGGTAGGAAAAACCCTTCTATTCATAACAAAATATTAGGTCATTCTATATCTTGGTGCATGATTAAAATAATATTAACCAAATGATCCATCTTTTATAGAATATTTTATTATATTTGTTGGAGGGGAAAGGAATTTGACTTGGGTCAAATCCCTTTATTTGTAAATAATAAATAAATAAATGATTTATTTATCATTTTAAGGAAGTGATTGAATAATAATTAAATAAATAATGATTTATTCAATTATTTAAAAATGATTTAGTCAAATTTAACAAGTAATATCATTTAAATAAGGTTTAAATAATTATTCCTAGAAAATAATAAGATAAATAAGGATTTATCTAATTAATTTCCTGGTTTTGGGTTAAATATGACCAGGAATAATAATTAAATTATTGTTTAATAGTTATTCCATGAGGAAAACCAAACAAATGTAGATTTGTTTAATATTTCCCCTTGGGGTTTCCTGTTTAGACCATAAACAACCTAATAAATGTGTTTTATTAAGTTATTTTACATAGTGAAAGCAATTTTACATAGGGTAAAATTGGTGTTACATGGTGTACTTGGGTCCATCTGATAATAATAGGTTAGATGACCAAAAAATGGTGTAACAAAAATCCCCTTTGAGCCTTGGTGACGAATTGCAAAGACCTTGTGGAGATAGCAGCTTCTGAAGTTCAACTTATTACATATGGAGACATAAAATTACATAAGAAATGATAATATAAACAAGTACCCCGTTTTCACCTCAAAACATGCTTTGAAGTGAAAATTACATCAAGCTTAAAAGAACAACTCTTTGAATTTTCCAGATACCATGATTTTCAGTTTATTTTTCATCCTCATGTCCTTGCTAATACTTATTTACACTTTCATCATCAATTTGACTATGGTGGAACCCTAAAACCTAATGATACCAACCCTATGACCTAATAAAATGAATTTCAGAGTGAAAATGAATCATTACTGAAGACCATAAAGAGCAGAACTAGCAAGTATTATTCATGAGGGAAAACTCATGAAGTGACCACTACCATCAGTGAATCCATGACCTAATGGAGTGATAAAATTTTTATAGTATGGGACTCCTACTATCCAAATGCAAAAGAGCAGATTTTGATCATTGATGGCAGTATGACAAGACTGACACTAACAATCTAGATCTGAAGTACAATCAACTAATGAACTCTTCTAGGAGGTTAAACAACACACTCACTAAGAAGAGCCACTAGTATAGTCTAGATCTGAGTAGATCTAGTGTCTTCCACTGCTGCAACTCATAGAGACAACCCAACCCTCAACAAGATCAGTGTTGTAGGTGTAAGCTGAAGCTTGGCCTGAGAGTCTAATGTGGAAAAGATAGCACAAGCCTCCTTCGAGAGCTGCTCAAGGAATGAGGTGGGATTCCTGAACAACAAGACCCAACAAGGGATGTCTGAGCAGACAATACCTTAAGAAAATAATATCTTCAACAACCCTCTCTTGTTTCTCTCCTCCTCCTTTTATAAGATTGGAGTCTTGTCAAAACCCTAAACCACTTCATTGGTTTAGCCTCTTTCACATGTAAAACCTCCTTCTAGAACTACGTTGTCGCTCCAAGAGGGTCAATGCATCTAGACTACGTTGTTGATATGGTCATGGTTGACTTGGTCAAGTGATCAACCTCTTCCACACCCAAAGTGTCATCATTTTAACTGGTTAGCTTGATTTCCATTCACATTGAGTTTTCTTTATTTAGGATCCACTCTCTGAAAATAAATTATGTTGACTTGGTCAAACTTGACCTTGTCCACATAGTCTAGACATGGTTCGCACACGTGGATGCTAGATTTGGTTATTTCATGATCCCTTTTCACACCATAAGGGATTTTTATTCTTACTTGAGCAAATTATGAGCCTCCTTGCTCAATTATTCATCCATCTAGATTTCAAAAGAAAAATTAATATTCCTATTATATGCAAACTAATTTAGGAATATTACAGTCTCCCCCTCCCAAATGTTACTTGTCCTCAATCAACTGCAAGGGTGCTGCAAAATCTCCCCTTCTTCTCTTGTGGCCTCCTCATCCAATAGTCTCCACCATTGCTCTGAATTTTCTGCAATAGTTCTATCTTCCAATGGTCCTTCCTCAATGTGCAAGTTGGCCCTTGGTGAGTAAACCCAATGGCTCTCATGATGAAAGAATGCAAGGTTGTTATGGAAACCTTCTTGTTTATCCATGGCCTCCTCAAGATAGAAGTGATGACAAGCACGGGGAATTTCATGATTCATGAAAGACTCCCATCTCCATCCTAACATCCAAATGAAGTGGATCACCTCCCAGCTTGGAAATCCATAGAAAAAATCCTCCCCAATACATATGAGAGGCATGTTCTAAACAAACATATGGCTCAATCTACAAAGAGGCAAGTGATCTATCATAGTGGCCATACAATATCTCATGCTCCCATTGAATCATGCAATGCAAAAATAGTGGGGAACTCCTTCCCCCAAGGACACATCCCACCAATGTGCCTCTCCTCCAACCATGTTCCCAAGAGTAAGAACATTTTCATCATATGGAATCATGATTAGAATCATGCTAGCTGCCATGTATGATAAATGAGAAGGAATATGTTCCCTCATGTGCAACCAGCACAGTTTTATCCTTAACTGCCATAGAATAGGATATGACAAGTGCCTTCCCCAACACTTGTTTTCTGCCTCATCCCTCCTGAATGTTTGGAGAAAATGCATCATAGTTGGTGTAAAATTATCACACCATGAAGAATATAATAGCTTTCCAAGATCCTCCAAGGAATGACCTGCATCAACATAGTTCATGGCCTTGATTAGCCCATGAAATCCATCATAAATAGTGCCCACTTTTGGAGAAATGTTCTGCAAATGAGTGTTAGAAAATATAATCATATAGGAGATACATTAAAATATTTAGGAAGACAAGTTTCTCTATATACTTGTTTTACATCAGTGAGGTAACTCATGAATGAGTTCCCTCTTACACTCAATGAGTAACGAGGTGTGAATGATGGCTCTTCCCAAGAGCTATCTTCCTCCTCATCTACCAAGTAATCCATGCACATCTTCATATGAGTTTGCACCTCTTCCTTGAACCCTTCCCATATGAATCCACCTAAGAGAGTATGATATGATCTAATGAAACTAGTGTGTTTGGAAAGAAGAATATCATAGGTTGCATCTAGTAGTCTCTCCTTGAACTTAGAGTCACTAATCAAAAGAAAAAGATTATAGAAATAGATGACTCCATCAACTACCTTGAACCTCTCATCCACTACTTCCCCATCAAGAAACCCACATGTGAAAAGGTCCTTGGAGTATTCCATCATGAGTTGGGAATTACAATAAGGATCTAAACTCCGCAAAAATGACAGCGTTGTAGAATTCTGAAATGCTACCTCTGTCATATCATGGCTCCCTCCTTTGACATCCTTGATGTAAAATTCACATGTTGGAGCTTCATAATCTCCTCTTTGCTGCCCCATTTGTAGTTGATCTTTATCAAGACAAGATTGAAGCATATGGAAATCAACTTCCCCTCGGAAATTCCTTGTCTTCCAAAACTTCCTCATTTTGGCCCATGTATGCAAGAGGGTTACCATCCCCTTGCCATGTTCAGAAATATTCTTAGTGAATGAAGGTATCATGGGCTGCCCCAAAGACATGGAGTTACCATGTGTCCTCATTCTCATTCCATCATAGACATCTTATTTCTCCTCTCTCAGCGCAGATAACTGATTGGAAAATAGCAATGCCCCTTTCAAGAAATTGCTCACCTCTCTTCTGAATTCATGAGATATTCTATGCACTGTTTTGGCTTTTCCCAAGGCTCCCTCCTTAGCCAAGTATGAAAATGTTCCCCATAGTTGAGAGAAAACATTATTTTCCCTCCAATCAAGAGGTTCTCCTGGTGAAATACCTCCTTGCAAAGAGGCATCAAGGCATAAAGTAGGATGTGGATGTAGGTGGACAAATTTTCCCTTACCATTATTGCATAGGTCCTCTTGCCTTCTTTGTTATTCCAAGCTTTGAAACAGACAAGGGTTCATTCTCTCCATATTGTGATGCCCTTCCTCCTCTTTTCCTCCTTCTATCTTCAAGATCTCATCATTTGGAAATGATGGTACATGTTGCTCATGTGTTATGCCAAGAGCTTTATGTGTGATATCTTTGGGAACTCCTTGTAAGAGTGCAAGAGTTTCTTCCCTTGGAGCAAGTGCTCCATCCTCCTCAACATGAAGTGCTTGAGGTGCCTTTGTTGTGACTGCGTTATCATCTCCTACCTTCCCCTCCTCCGCTTCAATAACTTAAATTGTATCATCATCAATAAGAGACCTTAGATCTTGATCATCTATTGAAGGAGAAATCTTCATGCTTTCCTCTTGAGAAGAGAACCCTTCATCCAATGGAGATATTGCCCTTGGAAATGCATCAAAAAAACTTACACCTTCTTCCATGGTTTTAAAAAATGGAGTTGGATTCATAGACCCTTCCAACTCATGCAAAAGATTTTTTTGATATGATTTGATAGTGTTAACAGAAGATGTTACACATGGATCTCCATCAAACCTTTCCACTAATATTTCAATAAACCTTGCTTAAGTAGGTGTATTTTAATTCCTTGAGGAAAAGGACTCAAACTAACACCAAGAATATGATTTTACCTTCAAAATGCAGCGCTGCTACTTTGATGGCTTCAATTTCTGAAACTTGGTGTTGCTACACAAAGTTGTCTAGCTCCTCCACCCAAACCCTTACAGGACATTTAGGCGATCCATCAAATTTAGATAGAAAGAATCTACCCACATCATGTTGCTTCCCCTTTGTGCTTTTGTCCTCCTTTATCTTGCAGAATCCTTGGAAGTTCAAGTCATCTTTGAACTCCTTAGATTGACCTTCATACTCCTGCAAATACTCTCCAAGAGTCTCCTTCTCAGGTACACCTCCTTTCTTCATTTTATGAAGAAATCACTGACAGAACGTTGAATATTTGGTGATATGGCTGAGTAAATATATCCATCAGATGAGGATTTAGAATTTTCCTCATGTATAGATCTTGTAGATATGATCGGAAGATCTTCCTTCCCTTGAAACTCGAGGAGTTTCACTACTCCTTCTCTCTTCTTCTTGTGCAACCTCTTTGGAGAGGTTCCTACTGGATCTGAAAAGTGATGAGAGAAAAATCATCTTCTTCATCATTCTAACCTTTCTGTTTTCTTGATATTATTTTTTCTTGAAGCCCACAGGCTGAGCCAAAGATCTTGCCTTGATACCACTGTAATATTCCCAATCTGGAACAGCTCAACAAGCCTGTTGAAATAATGCACTTTTGAGAATTCTGTGCATATAAATTATTTTGAAGCTCCTGGATCCCTTATATCAGCTCTTCTAAGATCTCAATCCAAAAGGAGAGAAAAAAAATCAGACTAGGTGGGTTAAACAGATCTCCCACAAACTAGTCTAGCTGAAAATCACCCAAAGAGAGGGGTTGCAGCTATATGCGAAGGACTGCTTCAGAAATAACATAGATCCACTGAAGCACAATAGGAAGATGATATAGAGGTTCATAAATCATATGTATAACAGCAAATTAGATGTACATTACAGCCCATACATTGTACACGAGAAAGAATGAGACATTACAACAAAAATCCTCAGAAATGAGGTGTTACAACCATAAGAAAAGACTACATAACCATGACAGTGTTATTTGTAGGGGCTGAAGCAGAATATTATTAATATTCAGATCTAGAGCATATTTTTACATAAAAAATTATATCTAATACAGATCTATGTACAAGAAATGTTGATCTATACATTCCCCTTGGGGTTTTGTGCAAAACATGAAGCACAAAGAGTAGATCTGAGATCTAAGGTTGCAGATCTGCAGAATGATTCTAAAATTTCTGAATAATACAATGGAACAGTAGATAATATCTGAAACAATGTGGATTGGATGGCCAATCTATGGATAACCACAGTGAGAGTAATATTCCTAACACCAGAGATCTCTCCTCCAAAATGCAGACAAAACACCCTGCAACTTCTCATTTGAAAATAACGCAGTCCAGGGAGAGAAACTGCATTGTAGCCTCTAAGAATTATTTGGCCTGATGCCAAGGTATAGATCTGAAGTAAAATCAGCTAATGAGCACTTCTAGGAGGTTAAAAGACACACTCATTGATAAGAGCCACTAGTATAGTCTAGATCTGAGCAAATCTAGTGTCTTCCACTGCTGCAACTCACAAGGACAACCCATCCATCAACAGGATCAGCACTATTGGTGTAAGGTGAAGCTTGGCCTAAGAGCCTGATGTGGAACAGATAGCACAAGCCTCCTCCGAGAGCTGCTCAAGGAAGGAGGTGGGATTCATGAACATGAAGACCCAACAAGGGATGTCTGAGCAGACAATACCTTCAGAAAATAATATCTTCAACAAACCTCTCTTGTTGCTCTCCTCCTCCTTTTTTAAGATTGGAGTCTTCTCAAAACCCTAAACCACTTCATTGGTTTAGCTTCTTTCACATGTAAAACCTCCTTCTAGAACTACGTTTTCCCTCGAAGAAGTTCAACGCATCTAGACTCTACTGTTGATATGGTCATGGTTGACTTGGTCAAGTGATCAACCTCTTCCACACCCAAAGTGTCTTCATTCTAACTAGTTAGCTTGATTTCCATTCAGATTGAGCTGTCTTTATTTAGGATCCACTCTCTGAGAATAAATGATGTTGACTTGGTCAAACTTGACCTTGTCCACATAGTCTAGACATGGTTCACACATGTGGATGCTAGATCTGGTTATTTCATGATCCCTTTTCACACCATGAGGGATTTTTATTCTTACTTGAGCAAATTATGAGCCTCCTTGCTCAATTATTCATCCATCTAGATTTCAAAATAAAAATTAATATTCCTATTAGCTACAAGCTAATTTAGGAATATTACATCAAACCAAAGAGGCTTCACCTTTAGCAGCAAAAGATTCAGTTTCTACAGGTTCATTTATGACTGCTATTTTTAAAAAAAAATTCTTGAGCTCTGATTCTATCATCTCCATTTTCTCCTAAATCTTTCACTTGAATTTTAACTTTCTTTCCCTCTGCCTGCAACCAAATATTCCTCTTCCTAGTATGTTTCATTACCCTCTGTAGAGGACTGATTCTTTTCAACAATTTCTTTGAATTGGTCAAAGCCTCATCATAGTGATTGATTTTCTCATTTACATTTTCTTTGAACTCCTCCACCAATTATTCTTCAAGCTTGGCTTCCTCCAATATCAATTTAGTTTCAGTAACTTCCTCCCTTTGTTCTCTCCGCTGCTCATTCAAAAGTTGCACTTCAGTTTTTTCAATAACTTTCTCTTTAGCTTTCCTCTGCATAATGATTTCTCCCTTTGCTGGAGATAAGTCAATGATGACCTCTCCCATATGTTGTTTTTCTTTTTCTGTCACTTCAGTCTTTTTATTAAACATGACACCTTTTGCAAGTTGCAACCTGGTGAGTGGTTTTATTTTTTGGAATACAAAACCAACATATTCTCATGAGAAGTCAAGTTTTTGGTAGTGATACCCTTCTTTTTCTTATTTCTTCCGTTGATATCCACAACTTTGATCACTGGAGTTTCTTCTATGTCTATGGCTTGAATAATTCCTCAAGGTTGCCTTTCCCCAGTGTCTGGCTCCTAGTTATTCTTCCACTCTTTTTGATGGGCTTTAACTTGATATTTGTAGGTGTGGGTTGTGGAACCTATATTTCCTATGCATGCTTTATGTCAACCTCCATGGGCTCTACAATGGGTTCCATTTCCTCTTCATTTACACCCTCAGCTTCAGTTATAGGTTTTTTATTCTTTCTTGAAGGACTGGCTTTTGATTTAGGTGTCTTCTTGGGTGTTAATGCATCTACTTCATAAACACTAAGAAACAAGAATGTGGCCCAGTTTCTATTCAGATTTTTCAACTCCTCCAACACCAGTATCTTGATCAATCCATGATGAAAAATTGAAGTTTCACTTCCTTCAGGCCTAGCTTGGACTTTTCAAAGATCTTGCCTAGGATTCTAAATAAGAAAAATGGAAGTTCTAGGGGTTGCTTATCAGTGAAATGTAGCAATATTATGAAATGATATTGATAAATCATATGGAACCTCCCTTCATATGTGAAGTATTTTTGAATTACAAGAAGTAGTTTGGAGTAGTTTTCTTTAAAGAGGCTCCTTGGGATCCCAGATATCATATCTAATCCAATGTGTTTAGGTTTCATTAATTCATCACAATTATATAATTTGAATTTAGTGGCTTTAAAACACTCTTCTCCCATCCCTGAAATATCTCTAGCATGGGAAATTTTTTAAGGAGACACCACAAAAATTATCACACCCACCTTTGAAGCAGTGCCCATGAAATTCACTACAAAGTCTTTTCGACCTTGAGCGTGATAACCTTGAAGCTTCTAGCATAACCTCATGCAACCAACATTGGTGAAGGTTGCTGCAATGCTAAGATCCAAATTGAGCAATTTTAAATCCATGGGCTCATACCTAACAACTGAGCCCCCTTTATTAGTCTTCCTCTTCATGGCCATCTCTCTTAACTCTACACTGGCCTCCTTGACAGTGTAACACCTGCAAAGAAGAGAATTGCACAACAATAATCTTGCAAACAAATATGGACCTCTCTATGGATGATGAAAACAACTACACTCAGAGGTAAGAGGGAAATATGATAGAAAAGGGTAAATTTAAAAGGTAAGTTTGGAATATGAGAGGGATGAAGACATATAAGTGAGGTTAAGTGAAATTATGAATGACCAATGATGATTACGCATGTTTCATGACTCTTCTAACTAATCACGTAACCTCATACCGACCTCTGACCTCTAAAGACTCGACACCTCACCCTTACCTTTATTGATGCAGAAAAACATGATATCGTAGTGCTTTCAGTTATAATTCTGACAGATTCACTATAGACTGGTCAGGAGAGTCTGTAGTGAAAAAAAACTCATTTTCCATTAATTTCATCGTGGACTCAGGAAAAAATAGATAGGTGGATAAAAACGAAATTTAAACCAATTCTTAGAGATTTTTGGTGGATTTTTATGGATTTGATAATGATGACATGACAAGTGGGAGTCTTCAAATTTAGGATTATGACTAATTCCCCAAATTTTATCAATTTCATGAATTAATTGACTAAGACAATAAAAACTATTCCAAATGACCTTCCTAATCAAAAATGAATTTTTTTTGGTGATAACAGTGGCTCCACTGGGTATGGTGTGCCCCTGTGGTACAACAAAGAACCTTAGTTCCAGCGCGTTTCTTCAAAAAATGAAATTTTCTAAAATTGATGAATACTTCCTGAATCTCTTATGGCCTTCTCCTCGGGCTCAAGATTTGATGATGAACTCATTTTTATTTGAAAAAAATCATAACATAAAATGGAATATATAAAATGGAGTGTAATTCAACAAAAGAAAGTAGAAGGAGTAGTGTTTTAGAAACATTCCATTGACATGTCCTCCTCCACACAGTTGTCCATCTATCTCCTGAATTATAAATGTGTTGTTTCCATGCTATGCAACTATCATAAATGGCCCCTTTCAGATGTTCTCAAACTTTCCATGCTTCCCCTTCTCCTCAGTTTTGGCTTCCCATTTCAAAACTACATACTGGATCTTGAAATTTTCTTCCTTAGTCTCTCTGTCAAAATTATTCTTTACTATGTTTTATGATTGTTGATGATTGCCACACACTTCTTCTATTTTCTCTTATAGAGCTATGAGCTTGTTTATCCTACTTTGGATGGAATTGAGTTCTTCTTCAAGCCCTTGTAGCAGTTTCATTACCGGGACCCCCATAGAAGTTGGAAAAATTGCTTCAACTCCATATACTAGTTCATAAGGAGATGTACCTATGTATCTCTTAGTAAAAACTCTATCAGCCCACAGAGAAAAAGTTGGTTTCAAATGCCATGATCTTTTATTTTCTTGCAACACTTTCTTGATGATCTTGATTATACTTCTATTGGATGATTCAGCTAAGCCATTAACTTCAGGGTAATAGGTTGTGTGTTAGGTCCCTGTAATTTGTCAGATTGGCAAGACCAAATAGACAAGGGTAACATCAAACCAAATTTGGAGTCCCAGGACCTAGCCTTCCTAGACTTAGAGATGACTCTCTCTATATTTGTATAAATGATATGACTTGATAGATTAGGATGCTGATTTTAGGCTAGTTAAAATGATAGGGTTTGTTTGTTTTGTTTTGTTTGGTTGGGTTACTTTTTAAATAGAACAGATAGAGTAAGAGAAATTTAAACCATTGGGCTATGGGGTCTTTGAAAGGCTTGAATAATACAACAATAAATCAATGGTGTTTCATAGGGATAGTTAGCAAATCCAAATGGATCTTAATAGCTTATGTGTGTGTGAAATGAACATTAAGTGGTGAATTTAGTAGGTTTAAAGGGAAATTAAGAATCTTTTAACATATAATATAACAAGAAGAGTCTTTAAGAGTAATATTATTAATAAAGAATCAAAGGACAGGGCGCACCATAAACTTCTTTGACCATACTTCACCAAGTAAACTTTAAAACAACAATCAAACAAACCCTAGAGATCATGGAACTCCTAAATTCTCTAGTTATTTACCTTCAAAGAAAGAAAACATTTAAGATAACATATAGGTGATGATTAAAGAGCAGGAAACTCCTAAATTCTTCAATCAGACTATAAAATACCTTCAAAGTGACCATTAAAGATAGAATAAAGGATAGGGAAACCTATAAACTTCTTCAGCCAAAACCTAATCAATAAACTTCAAAGAAAATGTCTTAAAAACAATGCTTCAAGCTACACCAAAGGACAGCGCATACCATAAAATTATTTGGCTTGACTGCATTAAATAATTTTCAAGACAAAAATCTACATGGAACTAGAGAGCAACTAAGAATTCTCCAATCAGACCCAGCAGAGGAAAGTTACATCTAAACAACAGAAAGTAGACAGAATTAAGGTGCCTCTGAACAGCATATCTTAATCTAAATTTTCTACTCTGT
This sequence comes from Pinus albicaulis, assembly GCA_034641835.2. NCBI lineage: Eukaryota > Viridiplantae > Streptophyta > Pinopsida > Pinales > Pinaceae > Pinus > Pinus albicaulis. Next base: position 548,189,697 of record CM076582.1, on the reverse strand, counting down.
CATAAGGGAAAGATGAAAAATATGGAATACATAAGAATACAAGTGTAAAATCATAACAACATCACCATTTAAACAAGTTCATGAATCCTATGAATATTCTTGCTCCATTGATGTTCAGTCCAAAACAGTCACAAAACTCCAAAGCCAACTTCTTCACAACTCAAAATCTATATCATATTGAGCTCAACAATCAACCAACAAAAATTATGAAGCATACATGCAGTATTTATCTAAAAAATTGGGATGTGAAACCCTATCTAGGCTTTTAGAAGTCATTTATTACATAGTAAATATATTTTGACCTTTAAGACCATGCAAGGCCCAAGGCAAAAATATCTAAACTCATTTATGGCAAAAATAGCTTCTAACATAACTATTTGAGTTAATTTTGGAAAAAGTTTTACTTTAGGCTCCAAAATATATTTTTCAATAACTCTTGGTAAGAGCGCAGCTCCAACGTATAGGGGTGTAGCGCCAGTGCAAATGTGTAGTGCTAAGACTAGGAAAATGACCTGTTTTGTAGCTGAGTTTTGGAGGACTTCTCGGTGTCCAAATGAGCTCCATGATAGCTCATTGGAATGACTTTCCTGTCTAGTTTCCAGAGCTTCCTTCAGTTTTCAAAATGGTTCCCATTTTCCTTGTCAAAAATCACTTCTCCCAATACTTCTAAACGCGCAGCGCTAGTGTTGAAAAGAGGGCAGAAAGGTGATTTGTTGGTAGTTTTTTGCCTTTTTGGGGGACCAATTTTTCTCCGAATGGTCTGAACGTTTCTAAGGATGATGTCCTTTGCATTAGGAACATGTATATTTTGACTTGTTTCCATTTTAGTGCCCAAAAAAAGAGCGCAGCGCCTGTGGCGCTGCGCATTTGGCCTAATTTTCTGCAAGCCAAACTGTCAAAATTTCAAAATTTGCACAAAGTGCCAAAATTTGGAATTTGCTTTGCTAATCATGGTTAGGAGGCTTGGAGGGAAACATCAGAAATAATTTTGAGATTTTCCTTCTCTTCTACCTCATTTAGAGCCTAAATCTTTGCATGGGATCATTTGAGCTTGGCCCTTGCAATCCTGTTTCTCATGGCATAATGCTTTGCCATCTTTCTTTTGCATGTTAGTGTCTCTGTTGGCCTTCTCTAGCTGATCCTGTAGGTGAAATTTTTCCCTCTCAAGCCAAGATTCTCTATCTTTTCTAATTTCTATGGCAAGAAGCTCACTGGGAGTGAGTTTCTCTACCAATCCTGCCTCTTTCTCTCTTTCCCGGGCTAAAGCCTTCTTCAACCCAAATATCCTTGGTCTCTTACTAGGAAGTTGTTCTTCCTCATCCTCACTATCATCAAAAGTGCCTGAGGTCTCATCTAGAAAAGCCTTAGCTCTTCCAGCATATTTCTGAGCTTTGATCTCCCTGACCTCACTGATGAGCTTCTTTTCCTCTAATTGTTGATTGTCTAACTGAAAATAGTTAATTACATTCTTTTCCCTACCAAGATTATCTTGAAGCTCACTAATGTTGGCATCCTTTCTTTTGAGTAGCATATTGGTAATCCTATCCTCATCCTCATCTTCAAGGTCAATTAGTTGAAACTCTTTCTCAATTTCATGCTTGTCCTCCTCCTCAACAATGACATGCTCTATAACCATTTCCTTACCCTTATCAAGCTATTTTTCTTGTGAAGAAGGCATGGCCCCTTGCACCTCAAGTGCAGCAAACACATGCATGCAGCCCTTTAGTATGTCAAAGGAAATGGCTTAATTTCACTCATTTTACTGCCATCTGTCTTAAGGTTCTCATCACTGCTTGATGCTTTGTCATCATGATATGAGGTTGAGGGGTTGTGGAAAGGTGATGTGGAAGGGTCATCATGAGGTGAGGTTATGTGAGTGATTGGAGATATATGAATAACATGATGTGATGGAGGAGTGGATAATGGAGGATGAGAATATGAGGGAATATCCTGCAAATGATGGCCAAGTGTAGTAGTGAAGATCTCATGGGAAATGGTGATATCCCATGGAATTTTTTTTTGCTAGAGATGGTGCATAACCACCATCTTGATAAGTGAATGATGAAAAAGTCTCTGCATTTTTTGTTTATAGTTTCTCTTTTGCACAATGTAGGCCATTTTTTCGATGCTACGGAAAAGATAATATGGTATGTATAGCATCCTTACTCTAGTCAAATGCATGAGAACATGGATGTGGTATGAGTATAGGTAGGAAAACCTTCCCTCGCATGTGAAATACTTTATTATTATCTTCATTTTGGGTGCATATATCAAGCAGATGAGAAAAAGGGAAGATGGATTTATGGTGGTCTTTATACCTAGGTTTAAGGTATGGTTCAAAATAACTCATGTCCAGGTTTTCTTGTTTGAACCACTTTTCTCCCACACTTGGTATCCATGTAGCAATTGTAATGGCATTGGTAGACAACTCAAAGGTGACCCCAAAAATATTGACTTGTTTCTCATGCAAATTGATAACCAATAGTCTTGTTAGCTTCGAGTGGTTTTGGACTTGTTGTACTCTTTCACAAAATTCAAAGCATCCTCCATGTTTGAAGCAGGAAACAATAAGAGGAGATGCCATGAGTTCCCTTGTATTGAGGGGTTCAAATATTTATCTTCCCTCCCTTGTGACCATTTTTCCTTGGCATTTTGGATTCACCACCACTGTCTTCACCCTGAGACATTTTAAACTCTGTTTTGGAAACCCTAGGGATGTTGTGAAATGAATGAGGGGAAGGAATGAAATGAGAGATTTTCAAATGAAGGGAGTGAGTGTGAATGAAGGGAATGGATATTGTGACAAACAATATGAATGTCAACCCTCAAGCAAAGTAATTACCCTTGTCTATAACTAATACTCTTCAAGGAGGATGAAATAAGCATATAGAAAGTGATCTCTGATTTGTATCTAGGGTTTGATTAGGGTTTCATTTCCATCGATTAAACGATGACCAAAATAGCTTTAAGAGGGGTTATGGTACGCACTTACCATTTATCAATGCTCTGGAGAACCTTGGCAAGAGTTTGGAAGAAATTTGAATTTATTTGGATGGCCCCAAATGTTAGAAAACCTTTATGCCCAAACACACAACATCAATAGTTGAGGGCGCAGCACTGAGCTAAGCGCACGGCACCAGGCTCTGAGCGCGCAGTGCCTTTGAAAATTAGCACAGGGCGCTTTCTAGAAAGGGCGCAACGCCACTTCAAGCATGCAATTCCACCTCCCAGGAGTGTAACACCTTCAGAAAACATGTGGAGGAAAACTGTCAAGCATGCAGTGCCAACTCCCAGGCACGCAGCGCCAAGACAAACATACAGTGCCAAGAAGTTTTTCCCAAATTCACTCAGAAAACTCACAAATTCTTCTCTCCTTGAAACTTCTAGCGCTTTTCAAGGCAACAATGATTCATATGAAATGTAAAATGTGATTTTATAGACTTGTAGATTTAATTTAACTTTGAAAACCCATTTTCTAATGTTTGAAACACCTTTTCCTTTTCTCACTGATATTATTTACATTTTTTTCTTGCAGGTTTGTTGAAGTCATGAAGTTGAATTTTCTTTTTCTCCTTGAGGCATGACAAGTTTATTTTGACAACTTTGGTATTTAAACACAAAGTAGCATCTTCAAAATATTCTATATTTTCCACCATAAAAATCAACTCATATTTTCCACCTTCTCTAGCTATCTTTTTCAAAAACCCTAAGTGTTTACAATTCTTTACAGAAATCATCAGTGTTGTATTCTAAGTTCTCTATATCCCTTTCAATTTCATTCATTTCTTTCTAGTTCACCTTACCTTTTTCCTTATTCCATCAATCTTTTTTGATAAACTTTTTTCATGTTTGGCCTTATGTGCTTCCTCCATGTCATTTTCTTCAAGTGATCACTACTTTGGCACTCAAATGGACTAACCAACTCATAACCCAAATCATCTACAATACCAAGTGTTTCCTCTTTCCTTTGTTGTAAGTTGTTTTCATTCAAGAGTAGAAAATTTACATCATCAGTACCTTCAGCTGATAAATCTTTCAACACTCCTGTAGAAGTGCTAAATTTTTTCCATTTTTCTCACGTGCTTGTTCTGAACTGAGAAGATAATCCTCCTTGGAAATTTTAGGTCCTTCTTGAATAACCATGCCTTGACATTCTATTCACATTTGAGCCAGATTCTAGCAAAGGAAAATAAATGCCTAAAATATCCAAGGATGACCTTAAACAATGTAAAACACTAATGACTTAGTGCGAGGGTCCTTTGACCTAATTTTGGCTGAGATTTGACCTGGAGATTTTCAAGTCAAAAAAAAATATTGTTATAGGTTATTATGCCCAAAGGGACATGGGAATGCGTTGGCAACAAGAAACCCTAGAGGGAGGATGGAGTCTATTGACAGGGGAAAATAGGGGAATGAAGTCTCAGGTAGGAAAGAAAGATGAAAATGAGAAGAATAAGCCCATAGTGATTCTTTTAAGAGTAGCAAGGTGACCTTGAGAAGAGAAACTGAAGAATAGTGAGAATAGGTGTGTAAGGAAAATGAAGGCAGTGATATTTTTGAAACTTAAGATATTCAAGGAATATTATTTTCAGAAAGCTATAACCATTCTATGGTCATCGAAAGATAGTGAAAAATACTATTGAATAACAGTGGCTCCACTTGCAGAGGGCATCTCCTTTAGGAGGTGTCAAGAATCTCAGAACTATAATTTTGCAGATGAGATGCCTCACATGCTTGTTGATTTCCTTCATTTTTCAATGCTCATCTTGCTACTATTCCTTGAAGTTGTGATCTTACACTCTGAAAAACATGATTTCTTCAATATCAACTCTACTTACCCATCATACTTTTCCTAACATTTTCCCTTCATTTGGGTGCATTTGGATTGGAAAACCCTAAACATCATCTTCCCTTTTGAAATCAAAAACTATCTACTTCTACCCTTATGTCATACAAAGGCTCAGATTAGACTGATGAGATCTTTTTATCCTCTACCTAATCTACTTATCTGTCAAGGTTAAACAATTTAACAGATTTTCATTCTCTAATCTATCAACATAAAATTTAAAACATGACCAAATCAAGGTTGAGCAGTTTTGATTTTTCATGAGCTGTGGAATTTTGGACAAGTTGCACACAAATTTTATTTTTTCACAAGTAAAACTAGAAACTTGAGGGCTATAATTCAAAACTTTTCACTCATCCCTATCTTTTATTTTTGGTTCAGATTTGATCTTTCAAAAGCAAATATCTTTTCCTAACCTAGTCTACTGATAAGCCAAGTTTAAATAGTTTTGCAAATAATAATTTTCTAACTTATCAATAGAAATTTAAAACATGTTCAATCATGGTTCTACTATATGACTAAAAAATAATTTTCTTTCTCAAAAGTAGTGGAATTTGGACTTGCACACTTTCAGAAAGATCCTTTTTTGGTATGGGGCATTACCTCTTCTTTTTATCTGCCCTCTTTTTCTTCTTTTCTTTGTTTTTGTGTTTTCATTTTTCTGATGTTTTATTCAAGCAATGTTATGTACAATGAATAAATCTTTAAAATAAGAACTTCAGAAAAAATAATTCTTAAGCATCCTTCCATTGACAGAACCTTCATATAACTATGTTCCATCCATTTCTTGTAAGAATAATGCATTGTTACCTCTTGCTGAATGGATGATGTATGGAAATTTCCACAGATTTTCAAATTTTCCATGCTTGCCTTTGTCCTATGTTCTTGAATCCAACTTCAGCACTTTGTCTCCAATCTGGAAATCATTGGATTTAGTCCTCTTGTCATAAATCTTCCTGATGCTCTCCTACACTGCTTGTGTTCTGTTGTATACTTCTTCCCTTGATTGTTGCAATTGAATGGTTTGGTTCAACCTCCTTTGTATATCATTCTCCTCTTATTGTACCTCTTGAATAAGCTTCATCATTGGGACCCCCAAAGACGTTGGAAAAATTGCATCCATGCCATACACCACTTGATAGGGAGACATGCTAATTGCTTTCTTGTTTGTTAATTTGTCTTCCCATAGTGCATACACTAGTTTTCTATGCCATGAATTTTTGTTCTCTTCCAACAACTTCTTGATGATATTTACCAAAATTTTGTTAGAGGACTCAACCAATCCATTACCTTGAGGGTAATAAGTTGTATAATTCCCCAGTGTAATGTGATACTTGTGGCAAAATTCCATCATTCTCTTGGATTTAAATGCAGTAGCATTATCAGTGATGATTTTTCTTGGACAGCCAAAACTTGACAAGATGTGATTTTCAAGGAATTTGATGATTAACAAGTCAGTGGCAGTACTTGAAGGGATGGATTCTATCCATTTGGTAAAATATTCAGTTGCAGTGAGGATCCATTTTTTTTTGGGCAGAAGAGGCAGGGTGGATTTCTCCAATGAAATCCAAACCCCATTGTTGAAAAGGAGTTTCAACACTGATAGGTTGTAAAGGAAAAGGTAGTATTTTTCTCTTTCCCTCAAATATTTGGCATTTATGGAAAGTCACTAATACCTTGTGGGTATCAGGGAAAAGAGTGGGCCAATAGAAACCAGCTCTAAGGCTTTTGTTTGCAGTGGTTTCCCAATAGATATGAACTCCACATTCTCCTTCATGAAACTCATGCATGATTCTATCTGCATATTCTTGAAGTAAACATTTAAGCATGATGCCAACCAAATGTTTCGAATATAAAGCTTTATCTAGAATGCAAAAATTTACAGCTTTTAGTTTCAAGAATATAGCCTTTTTTTTGGACAAACTAGGAGGAGAATTTAGTTTAAAAAGCACATGTAATACGTCAGCATACCAGAGTGAGTTTAGAAATGCCTCTCCAATAGGTGTACTCTTGAGCTCCTCTTGTTCATCCAAGGAATGCATCATGTTTCTGTCCAGTGCTTGAAATTTTTCTTCAGCCATAAATTTGGCAAGCCATTTCCCTTTGATTAGCTTGGTGGGCTTGATTTCTAGATCATACTCCAAGATGAAAGCAATCCACTTACCTCTTTTACCATAAAGATACTGAGTTAGTATGTCCTTAACAACTGCATGAGGAAAAAAAGATATGACAGGTGAATGCAATATGTAAACTCTGAAATCTTTTAAGGCTTTGATTAAGGAAAAGATTGTTTTTCCATGATGTTATATTTCAGAGGTGCATCTCTTAGTGCCTTGTTGAAGAAATCTATGGGTTGTTCTTGTCCCATTATGTTCTTTTGTAGCAATACTATAGTAATTGTGTACTCTGATGCAAATGAGAAGAAGAATAAGTCCTTGGTAAAGTCAGGGTTGATTAGAACTGGTGTTTGGGTAAGTTCTTGTTTTACTAGTTCATAGGATTTTTTTTCTTCTATGGTCCCTTTTACTCCTATTTCTCTTTTCATCATGTTTGTAATGTTTCTTAGGAGTTCTGCAAGGTTTGGTATGAAACTTCTTAAGAAGTTGATCTTTCCAATGAAATATTGCAGCTCTTTGATGTTCCTAGGGTGACTGATTTGCAATATCCCTTCAATCCTTTTCGGTTCTATCTTAATCCCTTCTTCAGATATGATGTGACCTAGAAGTTTTCCTTCTTGGAGGCCAAACATAGTTTTCTTAGGATTCAAATATAAACCATACTTTCTACACTTTTCAAAGACCTTTCTTAAGTGAGCTAGGTGTTCTTCATCGGTTTTTGAGTAAACACTAATGTCATCAAGGTATACCACAATTAAATAACCTATTTCTTCAGAAAAATCAATTTCCATGGCTCTTTGAAAAGTAGCCCCGACATTTATTAAGCCAAAAGGAATTTTGACATACATGAAGGTGCCCCAGGGTGTAGTGAAATTTGTTTTGTGCTCATCATTTGGATGTACTAGCACCTGTTTATACCCTCAAAAACCATCAATAAAAGATATTATTTTGGAGCCAAATACCCTTTGTAGTATATAATCCATCTTGGGTAAAGGGTATTTGTCTTTCAAGGAGCCTTTGTTTAAATTTCTGAAGTCTATGCATAGCCTAATTTCACCTCTTTTATTTATGACTGATACAAGATTTGAGACCCATTTTAAGTACCTAAGTGGGACTATTATTCCAACATCATACATATTTTTAATTTCTTTCTCCACTAGAGGCATTAAGACAGGGTTTATCCTACACAATTTCTGCTTGAATGGTTTCTTGTTTTCCTTGAGATAAATCTTATGCTTAATGATGTTTGTATCATAGGACTTCAAGTCTTCATAGCCCCATGAAAACACATCCTAAAACTCTTTGAATAGCTCAATGTATTTCTGTTTTATAAGAGTTGGCAGTGTTTTGGACAGTTTTATCATTTTAGGTTCTTCCTAACTGCCTATGTTGCATTCTTCTACATTTGTTTCAGTGGATTCCATTTCAGGCTCCCTAGCAACATCATTGAAATCAAACAGTTCTTCTAAGGGGGCAAGTCCTCTATGGAATAGGTTGTCTTTGCATTGCAATACCTCAAGGTCTCTTTTGTCTGAATCTTCACACAATTCTGCCTCATGAGGGTGTTCTAGCAGATTTATATTAGCAGGATAAGGTGGCTCTGTTTTGTGTGTTTGTTCCTCAGCAGAGCAGTCCTCTTGATGATCTGAATTTGATTTTGGCATTTCAAATTAATTTTTTGGTTGCAGGAAGTCTTCAATATGTTTGTCACCTTAAAAGAATTGCCAATACTCTATGTTATCAATGAATGTTGGTTTTCTTTTGACCTTTACCATGTATTTTTCATTGGTATGAGGTAGTTGGCAAGTGCTGGCAGCAAAGGCTAGTTAATTTGCAAGGCAGTTTTGAGTTCTTGGAATAGAGGCAAGTTCATATTTTTCAAATGTTTTTAGGAGTTCTAAGGCAACATTTCTATATTCTATTAGCCTGGGGTTTTTTCTGAATATTCTCCTTTGATTTTCCTAATAACCAACTCAGAATCTCCCTGAACAAAAATCTTCTTGGCTCATATAATTTTCAACAATTGTAACCCTAGGAGAAGAGCTTCATACTCTACAATATTATTTGTATATTGAAAATATAGCTTGTAAGAGTGACCTTCATTAGTGTTATGTATCCAAATACCTACTCCTGAACCATCTTTTCCACAAGAGCCATCAAAGCTCTAGTTTCAAAGAGTTTCAAGTTCAGATTCGCCATTATGTTGTTATGTATCGCTGATAAGTTTTTGTCTGTTATGTTCTTCATTTTGTGTTTGGTTTGAGTGTTCTGACAGGTCTTTCTCTTCATCTGTCTCAGATACTTGTTCATTGATGTCATATTCATCTTATAAAATAAATGAATCAAGGTATGAATGGATAGAATAGAGGGGGGTGTTGTTTGGCTTATCTTGGCTGCTTACCATATATTTTATGTGAGATTATATGTACAATATTCTTGTTTGGTTAAATACTAGGATGGTAGCATATGTCATGTCCATTTGGAGGGTTCCTTAGAGTTTATCTTCCCATGATCTAGATAAAATAATTCCATATTTTGGGGGGATTTCAGCCACTACAATATCCGTGACTAGGCTCTTGGCTGGTATTTGTGCTAGGTTGACACATATATCTTTGATTAGGCCCAGAAATTTAACTCTACTTGAATCAAAAGAGTAAAATTCTTTGTATGGTCTGGTCATTTCGAGGCCTAATCTTTCCATCACTACCTTTGGCATGAGGTTATGTGAGGCACTAGAGTCTAGCATGGCATTGTGTAGGATTTTGTCATGGATGTTCAAACTGACATAGAATGGAGGCACAACTCCCTCTTGAAACAGTCCCTCTACCTCTATTCCAAACAACAATTATGGCTTGTCATCAGTTAGATTTAGAGTATCGGTGTCATTTCCTATGTTTAAAGCCTTCAAAACTTGAGATCTATATACATCTTGAGTCACTAATTCAGTAAGGGGTATGGCTATTTTTATCTTGCCAATTTCACCCTCAATATTGAATGGTGTATGTGTTCTTGGAAGAGTTAGATTAGTTTTATCATACATGGTCTTTTCAACAACTTTAGCTTGTCGAGTTTTATTTCGGATCTCAGTTAAAGCAGTTTTTTCAGGGCCAATAGTTGATGAACTAGGGAAACGTTGGTCACCATCATGTTGGTTGATTTTGTTTTTGCTTTAATCATAATTCTTAGCCATTATGTTGGTATTTTCTGTTGTATTTTTAGGAGTGTTTTCAGGGGTCTTCCTAGCAGAAATTTCTGGTTTGTTCCTCCTAGGGTTGTCTTGTGCTTTCTTACTTCTAAGGTCATACTTCCTATGAACCTCCATGATAGAATTTTGAAACCCTATTTTGTATTCTTCAGAATCCTCATATGTTATTTTAGTTTGGTTTGAGGAAAATAGACCTTTCTCTTCTTCTGTGAGAAAAACAACATCCTCATTGTCAGAGCCTATTAGATTTACATGGTTTTATTCCAGCTCCTCAGTCTCTCTTTCCTCTTCATCTACATAGTTTTCTTGGAAAGGAGGTCTGATTTTCTAGTCATTTTCTCTTTGTGTTATTTCTGGAGGGTCTCTTTTGAAGTTTTGGTTTCTACTTTTGTTTTGAGGGTTTGTTTGATTTTCCCTAGGAGGTCCTCTTTGATTTAAGTTGATTCCCTCTATCATCCTTTCCATTGTCCTAACTATACTGTCAATTTTAGCATTATATTTGGATGCCATAGGTTCTTCTTTGTATGTAACCCTCTTCTCTCTTCTCATTCTAGCCCTTATAGAAATTAGATTGGCTTCTACACTCAGTTCTCCCCTTTGCATGTCTTCTAGGGTAAGGGGATCTCTTTCTCTCAATTGGTAAGCGATTTCTGGATCAAAGCCATCTGGAAACTTTACTAGGGCTATGCCTTGTGGGGGTTTCATGTGAGGATAGAGTGCATTTTATCCATGATTAAACCTAGTGCAGTAGTTTTGAACACTTTTCCCAACATTTCTCTTAAGTTTATCATACCCTGATAGGATATGAAGAGTACTTTTCTTAGTTTCCCACTTTTTTATGAATGTTTGATAAATGGAAGTGAGATCATGAATGCTATTAGGTTTTAAGTTTTTGAACCATTTTTTCCCTTATCCTCCTAATATTTGGGAAAAAATTCTCATTTTTATAGTATCCTCTTCTATTTATTGGTAGTCAAAAGCATCATTCATCTTGTCTACATGATGTTGGGAAATTTTAGAATTAGTCCCTTTAAAGTGAGGTATTTTAGATTGATAGCCCTGTGGCATAGGCAATAAAGGTTGTGGTAATACCAGAGGGGCATACCATGCTGTCATGATGGGAGGTAATGGAATCCAAGGAGGATTTACAAGAGGGGGGTTTATGAGTGGGGGTGGAGAATGAAATGGAGTGGTTTGCACAATGGGTGTATGAGTGGGGGTAGCAGATGTACTTGGACCAGTTAGTTGATATTGAGCAGATTTAGAACAAAAGGAGTCAAAGTGCTCGAGAAGCTGAAAATCAGGAGGAGTTGAAGGAGAGGCTTCTCTGCTAGGACTTTACTATAAGCTTGTAGGCTCAAGGTCTGTCTAGTCTATCCAGCTTTGAGACTTAGTTCTGAATAGGTTTCTTCTACGGTGTAATTAAACTCGGGTATCTTGCAAGGATGTAAGGTTTTTAGGAAAATAACTTTCTTTGTGAATTGGTCTAACAATAGTTGAATCTTCAGTCCTAGAAGTTTTTCTTAAGATTATTTTTGGGTCCTCAACTATAGTAGGAGGGTTTGAGTTAGGGTGAGATCTAGTGTTGATTCTTTGTGAAGCTAGATTTCAGACCCACAGCACAGAGAGGCTGAAATTTTATAAGGGTTTTGGAAAATAGACCTATCTAAAAGATTACTGAATTCACATAGTATGTGATTGGGTTTTATACTATTAGGATCGATTAATACATTCCTAGAGGAGTCTGTAAGGACTAGTGGAGTTAGTAGGCCCACTGAAATCCAGTGGAGTCACTAGGTGGATGATGCTAATTGTTTGAGGATTTTTGTTGTTGTCCACCATCAACAATTTGATACCAATATTGAGATATTTTTGGGTTTTCTGAGTTCTTTATATAACACTAATATTTTTAATGAGTGTTCCCCATCGGATTCGCCATTATGTTAGGTCCCTGTAATTTTTCATATTGGAAAGACCAAATAGAAAAGGGTAATATCAAACCAAATTTGGACTCGTAGGACCTAGCCTTCTTGGACTCAGAGAGGGCTCTCTCTATATTTGTATAAATGATATGACTTGATATATTTAGGATGCTGATTTTATACTAATTAAAATGATAGGGTTCATTTGTTTTGTTTTGTTTGGTTGGGTTGCTTGTTAAGTAGAACAGATAGAGTAAGAGAAATTTAAACCATTGGGCTATGGGGTCTGTGAAAGGCTTGAAAATTACAACAATAAATCAAGGGTGTTTCATAGGGAAAGTTAACAAATCCAAATGGATCTTAATAGATTATGTGGGTGTGAAATGAACATTAAGTGGTGAATTTAGTAGGTTTAAAGGGAAATTAATAATCCTTTAGCATTTACTATAACAATAATATTCTTTAAGAGTACTATGCTTAAGAAAGAATCAAAGGACATGACGCACCATAAACTTCTTTGACCAAACTTCACCAAGTAACATTTAAAACAACAATCAAGCAAGCCCTAGAGAGCAGGGAACTCCTAAATTCTTCAATCAGACAATAAAATACCTTCAAAGTGACTATTGAATATAGACTAAAGGATAGGGAAAATCATAAACTTCTTCAGCCAAACCCTAATCAGTAAAATTCAAATAAAAGGCCTTAAAAACAATGTTTCAAGCTACACCAAATGACAGGGCATACCATAAAATTCTATGGCTTGACTTGCATTAAATCATTTTCAAGACAAAAATTAAGTGGAACCAGAGAGAAACTAAGAATTCTCCAATTATAAAAAGCAGAGGAAAACATCTAAACAACAGAAAGTAGACAGAATTAAGGTGCCTCTCAACAACATATCTGAATCTAAATTTTCTACTCTGTCATAAGGGAAAGATGAACAATATGGAAAATATAAGAAGACAAGTATAAAATCAGAACAATATCACCATTTAAACAAGTTCATGAATCCTATGAATATGCTTGCTCCATTGATGTCCAGTCCAAAACAGTCACAAAACTCCAAATCCAACTTCTTCACAACTAAAAATCTATATCATATTGAGCTCAAAAATCAACCAACAACAACTATGAAGCATACATGTAGTATTTATCTGCAAAATGAGGATTTAAAACCCTATCTAGGGTTTTAGAAGTCATTTATTACATATTAAATGTATTTTTACCTTTGAGACCATGCAAGGCCCAAGGCAGAAATATCTAAACTCATTTATGGAAAAAATAACTTCTAACATAACTATTTGAGCTAATTTTGGAAAAATTTTGAATTTAAGGCTCCAAATTATATTTTTCAATAACTCCTAGTAAGGGCGTAGGTCCAAGGTATAGGGGCGTAGCACTAGTGCAAACGTGCAACACCAAGACTGGGAAAATGACATGTTTTGCAACTGACTCTTGGAGGCCTTCCCAATGTCCAAATGAGCTCCATGATAGCTCATCGGAAAGCATGTCCTGTCTAGTTTCTAGAAATTCCTTTTATTTGCAAAATGGGGTCCATTTTCCCTATCAAAAAACACTTCTCTCAAAAATGCTAAAAGCATGGTGCCAATGCTGAAAAGAGGGAAAAATGGTGATTTTTTTGTAGTTTTTGGCCTTTTTTGGGGACCAATTTTGCTCCAAATGGTTTGAAATGTTTTGAATAGGATTTCCTCGGCATGAGGAACATGAATATGTTGAATTTTTTCCATTTGAGTGCCCTAAAATATATCGTAGTGCCTGTGGCACTGCGCGTTTGGCTCAATTTTCTACACGCCAAACTGTCAAAATTTCAAAATTGGCACAAAGTGCCAAAATTTTGGATTTCCTTTGTTGATCATGGTTGGGAGGCTTGGAGGGACACCTCAACAATAATTTTGAGCTTTTCCTTCTCTTTTTCCTGATTTAGAGCCTAAATCTTTACATGGGCTCATTTGAGCTTGGCCCTTGCAATCCTATTTCTCATAGCATAATGCTTTTCCATCTTCCTCTACATGTTAGTGTCTCTCTTGTCCTTCTCTAGCTGACCCTCTAGGTGCAAGTTTTCCATGTCAAGCCATGATTCTCTATCCTTGATAATTTATATGGGAAGAAACTCAATTGGAGTGAGATGCTCTGCAAATTCTTCCTCTTTCTTTCTTTCCCAGGCTAAAGCCTTCTTCAACCCAATTTTCCTTGGTCTCTTCCTAGGAAGTTGTTCTTCCTCATCCTCACTGTCATCAAAACAGCTCGAGGTCTCATCTAGCAAAGCCTTGGCTCTGCCAACCTCTTTCTAAGTTCTTATTTCCCTGACCTCACTGATGGCCTTCTTTTCCACTAACTGCTAATTCTATAACTCAAAATAGTTAATTACTTTCTTTTCCCTACCAAGATTAGCTTGAAGCTCACTAATCTTGGCATCCTTTCTTTTGACCAGCATATTGGTAATCCTCTCCTCATCCTCATCTTCAAGGTCAATTAGCTTAAAATCTTTCTCAATTTCATGCGTGTCCTCCTCCTCAACAATGACATGCTCTGTAACATTTTCCTTACCCTTATCAAGTTGTTCTGCTAGTGAATAAGGCATGGACCCTTACACCTCAAGTGCAGCAAAAACATGCTTGTAGCCCCTCCACTGTGTAAAAGGGAATGGCTCAATGTCACTCATTTTAGTGTCATCTATCTCAAGGTTCTCATCACTGCTTGATGCTTTGTTATCATGATATAAGGGTGAGGGGTTGTGGAAATTTGATGTGGAAGGGTCATCATGAGGTGAGGGAATGTGAGTAATTGGAGATGTATGAAAAACAGGATGTGATGGAGGAGTGGATATGGAAGGATGAGAATATGAGGGAATATCTTGCTGATGATGGTCAAGTGGAGTAGTGAAAGCCTCATGCACAATGAAGGTATCCCATGCAATTTTTTTCTGCTAGAGCTGGTGCACAACTACCATCTTGATAAGTGAATGATGAAAAAGGCTCTGCATTTTCTGATTGTAGTTTCTCTTTTGCACAATGTAGGCAATTTTTTTGATGCTACGGAAAAGATAATATGGTATGTGTAGCATCCTTACTATAGTAAAATTCCTGAGAAGATGGATGTGGTATGAGTAGAGGTAGGAAAACCTTCCCTCGCATGTGAAATAATTCATTATTATCTTCATCATAGGTGCATATCTATCAAGAAGATGAGAAAAAGGGAAGATGGATTTGTGGTGGTCTCTATACCCAGGTTTAAGGTATGGTTCAAAATAACTCATGTCCAGGTTTTTTTTGTTTGAACCACTTTTCTCCCACACTTGGTATCTCTGTAGCATCTACGATGGAATTGGTAGACAACTCAAGGGTGACCTCGGAAATATTGACTTGTTTTTCATGAAAATTGATAATGAATAGTATTGTTAGCTCCAGGTGGTTTTTGACTTGATGTACTCTTTCACAAATTTCAAAGCATCGTACATGTTTGAAGCAGGAAACAGTAAGATGAGATGCCATGAGTTCCCTTGTATTTACGGGTTCAAATATGTTTATCTTCCCTCCCTTGTTATCATGTCTCCTTGGCGTTTGGGCCTCACCACCACTGTATTCACCCTCAGACATTTTAAAATATGTTAGGGAAACCCTAGGGCTAATGTGAAATGAATGAGGGGAATGAATGAAATGGCAACTTTGAAAATGAAGGTAATGAGTGTGAATGAAAGGAATGGATGTTGTGACAAAGAAGATGAATGGAAGCACTCAAGCAATGTAATTATTGTTGTCTATAACTGATACTCTTCAAGGAGGATGAAAGAAGCATATAGACAGTGATCTCTGATTTGTAGCTAGGGCTGTCTTAGGGTTTTATTAGGGTTTCATTTCCATTTATTAAATGATGACCAAAATAGTTTGAAGAGGGGTTATGGTATGCACTTACCACTTATTAGTTCTCTGGAGAACCTTGGAAAGATTTTGGAAGAAATTTGACTTGATTTTGATGGCCCCAACTCATAGAAAACCCTTTTGTCCAAGCACACAGTGCTAGCAGCTGAGGGTGCAACGTCAAACTAAACACATAGCGCCAGGCTCTGAGCGCACAACGCCTTGAAAAATTAGCACATGGTGCTTTCTGGCAAGGGTGCAGCACCACTTCAAGCATGCAATGCCACCTCCCAGGTGCACAATTCATTCAGAAAACATGTGTAGGAAATATTTCAAGTGCACAACGCCAACTCCCAGGCGCGCAATGCCAAATGTGCAACGCCAAAAGGTTTTTCCCAAATTCGCTAAGAAAACTCACAAATTATTCTCTCCTTGAAACTTCCAATGCTTTGCAAGGCAATAATGATTCATATGAAATGTAAAATGGGATTTTAAAGACTTGTAGATTTAATTTAACTTTGAAAACCCTTTTCTAATGTTTGAAACCCCTTTTTCTCTTATCACTGATATTATTTACACTCTTTTCTTGTAGGTTTGCTGAATTCGTGAAGTTGAATTTTATTTTTCTCCTTGAGGCACGACAAGTTCATTTTGAAAAATTTGGGATTTAAACAGAAATTAGCATCTTCAAAATATTCTGTATTTTCCACCATAATACTCAACTCATATTTTCCACCTTCTTTGGCTATATTTTTCAAAAACCCTAATTGTCTCCAATCCTTTATAACAATCATCAATGTTTTCTTCTAAGTTCTCTATATCCCTTTCCATTTCATTCATTTACGTCCAGTTCACCTTACATTTTTCCATATTCCATCAATATTTTCTGATATAATTTCTTCATTTTTTCCCTTGTGTGTTTCCTACATGTCATTTTCTTCAAGTGATCACTACTTTGGCACTCAAATGGAATAACCAAATCATAACCCCAATAATATACAAGACTAAGTGTTTCTTCTTTCCCTTGTTTTAAGTTGTTTTCATTCAAGAGTAGAAAATCTACATCATCAGTACCTTCAGCTGATAAACCTTTCAACACTCCTGCGGAAGTGTTAAAATTTTTCCATTTTTCTCACTTGCTGGTTCTGAACTGAGAAGATAATCCTCCTTGGAAATTTTAAGTCATTCTTGAATAAACATGCATTGAAATTCTATTTACATCTAAGCCAGATTCTAGCAAAGGAAAAGCATTACCTAAAACATCCAAGGATGACCTTAAACAATGTAAAACCCTAATGACTTAGTGGGAGGGTCCTTTGACCTAATTTTGA
This sequence comes from Pinus albicaulis, assembly GCA_034641835.2. Classification (NCBI taxonomy): domain Eukaryota; kingdom Viridiplantae; phylum Streptophyta; class Pinopsida; order Pinales; family Pinaceae; genus Pinus; species Pinus albicaulis. The sequence goes on along the minus strand of CM076582.1, from coordinate 548,172,395 downwards.
CTGAAATTTGACTTGGATATTTTCAAGTGAAAATAATGTATTGTTATAGGTTATTATTCCCAAAGGGACATGGGAATGAGTTGGCAACAAGAAACCCTAGAGGGAGGATGGATTTTATTGACAGGGGAAATTATGGCAATGAAGTCTCAGGTAGGAAGGAAAGATGAAAATGATAATAATAGGCCCATAATGAGTCTTTTAAGAGTAGCAGGGTGACCTTGAGAAGACCAACTGAAGAATAGTGAAAATAGGTGTATAAGGATAATGAAGGAAGTGACATTTCTGAAACTCAAGATATTCAAGGAATATTTTTTTCAGAAAGCTATAACCATTCTATAGTCATCTAGTGAAAAATATTGATGACTAGCACTGTGGAACGACCAAGAGTGATACGATATTGATGAAAAGAACTAATCAACATTTTGGATTTGAAATATTGTGCATTATTAGTAATAATATTCATAGGACAGCCAAACCTGGACAAAATATTGTTCTCTAGAAATTGAATGATGACTGAGTTAGTAGCCTGCCTTGTAGGGGCCGCTTCAATCCATTTTGTAAAATAATAAGTGGTTGTCAAAATCCAGCGATGTTTTCCTAAAAATGCAGGGTATATTTCACCAATTATATCCAGTACCCATTTTTGGAGAGGGGCTTCGACATATATTGGTTTCAGTGGTAAAAGAGTCAGCTTCTTCTTTCCATAAAAAAATTGTCATTCATGGCATGCAACAATCTTCTTGTAGATGTCTTTAAACATGGAAGGCCAATAATATTCATAGGACAGCCAAACCTGGAAAAAATATTGTTCTCCAAAAATTGAATGATGACTGAGTCAGTAGCATGCCTTGTAGGGACCACTTCTATCCATTTTATGAAATAATCAGTGGTTGTCAAAATCCAACAATATTTTCCTATAAAATTAGGGTGTATTTTGCCGATGAAATCCAGTCCCCATTGCTAGAGAGGGGCTTCAACATATATTGGTTTCAGTGGTAAAAGAGTCATGGCATTCATGGCATGCAAAAATATTCTTATAGATGTCTTTAAACATGGAAGTCCAATAATATGTTTCTCTAAGTATCTTATTAGTTGTGGCCTTCTAGTAATGGTTTCCTCCAAAATCTCCCTAATGAAATTCTTTAATGACCTTTTCATCCTCTACTTCCAACAAGAAATTAAAAATAATGTCATTGGTGTCCCTCCAATACAATTTTTTATTCAAAATGCAATATCTCAAAGATTCAAGCTTCAAAAATCTTGAATTTCACTTATTCAATTGAGGAGGGGATTTATGATGATGTAGAAAAAAAATCACATCTCTGTACCATTCAGACAAAGTGATTTCTTCTTCAATAGGAACCAATTCTTTATGTTCTACCTCTTCTGAAATTTCTGCAATGAAATCCATGTCTAGACACTCAAAATTTGACTGTGACATCAGTTTTTCTAGCCCTTGAACCTTCACCAACTCTGTAGGCTTAATTTCTATATCATATTCTAGTAAGGTGGCAACCCACTTACCTCTTTTTCCATCAGGATCAGCTTAGGTTAGAATTTCTTTAACCATAGTATTAGGCACAAATGCTATAATATGAGAATGCATAATGTAAATTCTAAAATATTTAAGAGATTTTACTAAAGCATATTCATGTTTCTCCATGATACTATAATTAAATTCAAAGGTTTCAATATTCCTACTAAAAAAATAAATAGGTTTCTCACCACCTTTCTGCCTTTTATGAAATAATACTCCATTAATTGTGTGTTCAAAGGTGAAGGTAAACACTAGAAAGTCAGGACTTACGAGCACTGGGGCTTCAGTGAGGGCATAATTTATGTCTTCAAATTATTTATTTTCCTCTAGACCCAGAAAAAATGACTCATACTCTTCCATGTTGTTTGTAAAATCGAAGTTTAATTTGTAAGAGAAAAACTTACTTTCATCATGAGGAGTTGTAATCCATATCCCTGATCCATCTCCCTTTCTCCCAGCAACCCCATCAAAATGTAAATGGAACCAAACTTCTTCATTTTACTCCACACTTATTTGATTTTTTGCTTGCTAATTTTCTATCTTTTTCTCATTTTCTGCCTCATTAGTGACTTCAGTAGACAAAATTGAAGATCCTAGTTGAGTCTCTATTGCATAAATAGGAAAATTTTGTGGTTTTTATTTTTAGCTTACCATGTAATTCATCCTAATTTTTATATACAACCTCCTCTTCTCACCAATGACTGGAATGGTGGCATAAGTCATATCCATATGCATAGTTACTTTAATTTTAGTTGCCCAAGATATGGATAAAAGGATACCAAAATTCAGAGGAATGTCAACCACCACTATGTCCATCACTAAAGTTTTAGTAGGAACTTTATTTAGGCCAACAACTAGATATTTAATGAGACCAATGCACTGAAATTTCTTGGAGTCAGAAGAAACAAATCTTTATAAGGTCTAGTGATATCTAAACCCATTCTTTCCTTTATCACCTTAAGCATTAAATTGTGAGAAGGTACCGAGTCTAACATGGAATTATGAAAAGGAATGTCATGAATATTCAGACTTACATAAAAAGGAGGAAACTCTTCATTCTTTTCATATTCTACCCTTGGGCCTATGAAGATGGTAAGATGTTCTTCTTATAAATTTAGGATGTCTGAAGGTCCGGGTTGAGTGTTTAACATATTGAAAATTTGTATTATATATTCAGTGGCCTTAATGATTGCACCATGGGGAACTGGAATTTTGATTTTGGACATCTCATTCTCTAAATTTAAATTTCATGAAATTTTTTCAATTTATTTGACATGAGGTGGTGGTGTCTCTTTCTTAGGTTTTGCTGGTTTAAGAGCATCTTTCTTTGGCTAAGCTTTATTTTTTGTAATGGGAACATTTCTATTCCTCAAATTGTATTGTTTCTGCATTTCAAAGATAGCATGATGGTAACCCTTTAAGTAATCAAATTGTCCCTCACTTCACCCCATATCATTACTAGATTCATCATTTTCCTCTTTATTTAGAAACATTCCATACACATATTCATCTAAGCAACGGATAATATCCTCTTGGAATTCAGGTTGTGTTTCCTCTTAATCTAGTAAATTTTGTTGAAAAGGAGGTCTTAATTGTGTATCATGCTAGTTTCTATTTTCCCTTGGTCTTTGATGATTTTTTGGTATCCTAAATTGAGGATTTATGATATGTGTCTCTTGTTGTGCATGAGGCAAAGGAGTGGCACCAAGAGAAATTATGTTCATAATTTTCTCCATGGTCTTAATCATGGTATCAAACTTCACATTTGAGGATGAATAAGGCTTATCCTCTTCTTTTAATTTAGTTTTATCCATATTAAACATATTGGCTATAGCCATGTTAACCTCAAATTTTACTGCATCATTACTAATGTCAGCCAAAGAAGAAGATTCTATTTCCCTTAACAAGATGGAAAAATCATAATCAAAATCTTGAGCATAGTGTAATTGAGCAGCTCTTGGGGGAGGTTTAATATGAGCAGGTATGGAGTTGGATACCTCATGAAATCTCTTAGAAAATTTTTGGATAGATTCGTCTAAGCCTCTTTTAAAAAAATTTATACTCGGTTAAAGCTTGAACATGGTTCACCTTACTTCCCCACTTTGTCAAAAAATTGTCTTCCAACTAGTCCCAATTTTGAAAAATAGTTGGGGCTAAAGATTAAACCATTTTCTTACCTCACCTATGAAAATTTGAGTAAACAAACTAATTTTCAAATATTTGTCATCTACCTCCTCTCAGTCAATGAAGTCATTAAATTGGTCAACATATTCTTCAATTGTTATTTCTTCTTCACTCCCAAGGGTTTTAATCCTAGTAGAATATCCATCTGGAAGGTCATGAAGGACATTAGAAAGGACAAGAGGAGCATATCTTATAGGTATAGTGGGAGGAGGAACTCCAACCATAATTATACGGATTGTGGAACTTGAAAAAGCAGTGGATGAACATAAATTATGACTTTGGGAAGAAAAAATGAATGAGGGTGAAGTGTTAGGAGATGTTGTAAAGGGATTTTCGAGTCTAGATACAAAGGAATTAAATTCAGGAAAGGGTATACCAAAATTCCCTTCAACAAAAAATAAAAATGATCTAACTCTTTTAATATTTCAAAAGACTCTTTTTCCAATAATAACTTTGATGTGATAGTCTTCCAGAAATATTATTTTTATTCTTTTGAAATTAAGGAATATGTATCAATTCCTAGTCTTTGTAGGTCTAGAATTATATCAGTCAGTTCATTTTCAGTATTAGACCTAAAAAACGCCTCTTCTATCATTTCATAATTTTTTTTATCTTTGGGACTTCGAATAATCACAAAGGAAAAAACCCTTGAATGTGATGGAATACATTATTTTTAGGAGCTTCCTCCAATTCCTTTGCGAATTCTTTCTGAATTATCCAAAATAGTAGGTGGGTTAGGATATGGGTTGCTCCTTGTATCTAACTTTCTCAAAGCCACCTTTAAACATGAAAATTTTTAGTGGAGTCACCAAGGTAGAATGAATCCTCTAAATCTTCTGAGCTCCTGCTACCTCTAAGAGTTTGGAATTTATGTTTGAGCACAAACTTTGGGAAATATCTCTTCAAACTCCTGACAGATGCACCAAAATTTTATCAGTAAATTGATACTGATGGGATGCTTCAACATTCAACTTAGTGTAACTATTTAAAAGCTATTAGTTGAAAACTATCCTTTTCAGCTTGATAGGGCACTCTCAAGGATATAGAATTATATTTTATAAATGAAGTTTAACAGATGGCTAAATCTGAAATAGTTTTTTAAGTGTGTTTTTATGCAGGTGAAATATGTGGAGAAATCACTACCATTGGGGATATGGAGTCAGTAAAAAGAACTCAATGACATATGAAATCCTCTTATGGAAGCTGAAGCATATAGATGTTTTAATAAAAAGATAACATTCACAGCAGTCAAATTGTTTGAAGGAAGTTAGAGCATGTAATACATGAATTCTAAGTAATCAAACATCATAATACTGAAGATAAAATTACAGAATACATTAGACAAATACTCACGAGAACATCAATGAATCTCATATGAAGAGAAGCAAATTTCCACTGTATATTACCGATGAATTTTTTTTACAATAGTAGGTCTATAATAAACATCAATCCACCCTCTATCCTTCAATAATTTGCCTATTAATAGGCTTAGGAATATTTACATTGGGTCCTCCAACAAATTTGGACCATTCGAATACCTTTTTTGACACCTAATCTAACCAAAATCCTATTACAAGGAGATAAAACTAAAAAAAAATATTTTTAGGACTTAGAAACCTAATAGGACTCGATAAAATATTTATTCCAACAACATACTTTAAAACTGAATATTTACATCGATAAGGTCATGTGCCTGGGTGGCACTGACCATGACCAAAACACAATTACTCCCACCAAGTCAGGGGAGTTTTCTTTCGAATCTTTAGGACGTCGTGCCATAATTGTTGATGAAGATTCCATAATTTGTCGAAGATTATGCCTTTATCAAAAAAATTACTTAACTATATTTAGCCTTTCCACGTGGCTAACTTATCTTAAAAATACAATCAAAACTTAAAAAACCTTCAAAATTTCCTTTGTTGCAGAAACAAGGGAGTTTATGCAAGTCCGTAGCAAGAGTTCATAGAAACTTTGACTTAAACCATTTCTTCAAACTATTTTCTCCCTTTGTTGATGTGAAGTTGTTTAATGATTCAAAAAATCTAAATACAGGCCTTTACCTCCCTCCTTCATGAAAACACCTATGATTTATACCAAAAAATAATCTACAATGAGTTTGTAGCAATTTCTGGGCTTCAAGACTGAGACATGCTACAAACTTACCTAATTGGTAGCAGGCTTGAAAATTATGCTTTCCTTTTTCAAAAATTTCCCATGGCTCTGCAAGTAATGATCTGAAATGATGAAAAAAATGTCAAAAATGTATTTTATCCCTTATTCAAACCTTAGAGGCTTCACCTTTGGTAGTAGAGGCTTCAGTTTCTACAGGTTCATTTATGACTGTTATTTTTAAACCTTTTTTCTTGATCTCTGATTTTATCATCTCCATCTGCTCTTCTAACTCTTTCACTTGAATTTTAAGTTTCTTTCTCTCTTCCTGCAACCAAATATTTCTCTTCCTTGTATGTTTCATTACCCTCCGTAGAGGAAGGGTTGTTTTCAACAATTTCTTTGCATTGGTCAAATCCTTATCATAGTGATTGATTTTCTCATTTACCTTTTCTTTGAACTCCACCATTTTTATTTCTAGCTAGCTTCCTCCAATTCCAATTTAGTTTTAATCACATCCTCCATGGCTTCTCTAAGTTTCTCATTCAAAAGTTGCACTTTAGTTTTTCAATAAAATTCTCTTTACCTTTCCTCTACATAATGATTTCTTCCTTTGTTGGAGATTATTCAATGTTTTCCTCTGCCAGAGGTTGTTTTCCTTTTTCTGTCGCTTCAGTATTTTTATTAGCCATGACACCTTTGGTAAGTTGCAACCTAGTGAGTGGTTTTCTTGTTTTGAATAAAAAACCTACATCTTCTCTTGAGAAGTCAAGTTTTTTGGTAGCGAGACCTTTATTTTTCTTCTTTCTTCCTTTGACATCCACAACTTTGACCACTGGAGTTTAGTTTATGTATATGGCTTGAATAATTTCCTCAAGGTTGTCTTTCCCCAGTGTTTGGCTCCTAGTCATTCTTCCACTCTTTTTGATGGGCATTAACTTGTTATTTGTAGGTGCGGGCTGTCATTAGGGGAATTTTGAGGTCTAAAATGAGCCTCCTAAGGAAATTATAAAATAACAATGGAAATAATAAAACAAGATTGGATCACATCATCAAATTTTGGAGGGAAACAAAAATTAAAAAGAATAAAAAATAATAAAATAATAAAATAAAATTTTCAACCCGTATTTTAGACTTATATCCCTAACTTTTTACTCAAATTCCGTTCGGGAGTACTCTTTGGATGCATAATTTAATTCCTCATCCAAGGAGTACCCATGTTGCATACTCTTTGGATTGCAATAACATTTTTCATGTATATCTAATTTTTCATATAGAAGAGTCCATCAAAAGTATGCAACATGGGTACTCATTGGATGAGGAATTAAAATTTTCATCCAAAGAGTACTCTCACTCATAATTTGGGTAAAATATTAGGAATATAAGTTGAAAATATGGGTTGAAAGAGTAGTTTTATTATTTTATTTTGTTTTATTCTTTTTACTTTTTTAATCCAAAAAAGGTGAATCATCCCCCATGGTTTACATCATCATCTTGAATCCTATTGCTTCCTATAAAATTTATTTTGGTTGTACATTTTCCTTAGGAGGCCCATTTTAGACCTCAAAATTCCCGTAATGGGAACCTCGGTTTCCTGTGCATGCTCTATTTCAACCTCCATGGGCTCTACAATGGGATCCATTTCCTCTTCATTTACACCCTCTGCTTCAACTATAGGTTTATCATTCTTTCTTGAAGGAGTGGCTTTTGATTTAGGTGTCTTCTTGGGTGTTAATCCATCTACATAATAACCAATAAGAAACAAGAATGTGTCCCAATCTCTAATAAAAATTTTCAACTCCTCCAACACTAGTAGCTTGATCAATCCATGATGAAAAATTGAAGTTTCACTATCTTTAGGCCTAGCTTGGACTTTTTCAGACATATTGCCTAGGATTCTAAATAATAAAAATGGAAGGTCTAGGGGCTGCTTACCAGTCAAATGTAGCAAGAGTCTAAATGATACTGAGAAATCATATGGAACCTCCCTTCACATGTAAATTATTTTTGAATTACAATGATGTGAATATGGGAAAACTAGTTATATCTATGCTAGCTCCCTCATGAGTATTAAAATGTGTGATTAGAATCGTCTTAATTTAACCACTTGTGAAGGGGTTTATGTTTGTAGTTTCATGTGTTTTTTACGATAAAATTATGAGTTAATTAGTTTTTAAAAACTCGTATACATAAAATAAAATATAGAAACATAACTCATAGCAATCACATAACACAATGGATGATAATGGAGTTCACCCCTCCTGGGCTACATCTCCATGGACCTTCTTTAACTAGCTAGGCCCTCTTGGGATTAAGAGTGAAATTCTTGATTACAAGCACCTATATTGCTCTAATTGATTTTCAACACATTCCATTGGCTTCAAAACACTCAAATACTCAAAAAATGACTATTCAACCTCTCAATTTGGTTTCCAGCTGATCTAGGCTTGACCTCCAATCTTGGTGGCCATGGGCTTGGTTTAATATCCAAAGTGACAAAATCACCTTCATATGTGCTCCAAAGCCTCTGAAAATTATACCACTATGTTCAGAACCTCAAATACATCTAAAAATTACTATTCATTCACTCCATTTTTCCTTCATCTGGTCTAGGCATGGCCTTCCCTCTTGGTGGCCCTGGGCTTCAAAATTATTCCAATGCCCAAAAACAATTTTAGATTTTCTCCTCTGCCTCTATGAGATATTCCAATGGATTCAAATCATGAAATATACTAGGAATGACTATTCCTTAGCCAAAATAGGTTGAAAATTGCTCAATATAGGCCTCATTTAATTTTCCCCTAGATTCTCCCTCTAAATCTGGAGAACTGCCACTTAACTCCACCAAAATTAGCCAATCCTTTGAAAATGGAGTGTCTGCTAAAAAGCCTCTGAATTAATTTGAGCTTAATTAAATCTTAATTGCAGATTATGATGAGGTTAAATTTGTACTAAGCATGTTTAATTTGGGTTCTTTTGTGAGGTCATATGGTGCGGTCACTGGGAGGAGGCCTGTCCCCCGAGCTGACCTCCTCCATTCCTGCCAACAGAGACTACTACAAATTAAAATGTATGTTCGGTGCCTTCCTTTTAAAGGAACAAAGTGTTACACAACATTTTTTCACCATCCCCGCAATTCCCATCCTGCACATTGGAGGCTCATTTCTGTGACCAAAATAAAGTGTCATGCCTTGCAAAGACCATGATTGCATCCCTTGCCATGAGGAGAACATTACTTTTGTTGACAATTTCCTGAACAAAACATCAAAAGCACATGTTTTTTCCTAAGCGCTAGTAGACCATTATGCCCTCGCACTGATGGGGAAATTAACATTGGGCCCCGTTCCCATTGGCTCTCTGTCCTAGTGAGCTACCCATGCCAACATGTTTATGGAAAGTTTTTTAAAAATATAAGCGAATTTTCCATCATAAAAAATTTTGTGGGTGAGTCATCTGGAGTGGTTCGATTGAATAACCATGGCCTCCCTCCTTTGGCCTCCTGTTTCCACCTTTTGGGGAAACCTCCCAAGGGATAAGGCCTCCCTTCCACTATTGTAGGGATCCCAACCTCCTCCTCTCCCTCTATAAATATATCCATCTTCCATTGATGTGATAGCTAAACTAAACATATTATAGCTGAAACGCTGAAGAGATTCCTATACATTTTGTTAGGAAAGATAGAATGGAAGAGACCCTCATTGAGAGAGCTTAGATTTGTGTCTTCATCCCGTCCAAATTCCACGACGATTCATCGAGATGCGCTTCGAATGAACCTTGCTGAAGGAGGATGTGATGTTAAGGCTTCGGTTGTAACTCTTTCTTCTATTAATACAAATAGGACTATTGTCTCATTCCCATCTTGCATTAATGTGTTTTAGTTGATGAAATGTGCTTAACCCTCCTTGACTGGTTAGTAATTATGAATGAGATCATTGTTTCGTATGCTACTCTTGTTTGCTGATCTTCGTGCAGGTATCCAAACATCGTTGAAGAAAGATCATGTTTTTTCAAGACAGAGATGAAGAGGTCACAACCATGTCAGCCACGACAATAACGTTGGACTCCATGTAGGTCTATCTACCTTGTTCTTTTTCATTCATTAAATAGGAACCTACACTTTAGCTTGTCCCTTTGTTACTAGACCTAGTTTTGGGCTATAGGAATCGTCCCTGTCTGTAGAGAGGATTTACCTCCATAAGAAATTGGTGACTCCACGAGGGATTAGTGTGAGTTTGCCATTTCTCCCTTGTCAAGTTGACTTTAGTCATTTTCTTACTTGTCTGTCTTTTCTGACTTGCTTGATTTTTTAGAATCTTCTTGTTCAGCTCCAAGGTGTCAAGATTGACCTCTACTCACTGGTTTTCCCATTCTCCCATAGATATTTGGCTTGGCGTGTTTTTTTTTTTAACAGTCATGCCAATTGGTGCTTGTTGCTTTTGTTGCAGTAGTGCCAACCCCTGTTTGGCGTGGATTACTGCCTTACAATCATGTCAAACCCTGTAGGGTTTGGTTTGACATCCCTATTGAGTTTTTGGTCCGTTCTTCTTGACTCTGGTTTGTTTTTTATTTGCAATTGGTCCTTTTCAAGTTTTTTTGCTTGCTTTAGACTTGATATTCTCAACTATTTTTCTATTTTCCCATCAGTGCGGTTCATAGCCCTAGGGTTCTAGGTGTCTTTCACTCACTGAGCCTTCTGGTTGAAGGTTGAGTCTTTTGGTTCTTGTCAATTCAATTCCTTGATCAGTTGCCTATGTCTTTGTTGATCCTTTGAGTTTTTGTTTGTCGAACTATTACTTTTTTTTTGTATTGCTATGATTGAATAATTCAGTCTAGCTCTCTACATTCAAAATACTCAAAACTAGTGTTTTCTTTGTTTTTTAATGTAATTAGTGCATTGTGTGCTTCATCTCATTGAAAAATAAAAAAATTGCATCCTTTCGTTTGCATCGGAAATGAGAAAGTCTTTCGCATAACTAGCGCTTGCATCTAGGAAAGAGTTTTCATTTTTCTTTTTGATTGTATTAGATGCATTAGGGTACTTACTCATATGTTTTCAATGTTTGCTACTTTCTAAAAGATCTCTATCCTTTCCGTAGTTAGCATTCATCGAGTGGAAAATGGTTTTCTATTGCACATAGCTTGCATTTAGAAAATTCAAGGTCATAATTCAGTATGGCCTTGAAACTGAAACGCTAATTCAAGATCAACTGTAAAATCAATTGAATTAACCTAAGGAAGCATTGGAGCCTAACAAAAACATTTTTAGTGGTCTAGGCTAGAGACCTGTTATGGCATCTTTAAACCTAGTAGCTTTCATTCACCATATGGCTTTAGACAGTGCTAGTATGGACTTGTGCTCCCCGTACCATCGAGTATATAAAGGGAGACCCCATTAGGTTCAAATATTTTACCCATAGGAAGTCGATTCTGCTGCCTTATAACCGTGATTCACCGAACACAACATTCAGGGAGACTACCTGCATGTATGCTATGTCCTTGGTCATTTCTCTTTCATTTGATTACCAAGGTGTATATGGAAGTTCACGGAAACTTGGTACACCCTCTTTCTTAGATTACCTGAGTAGTCATTTTAATATTTTGATGAATCCTTAAAATTAGAAGAGATCATCGAGCACTTTCCCTTTCACACTCGTTTAAAATTGAAAGTGTCTAGAGTCATTTTTTTCTATTTCTCAACTCTTAAAACATGAAACAACAAAGTCCAGTTTCAATGTCGTAAAATTAGTTACCCACGATCACATGTTCATTAAAATTTTGTTACTTGGCTTGTTTTTTCCTTAGACTTTTATCTTGAAGCCTTCGATTAGCTATTTCATTTTCCTTCCTATGTTGAAATACTATCATAGTGGCGAAACCACCAATTTCATCGTATTCTTCACTACCTCCTAGTGGTAGTTCTTTTCCTGACGTTTCTTTTGAAACCCTTCAGTCCACTAGGTCTACTGAGTTTTCACAGCCTATCCTCCCGAATGTATTGCCTCCTGCTACTGATCTCCCCCTGAAGATTCAACTGAGTTCAATTGGCCTCCTCCAGGTGCTTGGTTTGGTTTTAGGGATGAGGGACAATTCCCTCCTCTTACTTCTTGATCTGTTGGGTGTGTTATATTACTTCGGGATTTGTTGGGTGTGTGTTATATTACTTTAGGATCTGTTGGTTACATTGTGCCGAGCACAATAGGGGGTCACAGGGGGGGCGGCAAGCCCCCCTGTTCGGGGTCCGGGGGCCGAAAAGTTTTTCGGACCCTATTTTTCAGTGGGAGGACCCGCCCATGGTTTTGTGCATGGGTTTACACATGGTTTTGGCGCATGATGGTTTTCAGCCCTTGGTATTTTGTAGATCTGGTCAAGGGAGATACGGTTATGTTCTAATCCAGCGTTAATGGATTGGGTTTTATGTATGCTTTGGTGTGTATATATATGTGTTGTAACACTAAAAGAAATATAATTAAAGATCAAGCTGGTCATCCTGATTTGGGATCCAGGGGAAAATCTCTGTGTATAGTTTTTTAATGTTTTATGCTCTCACTATTGTTGTTTTTTTTTTTTTAAGATTAGTTTGCAGATAATTTTTGTACAGGGTTAAAACCTACATTTGGTATCAGAGCTATTTCGGCTTCAAGGGGATGCCTTTGCTATTGAGGGGTTTTTTTCTCGGGCCTGTGGTAGACCCTGTTCAGTGGGAGATCTATGGGATCGATTCTTGCAGCGAAATAAGATGGCGAGCAGTGCAAAGATAGAGATTGAGAAATTTAATGGTCATAGTTTTGAGTTGTGGAAACTCAAGATGGAGGATCTGCTAGTGGATAAAGACAAGTGGATCGCGGTAGATCCAGGTACTAAACCAACAGAAATTTCAGATGAAGACTGAAAAAATATGGATTGGAAGGTGAAGAGAACAATATGGTTTTGTGTCTCAGATTCAGTAGTGCTAAATGTATTTGGGGAAGCTACGACGAAGAATTTGTGGGAAAAACTTGGGAATTTGTACCAATCTAAGTCTCTGGTGAATTAATTGTTCCTGCGGAAAAATATGTATAACGTGAGGATGAAGGATGGAGACTCAATGATAGAGCATCTGAACATATTAAATACTGTGGTAATCATGGAAGATTTTAGGGGATAATATTCACAGTTGGGCTAATTTTCCATGGTTTTTCCAAAAAAAATATTCCCCAATTACCATTTTTTTATAAAAATGAGTCGCCCAAATTTTACAATATAAAATTATTTTACTTTAAAAATTGCAAACATTATATAGAAAATATATATAATATAATTATAAATTTCAATAATTTTACAAATACATCAATAAAAATTTTATAGTTTGCATATTAGGGACTAGTGACATTCGCCAATTTTTTAAACTTCAAGATAATTTTCCATCCTTGAAATTTTCTTTGGTGGTAAGTTAGTTGTTATCTGTTGATATTAAAATCTCATATGAAGATAAGTGCGTTAGTTTGTTATGTTCTCTACCAGACTCATGGGACAGTATGGTTATTTCAATAGGTAGTAATTCAACTACCTCGAATTTTGATGACATTGTCTCAACCTTGCTATCGGAGGAAATGAGATGGAGAAATATGGAGGGTCAGAATGGAGATGCCTTATCTGTATGAGGAAGGTGCCAAAACAGAAACAAGAATAAGGTTTTGAGTGGGAGATCTAAATCTCCTAGAAATTTTGCAAAGGTGTGTTGGAAATGCAGAAAGGAAGGGCACTACAAAAAGGATTGCAGATCTAAAGCTCCTGAGAAAGGAAAAGGATCTGATGATGCTCCTTCTGCAGAGGAAAAAAACAACTTGGATTAAGGTGGGGATGTGTATTTGGTTTCTTCTTCAAATACACATGTAGATCATGAGTCATGGTTGATTGACTCGGGTGCATCCTTTCCCTTCGCTCCCCATAGGGAGTGGTTCTTCGAGTATGAGAAATATGATGGCAGTGATGTCTTCTTAGGTTATGATAGGAAGGAAAAAATAATCGGATGTGGAAAATTCAAGTTGAAGCTATAGGGTGGAAGGATTAGAACACTTCCTAGTGTTTTGTACATTCCTTCATTGGCCATAAATCTGATTTCTGTAAGCAAGATGGATGATACAAGTGTAAAAATAATGTTCGAGAAAGATACCTATAATATGGTTTGGGGAGAATTGGTATTAATGCGGGGAGTTTGGATTGGAAATCTTTACAAGCTTTAGAGCAACATTATTATTGATGGGTGCAATAGTTCTATGGTTCCGAAAAGTGGAGCAGAAAGCCTAGCGGTCTCTAGAGAAAAGACCATGCTATGGCATCAAAGGCTTGGACATATTGGAGAGAAGGGCCTTCGGATACTCCATGGAAATGGTATGGTAGAAGGTATGTCTAATAGTTCTCTGGATTTTCATTTTTGTGAACATTTTGTATATGGGAAGTAGAATCGGGTGAGTTTTCCTTCTGGTGCTAAGAGGGCTAACAAGATATTAGAGCTTGTACATAGTGATGTGTTTGGACCTGTGTCGGTTCCATCACTGGGTAAGTCTATGTACTATGTTTCATTCATAGATGACTTCTCAAGGAATACATGGATATATTCCTTGAGGAAGATATTTGAAGTCTTTGACAGATTTAAAAAATTTAAGGCTCTGGTGTAAAATCAAACAGAGAAGAAGATAAAGGTGCTGAGGACAGATAATGGTGGGTAGTTCTACAAGAAGGAATTTTAAGATTTCCATAAGAAGTGTGGTATAGCATGGCAGAATAATACTCCATACACACCTCAGAAAAACAAGTTGTAGAAATAATGAAAAGAACGTTGATGGAAAAGGTAAGAAGCATGCTTAGTGGTACCGGGTTAGGAAAAGAATTCTGGGCAGAGGTAGTGGAGATTGCATGTTACTTGGTTAACAGATCACCTTCATCAGCGTTGGAGGATAAGACTCCACATGAGGTGTGGAATGGTAAGAAACCCTCCCTTTCACATCTAAGGGTATTTGGATGTGATTCATATGAACATGTTCCAAAAGAGAATTGGACCAAGTTGGATAATAAATCTGAAAGGTGCACCTTTATTGGGCATAAGGATGGTTTAAAGGGTTACAAGCTTTGGAACCTGGAAAAAAGGAAGGTTGTGTACATATGAGATGTGATGTTTAGAGAGGCGAAAGATGTTGTTAATAATGAATTCCTACCAAAGGAACCTGAGAAGATAGAGTTTGAGCTAAAGGAGGATGAATTGGACTCTACAACAAAAGAGAACTCAGAAGAGGAAGAGCCACAAACTCCAGCTGTGAGAAGATTAGTTCAGGAAATAAGACAACCAGAAAGGTATATTCCATCGGCTTCCTATTCAAACTTTTCTTTAAATATAACTATTGATGATCCCAAAACCGTCAGGGAGGCAGTAGATTCAGAGGATGGAAAACTCTAGAAGGAGGCCATGGTTGATGAAATGGCATCCTTGCATAAAAATGTGGCATGGGATCTGGTGGAGTTGCCAACTAGAAGGAAGCCCATCAGGAGAAAATGGGTGTTTAAGAAGAAGATGAATATAGAAGGAAAGTTGGAGAAATAAAAAGCTCGGTTGGTAGCGAAAGGTTATTCCCAGGTTCCAGGAATTTATTTTGGTGATATTTTTTTCTCCTGTTGCAAAATTTACTTATATTATATTACTTTTATCTGTTGTTGTTGCATTTGATTTTAAGGTAGAACAGATGGATGTGAAGACAAAATTTCTTCACGGGGATCTGGAAGAGGAGATCTACATGAAACAACCTGAAGGCTTTATGGTGAAGGGGAAGAAAGAACCGGTATGAAGGTTAAAGAAGTCTCTGTATGGGTTAAAACAGTCACCAAGGACGTGGTATCAGAAATTTGATACCTATATACGGGGACATGGCTTCACCAGAAGCAAGGAGGATCACTTTGTTTATTTTAAATTAATTGGTGATCGTGTTATTTATTTGGTCTTATCTATGGATGGTATGTTGTTGATTCAAAATGACAAAGAAATTATCCAAGATTTGAAGACCCAACTGTTCTCCAAATTTGACATGAAGGTTCTTGGTGTTGTAAACTATATTTTGGGCATGGAAATTAAGAGAGATAGGGAAAAGAGGAAGCTCTGGTTAAACCAGAGGAAGTATGTCGAGACTATATTGAAAAGGTTCAATATGAAGGATAGTAAACTAATGAATGTTATGATTCCTGTAGGTGTAAATCTATCTACTGAATAGTGTCCCAAGACACAAGAAGAAGAGGAGGATATTTCCCGTGTTCCATATGCAAGTGCAGTGGGTAGCCTGATGTATGCAATGGTCTATACTAGACCAGATATTGCACATGCAGTGAGAGTATTGAGCAGGTTTATGTCAAATGCAGGGAAGGAGCATTGGACAGTAGTTAAGCGGGTTTTCAGATATTTTCATTGCATTAGTGATTATGGCTTGTGCTACAAGGGAAGACCAGGATTGGAAAGAGTGTTGGACATTCATGGTTTTGTTGATGCAGAATGAGTTGGAGATCTGGACCAAAGAATGTCTACAAGTGGGTATGTGTTTAGCCTATTTGGAGGTGCGGCCAGTTAGATGAGTAAAATACAGTCTGTAGTAGCTCTTTCAACTATAGAGGAAGAATATATGGCAGCCACTCATGCAAGAAAGGAAGCAGTTTGGTTGCAGAGATTGTGTTCAAGTATGGGGTTGGTGCAGCAAGCTACAAGGATAGAATATGATAGCCAAAGTGCAATTTTATTGGCTAAGAACCCTACCTATCATTCAAAGACAAAGCACATTGATGTTCAATATCACTTTGTGAGAGATATGGTTGAGGCTAAAAGGGTGTTGCTGGTAAAGGTGGACACTTTGAAAAATGTTGCAGATGTAATGAAGAATTCTATGAGCACTCAAAAGTTCTCTTGGTGTAGAGAAACAATGGGTGTTGCAGAGCTAGGCTAATGACTAAGCTCTCCTGTGGCCCCCTACAGAAAGAAAACAACAAGTGGGAGAATTTTGGGTATGTGTTATATTCTTTCCACAACTATTTTTCGGTGGGCAGACCCGCCTATGGTTTTATGCATGGGTTTTCACATGGTTTTGGGGCATGATGGTTTTCGGCCCCTAGTATTTTGTCGATCTATTCAAGGGAACTACGGTTATGTTCTAATCCAGGGTTAATGGATTGGGGTTTATGTATGCTTCGGCATGTATATATATGTGTTGTAACACTAAAAGGAATATAGTGAAAAATCAAGCTAGTCATCCCGATTTGGGATCTAGGGGAAAATATCTATGTATATATGTTTTATGTTTTATGCTCTCATTATTGTTTATTTTCCATTTTTAAGATTATTTTGCACATAATTTTTGTACAGGGTTAGAACCTACAGGATCTCCATTTTTAGCCACTGCTTTACCTCCTAGCCCTCGTAGCCTTTTCAAAGATTTTACGACTTCATCAGACATGGATTGTTCGAGTCCTTATGGCTGAAGCAATGCCTATGTATACAGGAGAATATCAACTTTTCTCGAAAGATCTCCCGCGTGTTTCTAATTAGTCTTCCCCTCCATCGATATCACTACCCCGAGTTATAGGACCATGAGTCATATTATTTTTGGTGTTGCGTCCATAGCATGATCCAGTACATCTACTCGTTCAAGGAGTTCGGTCTGTCCTTCATAAGGACTGTCAACTTCGACACTTATCTCATCAGTCGTTGTTACATCTGTCTCATTCCAACCTACCGTTTGTGTGGCTGCTTCATCAGCACCTGCTTCTAGTGTGCTTGGGACTTCACCTATGATTCCAGGCGGCCTTACTTTTGAAGAGTATCTGTTCGTTGTTCAGTAGGATAACTCTCAGGGTTCTCAACAACCCCAAGCTCCTATCAATCCTCCACATCACTATGATGTCTATAGTAATCTCGTGTACATGCCCCCTATTGATCTTCATCTGGTTGTTTATCATCCTTATCAAATCATTTCTCATCTTGGACCAAATATACCTGTACAACTCTTAGGCTTGCATGGAAAACCCTTACAGGGACAACCTTTGGCTCAGCAGGGATACCCCTTTGGTCAACAGGGACAACCTTATGGTCCACAAGGCCAGCCCTTACAAGGTCAAAATTTGGTCCAACAAGGACAACCTTACGGTCCTTCTGGTCAGCCCCAATGTCGATATCAACCAACATCTTCTTACTTTCCTGGGGGGAAAATGTATCCACCACAGGGACAACATCTTGTACAATAGCATTTGATGTACATTCAGTATGGAAAAAAACTTTTGTAACAAAGAAAACCCTACGGTCCTGCTCCGGGACAACCTAGTTATCAGGGACAACGTAGTCCATCACAACCATCAGGACAAACTAGTGGCCCTCAGTATCTAGGCCAACCTACTTCGTAGCGGTAGGCTGCCCAACCCCAGCAGCTGATTCAGTCTGCTCAACCAGCTCAGCAGCTTGTTCAACCTGCTCAATAGCCAGTTCAATATGTTCAGTAGCTAGTTCAACCTGATCAGTAGCCGGTTCAACCTGTTCATCCTATTTAGCAAGGTTCACCTACTCAGCAGGGTCCACCTACTCAATAGGGTCCACCTGTTCAGCAGGGCTCTCCTGCTTAGCAGGGTCCACCTGCTCAACCTCAAGGAATTTATTACCCTCCTCAAGGTCAATATTAGCGGGTATACAGTGCACCCCACAGTTTCACTTATTACCCTCAAAATCAATCCCAGTTGGTGTATAATCAACCTCAATGAAATGATTAAATTCCGCAACAGAACCCATATGTTTCCTAGCAAGGACCTCAGTGGTATGCTCAAAATCAATATTCTAGTCCTCAAACCTAGTATGGGCTACATTATCAGGCATATAACCCCTATGGCCTGAATCCTCTAGGACAAAACATATGCGGATAGAATTTCTCTTAGAGTGGGTGGAATGTTAACATAGGTCCTTATCAAAAACCTCAAATGCCTTTTAATCCTCAATTACCATTTGTCGCTACATTAGAACTTCTTGATGTTTCAAATTTCATGAACGATCTGATTCCTTATAACCCGTATTAGCCTCCAGTTTCGACTAATATTCCTGGTGATTGTCCTAAGGTTGAGGGAAAGTCTGGAGAAGACCCGAAAGTGCATGTTATGACTTACCACTTGTGGCGTTCCTCCAACTCTTGGGTTGAAGATTCCATCTAATTCCGTATTTTCCAATGAAATCTTACTGGTGCCACTGCAAAGTGGTACATTGAATTATCTCGTGGCATTTTCCAAGATTTCAACTCTTTATTCATAGTGTTTCTTACCCATTTTTAGTTACCGATTCGCAATGATACCGGGACACACCTCCTCACATCCTTGAAACAAGACTGAGATACTCACATCTCGGATCATATTCATGAATGGATGAATTGTTGTCGCTTGATCGAGAGTGATATACCTGATCAGCTTCTAGCTGATTGGTTCACTACCTCCTTTATCAACCAAATTGCTAAAGACATAGCTATGGGGGCATGTGTAACCGAAGAACAAACCATTGCTCATGCCCAGTACCTTGATTTTGTGTACTCTGAATCTGGCACGTTTTATGATATCTTTCTTGATGGCCCATGACCTAGGAATTCTAAAGCACTAGTGACCCCATCCATTGATGGTATTATTGGTTCCGTGTCTCAAACTTCCCAGAAGTCTTCTCCTTCAAATCCTGGGAAGAAAAATTCTAATCCTTCCAATGATGTTGCTTCTTAGCCCACCCTGAATTTTGGTAAAGCCAAAATATTCAATGCCATTCAAGCCAATCTAGCAGATAGAACTTCCAAGGGGAAAAATAAGGGTAAAGGTAAGGCCAAAGTTGATACCCTGAATCCAGATTCATTAAAATATCATGCTGATGATGGTTCACAATGTAAGCCGAAGTACCCTTGTTTGATTTGTGACGAAGAGAATTACATCAAAGACTGTCCTTGATGGTTCGAAGTGAGTAGATTGATCAAAGGCACCCAGGGAACTACAACTGTTCTTAAAGAACCTTTTCCATCTCATCCGACCCAGATGGTAGAGAAACCTCAATCCTCTACTCCATTTGGCTTTCAGGTGTTCATGATGAACTGTTCTGCATCCGTTTATATTTCTACTCGATCCAAAGGTTATACCGAATTGTGTTAGGTAGCAGGGAAAGAGATCGTTGATGGTCCTCCTCCTTGGCCTGCTTCTGGCCCTTTAAAAATTAAAAGGCCCAATATTGAGCCCATTTTCTGGCCACCTTCCAAAGGTGTACTCCACAAGTCCTCTTACAATTGAAATTCCCGTGCTGCTCAACATTACAATATTGTTGAGGATTTGACTCAGGTTCCATCTACATTGTATGCATTATAAGTAATTCAGATTTTTCTATCTCAACGGAAGGCTTTGCTATCTGCGATTGGCGGGGTTCATCCTACTGATACTAGCCTTCTTGCTTTCGATTTAGAGAATTTCGTTCCACGAATCTCACACCAAATTACACTCATCATACAAGTTTGAATTAATGGTCTCAATATCCATCGAGCAGTTGTGGATGAGGGTGCATCTACGTGCATCATGTCATCTTCTTGCTGGAAATCCATTGGTTCTATGGCCTTGAATTCATTACCAAATTCCCTTGACACATTTGATGGAAGGGAATCAAAACATTTACGTGTTCTCGCTAGTTTACCAATTACTTTGAAAGGGAAGACACTCAATGTCAAGGTAGAAGTAGTTGATGCCAAGCTCAATTACAATGTTCTCCTCGGTCGTAGTTGGACTCACGCCATGCAGTGCATTTCGTCCACTCTCTTTCGTGCCCTGAAATTCCCGCATGAAGGAAATATTGTTTCTATTGATCAATTGTAATTTTTCACCTCTTCTTCCAAGAACAACGTTCCATATGTGGATCATATTCCTACTCCATATGAGAGCGTTGGGCCAGGTCTCTTCAAAGATCCTGCCCTCATGGGTATTTTTCCCCTTCCTCCACCCAACATTGTTAAGATCAATATGATATCTTGATCTAATGACCCATGGATCATCCCTTCACCTAAAAAGATCGATTCTTTTGGAGATTTGATGCCATTTAGTCTAATCAATATTGACTATTGTGAACTCATCGTGGCTTTGGAACCTCCATCTTCTAATCATGCTCCTTTCAGCATGTCTCTTGACACTTATTATCAATCCCCTTGGCTCAGCGATTCGGATTTTCCCGATCCCTTGAAAGAGATATTTCCCTCTGATGAAGCCATCACGGCAGCTATGTCTCTTGAGGGTCCTCTATGGGATGATAGTCATCATCGTTCCTCGTTCATGCCTGGCCTCAGAGCCATGTCTATGTGTCTTGAGAGGTTTGCATCTCAGGTTCCTTCTCCTCTATTTCAAATGCCTATTCTGACACATGATGTTTTTATAGAGGGTAACTTGAGTAATAACACGCAAACGATGCCTATCAACATTTCCATCAAACAAGGAATTTTTGAGAACATCCATATCGGGGTCACCGGTTCTCCAGATGAAGTTCAGGTTTATACTAGCCTTTTCTACGAGTTCTGCGACGTCTTTGCGTGGTCCTATGAAGAAATTCCCGACATTGATCCCAGTATAGGGGTGCATGATATTCTTACCTACCCTAGTTCGAAGCATGTTTGTCACTGCCTTCATCTTGTGCACCCTTGAAAGGCTGCCCCCATTAAGGGTGAAGTTGAAAAACTTCTCAACGCTAGTTTCGTCTACCCGATTCCCTTAACAGAATGGGTCTCCAAAATTGTCCCTGTAGATAAGAAAGAAGGTACCATTCAAGTCTGTGTTTATTATCGTGACATCAATCGGGCCTATCCTAAGGATAATTATACTACTCCTTTTATCGATCAGATCATTGATGACTGCGCTGGGAGTGAGATATTTTCCCTCATGGATGGCTTTTCTAGCTATAACCAGATTAAAATTCTCCTGACTAATAAGCATAAGACTGCCTTCATCTGTCCCTGGGGTACTTTCACGTATAAGAAGCTCCCTTTTTTCTTGAATAATGTTGGGGCCACATTTCAGCGAGAAATGTCATACGCTTTTCACAATATTAAGCACGTCGTTCAGCCTTATCTGGATGACCTTCTAGTGCATTCATCTAAGCGTAAGGACCATCCTGACCATCTTCATCAGATATTTCTTTGTTGTTGACACTATAACATCCGACTAAATCTGCACAAATGCATTTTATGCGGCAATTCCGGTAGACTCTTGGGGTTTATCCTGTTCAAAGATGAGATTCACCTTGATCCGCTCAAAGTTGAGGCTATCATTAGTCTCCCCTCTCCATCTTCATTGCATTAGTTGCAGAGTCTACAGGGGAAGGATAATTTTTACACTTTTTTAGACCTAACTATGATGAAGTGGATAAAGGATTCACATGACTACTAAAGCAGGGCATCCCATTCCTCTGGGATGAGATAACTCAGAATTATTTTGATGCGCTGAAGACATTCCTCATCAATGCTCCTCTATTTCATCCTCCCAACTATCATCGTGATTTTTCCCTCTATTTAGCTACCTCTTTCAGCACGATTTCCATGGTTCTAGTGCAAGAAGATGATGACGGTGACGAGAATATTATCTACTACCTCTCTCATAACATTCTCAATACTGAAATGTGCTATTCCCGTGTTGGGAAGTTAGCGTCAGCTGCGGTTCAAGTGGTTCAACGTTTTTGTCATTATATTCTCTTGTGTACTGTGACTATGATTTTTGAATGCAACTCCATGACCTATATATTTTCTCGACATTTTCTGGGGGGAAAATACTCAAAGTGGATTATTATCCTCCAAGAGTTAGATTTGGAATCTACAACTGCCAATTTAAGGAAATAATTAGTGTTTCTAGACCTGATATCCTCCCTCCCTTGTGACTCCGCTCCCTCTGGTTCTGAGGAATGCATTCCATCCGATACAATTTTTTTGATTAGCACCCTCGATCCTTGGTACGGTGATATCATTGTATATCTCCAGACTTCTACCTTTAGATCTGAGTTGATGAAGGATACTCGTCGATGCATCCGCCATCAATTGCAACCTTATCGTATAATCAGAGATACAATCTATCGCGTCGGAGTAGATTCCATTCTCTGCCGGTGTTTGACCCTCAAGGAGGCTGAGAAAGTTTTGAATGATTGTTAGAGTGGTGACTGTGATGGTCACATGTCTGCTTATGCCACTGCAAGAATATTCTTTGTGTTGGGTATTTCTGGCCCTCTATCTTCAAGGACTGTATTGTCGCTACCTGTAAATGTCATGATTTCTAGATCTATCAGCGCAAGATGCACGCACTGCCTGCACATATATACCCTGTCATTACCGTTGGTCCATTTGCAAAGTGGGGCATCGATTTTATGACATACAACCCTCACTCGACTGGGGGGAATGCTTATATTATCGTAGTCGTTGACTACTTCACCAAATGGGCCGAAGAAATGCAAACTTTCCATCGACGGTAAGACATCAACTCAGTTTATATTCAATCACATCATTTCTAGGTTTGGTGTCCCTCAAGCCATCATTACTGATCATGGTTCCCATTTTCGATATTATATGGTGGCAGATTTGACTTCCAGGTTTGGCTTTCATCACAACAGCTCAACGTTGTACTATCCTTAGGCCAATGGTCAGGTTGAGGCTATCAACAAAGTTCTTGTCACCATGCTTCAATGTACGATTCGGATGCACAAATAAAACTGGCATCTCATGTTATTTTCGACTCTCTGGGTGTACCAAACCTCATTCAAGGATGCGACAGGATTCACTACCCTTATGATTGAGTGTGAAATACCTTCACTCAAATTGGATGCTAAATTACTGCCCAACACTTCACCTGAAGAAGAGCGTCTTCTCTACTTAGAAAGGCCGGATGAAACTTGTCTCTTTGTTTCTTTGGTCATCGAGGCACAGACGAAGCGGGTCAAATATCATTTTGACTAGTCCATTTCCCCTCACTCATTTTTAGAAGGAGACCTTGTCCTCCTGTACGACCAAGTTCATGATAAGCTGGGGGAAAGAAAATTTCAACCCATGTGGCATGGGCCTTACATTTGTAAATGCATTATGAAAAATGGGGCCTATGAGCTCATTGCTTATGAAGTTCATCCTTTAGATCAACGCATAAATGGGTTGTATCTCAAAAAATATTATGCATGAGTCATTCGTGCATATTTTATGTACATAGGCGTTCTTTTAATTTTTGTACATTTTTTGGCTTGGTGTGTTTTGCGAGCGTCTTCCTGCTTATTGGGTCGTTGCGTATTGTGGAGATGTATATTACCCCTTATTTCAGTTTTGCGGATGGTGCTTCCCGCAGTACCCAGAAATTGTCTTCAGCAACCTCGACGATTTATGATCCTGCTAGTGAGTTGATAGATATGCAAGGTATTTGTCTAGGATGAACTACAAACAATTTCGCTGATTATAGTGCTATTATTGAACTTTTAACTGAGTCGATTACCCTCGGCATTAGTGCATTGGTTGTAAATCTAGACTCACAGCTTTTTTTTCTTCAACTTAATGGGAATTATTCAGTTAGAAACCCTCACATTTTAATATTGTATTTACGTGTTCATTTGCTGGAAATACATTTTGATTATATCACATATCAACATATTACTAGATAAATGAATGCATTAAATGATACAGTAGCTAACATTGTATTATATAGACATTTGCGTAATCTGTAAAATCATCATCACATGAAAGACTCATATCAAATAGGAAGATAGATGTGTGTGTGTGTGTGTGTGTGTGTGTGTGTGTGTATTGAAGGTTTGCATCAGTGTGCACCATAAGTTTCAAAAAATATGTATGTTTCTGTTACATCCGGAGACATCATGTCTCTAAAAAATATGCAGAAATAAATCCTAGGTGTCTAATCAGCGTGATGATCATGATAGCATGTCACTGCCCATACATGCCACCTCAGCAAGCAGTGAACTCGGTTTGACACCCCTGTAGTATACCTCTGGTATGCATGAGGAAAATTGTCGAATCATGCATAGTTCGGGACTCCATGAGAGATTCCCTCTAGGTTGCGCACGATTTCCTCCTCCTTGTCTCCCTAACCATGAGGGGCAATATCAAAATCGTGAGGGAATCACCTTGCTATTGGAGACATGCCTGTAGGTCTTTCTGGTCCAACATCTGCATAACACATGGATTTAATGTCAGAACATACATAAAAAAAAATCATAATACTCATAAAAATAAAAAATGAGTCTTACCAAGTGTTTCATCCCAATCCCCTACTTTTGGGAGTGGGAGGTCTAGATCACTAGTAAAATATGTTCCATACTAGGGCCAATCCTCCATGACAATCATTTGTCAGTGGAGCCAATCAAATAACTCCAGTATCCAAGAGATTTGTTGGCCACCACCTGACCATGGCATCAATGCTGTCTAATGGGCCATCCATGGATTTTGTGCAAGTGGTGTTGGGACTATCACTTCCTGTTGCTAGAAAGTTGGTAGTCGTTCCAGGAAGAATGATACCAGGATGGATCCATATCTGAACTAATTTAGTTTTCCCTTCTTGCATTTCGCCAATTGATGTATCATATTGATCGTCACTGCCTTTTCCCATTTGTAAAGGGTCGGTGTTACATAGTATACTGCAAGAAGGAGCTGCATTTTTGTTGCTTCGTGTAGTGCTTGCAATCTTGAAACTCACATGATGGTGTGTAGCACTACTTTTAATTCCAAGTCCTGGATAGTTTGGATATCCACTTTCCCACTTCCTAATCATTTTCGTGCCCCTTGACATACCTTTTCAATCACCATGGTCATGTTTTCCATGGTGGGCAAGGTACCGGTTAGGACTGGTTTTCCCCCCCTCTGTGATAGTCCTATTATGAAGTAAACGTCTGAGACATCAATCTCGAGTTCCTGATCCCTAAGAATGAATTTTTCCTGATCCTCATCCCAGATACTGATCAAGTATTGCATTAGCTCCGATTGAGCTTTGAGGCACAGTGTCATGAAGAAATTTTTCATTCCACAATCTTTGAGAGCTTCTACGCATCTCTCATTATCCATGGAAAGCTCATCTTCTTCACTGTGTTGCCTTTCCTTCCACTCAATCACCATTTTTCCACTTTACACCTGCATGCATGTTCATATGGACATTATTAGCCAAATTAAAAGATAATATTTGTGGAATTTGTGTTTTTAAGCTTGAATTTTGAGTTTAAAAAGAGTTGCGTGGTTGGCGCAACTATTTCTAAAACATTTTCACCAATGGGCACGCCCCTCTTCAGAAAATTAGGTGATTTTCATGAGTCTGTGCCTGAAACTCACGCCAACCTTCGTGCCCTAGTTTTCATTATTTCCCCCTAAAAAATAAAAATTGAAAGTTGCAAGTAATGAAAGAAGACTTAAAATGTCGAGAAGGATGTCATCTCTTACCTGGAACTGATGGATTCAAGATTGGTCTACTAGATTTCCGACTATTTTCACCGCAAAATCATAGTATAAAATGGGTAAGTATTTCTCCACAAGAGGTAAAAGTGAAAAGCAATTGTTTTTTACCATTTTTGGAATTTTAAAACTTTTCAGAACCCTAATTACGTTTTAAGACATGTTTTTCTATTATTATATTATGTTATTTCGAAAAATGGGTTTTACATTTTTTTCTTGTGCAGCGATAGGTCTTTAATGAGATACCGGTAAAGTAACAAGTTGTATTTTATACTTTTTCGGACTTAGTAGAAACATGAAAAAGTCACTACTAGAGTCATCTTTCAGCTCTTTTCTGACTCTCTAAAACTGAAAATATTGTCGAGACTCTTGTTGTTTTGAACTTGTTAAATGGCTACGAAACGATATCTACCCAGTATATGTTTACCTCTTTTTAGATCTGGGATAGTTTATTTACGAAAAAGGAACACTTAGCCTATCACAACTAAGATGTTCTTTCAAATATTTTTTTCTACCATTTTGGATCTGAGATACTATTTACAGAAAGGGACATGTTGGAGTTTTTTTTTTCGCTTCTTTTCAAACTCTTTAAACATGAAAATATGTCAAGTTCTCCCTTTGTCAGACTTTTTAAACCGTGTTGACATCGGAAATTGTCACCCTCACGTTGCTCGAGTTCCTCCTTCCTAGGGATCATAAAATGTACTAGGTTGGATTTTTCCAAAGGGAAAAATTATATTACAAGAATATGTTATCCCCTTCAGGCTTGTTTTTAAAAATATAATTGGGGTACTTCCCAGAAATGGTGGGGGAAAATTGAACCAGTTTTTAGTTGTGTCGGCATTATGTCGCTCTTGAACATGACAGTTGTTTGCATTCGTGTTGGGTTGGGGACATCTAATTTCATCAATTTTTCCTCCATGGGTTTGGGTAATCTGTTTTGACCTCTCATCTACTCTTTCCCACACCATCATGACCTTGGATCCCTTGATGTCAAATACTGCCAAATCCAGAGTCATATCGCTGATATGTTAAAGAGAAGTTTTTCCTCTACAGTTTTCAACCTCCCTCTGATTCTCTGTTGGTCCTGATTCATTATCATTATGTCCCTATATCTTGTGTCAATGATGTGGGAAGCATTATGGACCTTCTTCGACTAGGTCACTTCCTGTCGACTTCAACTCATTATCTAGGAAGTCGATCTAGAGACTCCCTTCCGGTACCTTGGAGCTTGCATGCATCAATGGAAATTTCTTCACATTCGATGATAGGTCCACATCATTGGCCTTCGATTGAGTGATTTTGTGGGTGTTCGACGCCAGATCACTGTTCACATTCTGTGGATTGTACCTGTTGTACCTTGAGAGACATTGTCATTATTGGTGGTTTCTCTCATGCTTGTTAACAAATTTTATCACTGGCTGGTAATCAGGTGATTTTCTTGCATGTTCAACTTCAGTTCACATATTCGTATGCTTGAATTTGTATTTGTTCAGGTCGAGATGGAGCGCAAGACCCTGGGTTTTGTATGATAAGATCCAAGCTGCGAGATATTATGGTTTATCATGACTTTATGCATGAATATTTTGATTGGATGATTGTGACACCATTTTTTGGTCATCTAATCCATTTTTATTAGATGGACCCAAGTACACCAAGTAAGACCAACTTTACCCCAAGTAAAATCGCATTCACTATGAAAAATAACCTAGTAAACCACCTTTATTAAGTTGTTTATGGTCTAAAAAGAAAACCCCGTGAGGAAATATTAAATAAATCTATATTTTTTTGAGTTTACTCAATGAATAATTAATTAAACAAAAAATTGATTAATATTCCTAGTTATATTTAACTGTAATATTTCCAAATCGAGACAGCTAGAAATCCATGGATGGAAAACGCATTTTCTAGAAATGGAGGCAGCAGGATTTGAAAACAGAACCTTGGATGCCTTATATCAATGTATCTAAGAATGAAATCCAAGAGATGGCTCCAAATTAAACCTCCTAAGTGGGTTAAATAGATCTCCCACACTTATATGTCCTCAGAAAATGCCGAGTGAGGGACTGCAACAATTCTTAAGAAAGGAATGGAAAGACAGTGTTATTCTATAGTTTTGAACACATGAAGATATGTATAGCCAAAAAATATCTGATATAGCAGCAAATGTGTACAATGTGTGGAGGAATCAATCACTCCAACTAGGCAATGGAAGCCTCAGTGAAGCATGTACAAGGCAATGAAGCAATACTGCTATGCAAAATATCATATGACTAAAATAACGTAGTTTATATGAGATATTGCTGCATACAAAATGAGAATAGGATGATATGACAATATCAGCTCAAATAAATGAGGCGGAGAAAGCTATCAACCCCAGGAAACACTAATACAATAAAAATACACAATCCTTGGAAGGATTGGCTACAATATACATGAAATTGGAAAATTTGCAGAAATGCCAGAGTTGTTGGGCAGCAGCTACAACTCAATACTAGAAATACATGGAGATAGCTGAAGATGATGCTCAAGTTGAAACAAAGCTCCTCCAATGGATCCCTCAATGCAAGGCTGATCCCAACACTAAAGATCTTTCCCTCCAAGAAGCTAGTGCAACCTCTCACTGCAAGTGTGCACTGAAATAACGCAGTCTAGAGAATGGAATGCTCTATCTATGATGGGAGATGTTGGCCTTGATGCCAAAATATGTCAATAATCTCTGAAATCCCTTCCACTAATCTCCTGGAGGAATAGGAACTCTCTCCTATGAAATATGAGCCAAAGAGAAGTGTTGTGGAACCCTCCACTACAATGCCCCAACAACACTGCATTATACTTGAGCATAAATAATGCAGTATCTAAAGAATAGCTTTGGCCTTGAGCAAATATGTTGAGAAGATGAAGTGCAATCCTTCAAGAGGCCTCTCAAGAAGGAGAGAAAATCCTAAGTAGGAATCCCTTGTGCTAAGCAGCATTGCAACTCAGCTGAACAACCGGGGTGTGCAATTTGTCCGAATAGATAAATGATCAAATGCTCAAAAGATATCTCTCTATGGCTACCTCCTCCTCTTCTTATACAAGGGAATGCCTCTTTGCCATGGACCCCACACATTAGGGTTTCATCCACAAGGAATAGTTCTCCCTCCAAAACTACGCTTTCTTCTCATGCAAGCTACACCTCTTAGGTAGCGTTGTTGACTTGGTCAAACTTGACCTTGTCCTCATGAAAATTTCCCCTTTTCACACTGGAAGGTACAAAATAAGCTGCTCCAATGATCCTTTTCACATCATAAAGGATCTTATTCCTACTCATGGGCCTTTTACCCATTTTATTCACCTCCTAGATGAAAATAAGAAAAAATTAATGTTCCAATTTTCCTCATGAAAATTTGGGAACATTACAGTCCTCCCTTATCAAAGATTGCTTGTCCTCAAGCAAGTGCAAGGACATACTGAGTTATTTTCTCCTCCATTCCTTGTATCATCCCTATATGATGATCTCCTCCAAGGAAAGTGATTCTATCTCATCAATCAAATCTCCACAATGCTCCTCCTCATCATGTAAGTCAGCTATCAAGCTATCATCATGTGAAAGTGAAATACTCAAGAGGATAACAAAGTGATGTCTAGAGGTCCCCTTGAAGAATGGGATCTGAAATATAATGGGAACTATATTTCCCATATGGATCCTCCATCTCCAAGTTATGATCCATGCAAAATGAGCCACCTCCCAACTAGGTAAGTCCTGAAAGTTGTCTTCCACCTTCGGCCCCGACAAATAAGTTGGGCTGAAATTCTGCACATGGTAGACTGTATAACCTACCCCTCACTGTCCACATCTCCACTTATGATAAGTGTGGAGTGCTGGTTGTCCATGGGCTGCAATAATTTTTCCCTCAAGTGGCCAAATGAGGATTGGACCTCCAAATATCTCTCCCCCAACGCTACAAATCAAGCCAGCCCAAATCCTCCCATATATGATCAGTTTGAAGTCACCATCATGTGGATTCCATCCAATCATATGTCCCCTCTCATAAAGAGACAAATGTGCTATTGTGGTGGTCATACAATCTCCCATGCTCTCCTCTGTAATATTCCTAAATTAGCTGTAGCTAATAGGGATATTAATTTTTCCTTGTTCATTTTGCATTTCATGTATTGATGAATAAATTGTAAAGGAGGACATGTAAAACTCCTGAAAATCAAGAATAAATAAATGCCTATGTGAAAAAAGACATATGTGGGCTATGTAAATAAATTCTTGCAGGTGTGAAAGGGTCTAAATCACAAGAATGGATCCTATTTGACCAAGTCAACAATGCATATTGAACCTCCTTGAGGGACAACATAGTTCTAGAAGGAGCTTCTAAATGTGAAAGGTGCTAAACTAATGAAGTGGTTTAGGGTTTTGCCAAGACTCCAATATTATAAAAGGAGGAGGAGAGAAACAAGGAAGGGTTGTTGAAGATCATTATTTCTGAAGGTTTTTCTGCTTAGACATCCCTTGCTGGGATTTCCTGTTCAGGAATCCCACCTCCTTCCTTGAGCAGCTCTTGGAGGAGAATTGTGCTGAAATTTTCCACTATCAGGCTTGGGCCAAGATTCACCTTACATTACAGCGCTTCTCGTGTTTAGGGTTTATTTTTCTTGTGAGCCGCAGCAAGTGGAAGACTATATCTGCTTAGATCTAGATGATAACAGTGGCTCTTTTCAGTGAGTGTGTCTTTTAACCTCTTGGAAGAGTTCATTTACTGATTGTACTTTAGATCCACATCTTGGAATGAAGCCAAATCATTCTCAGAAGCTAAAACATTGTTTTTCTCCCTAAGATAGCGTTATTTGCATATCTATAGCTGCAGGGTGTTTTGCTTGCTTTTTGGAGGAGAGATCTCCGGTGTTGGGATTCTTCCTTTCACTATGGTGATCCATGGATTGGCCATCCAATCCATGTTTGTTTTAGATATTATCTTCTGTACCACTAAATTATTCAGAAATTTCTGAATCATTCTGTAGATCTGCATACTTAGATCTTAGATCTACTTTCGGTGCTTCCTGCTTTGAGCAAAACCCCAAGGGGAATGTATAGATCAGCCTTTATTGTACATGGATCTGTATTGGATATAAATTTTTATGTAAATATATGATATAGATCTAAATAATTAATAAATTTTTGCTTCAGCCCTAAAAATAACGCTGTCATGGTTCTGCAATCTTTTCTCATGTGTTGCAGCACTTCTTTTGGGGCCTTTCTTTATGAAAAGATCTATTTTTCTTAGTCTAAATAATTTGAATATTATTATAAGTTTCCATAATTATTTTAATGCATAAACTAATCTAATCCATTCAGAAAACCATGCTGTAGAAGCTTCAATAATTTCTGCATACTTCAAGTCATGGGAAATCAAGGTTTTCTAGCCTAGTCGGGAATGGAGGAACTGTTTAACATAGAAAAACGCATTTTTTTTCGCTGAAATTTTGCATGGAGGTTCCATACAGCCTGAGATAACATATCCCAGATCTTTTTCCCTTATTTCTACCTATATCTTTGAATATAATCATTTTAGGGCCAAAATAATCACTTTTCCCCACCTTTTTTCCCATAAAATGTTGTATAAAGTTTCTTCTGTTGTATTTATTGAAGGATATACATTATAAAATCTGTTATGAGATTTTTTGATGCTAAATAACCAATATTTTGTGAAATACTTCTTAATTTTTAGATTTAGAACATTACACCCTTAGAACATATAGTGTAAATAGTGTGAGGAATTTCTCCCTCAAAGGACACATCCACATAATGTGCCTCTCTCCCAAGCATGCTAATCATAAGAACATAAAAATTAGAGCCATAGGGATCAAATATGAGAATCATACTTGCTACCATATGCAACAAATGAGAAGGACAATGGTCCCTCAAGTGCAACTAGTGTAGCTTGACCCTCAACTACAATAGAGACTACTGAAATAAGTGGCTTCTCAACCACATTCCCGCTGCTCCAATATTCTCATAAGTATGGAGGAATTGAATGATGTAAAGTATACAATGAGCATGTCCTCCATAATGTATCTCTTCCCCAAGTCCTCCTAGGGAATGGCCATCAATCATGCTTATGGCCTCATCTAAACCATGTGGTCTAGAAAAAAGAATGCTCCCCCTTGGAGCATCATCCTACACATGTATGGTTAAGGGACATAGATCATATAAATAACAATGAAAATAATCATCACCCTTACCATATGTTCTGCTCATACAAGTGGAGTGGCTCATAAGTGAGTCTCCCCTCATCTTCAAAGAGAAAAGAGGTGGATGTTCTAACTCTCTCAGAGAGTCATGTCTCTCCTCCATCTGCATCTGGTCCATGATTCTACTCATATGCTGATATATATCCTCCTCAAAGCCCATCCAAAAATACCCCTCCATGATGGTGTGGTATGCTCTCATAGAACAAGTGAGGCTGAAAAAGAAATCCTCATAAGCTGCTTGTAGCAACTTCTCCTTGAGCTAGGAAGCTCCAGGAAAAAATATCCTACCATGACAAGAGATGAACCCATGTCTGAATGAATACTCCTCCAAGTGCAACTGGCCATCCAAGATCATGCAAGTAAAAATATCCTTGGAATACTCCACCAACAGCTGGGAGTTCTAATATGGATCTAACCTCCATAGTGATAGCACTGATGATCTCTCATGAAGAGCACCTGTCATATGGTCATCATATTCTTTGTCATTTCCCATGCCAAAGATGAAAGTTGGAAGGCTGCTTTCCTTCCCCTACTACTTCTGCCACAACGCAGAATCTGAAATGGAAGTGGGTGATGCTGATGTTAAGAGAATTATCTCTCTCTCCTTAAATCTACCCCAGACTCCCAGCACTGTATAAAGCTCTCTCCAGGTTCCCACCCTCCTAAAATCAATGATTGGTGCCCTAACATGTGAAGCATCCATCCTCCTTTGCTGATCCAGAGGACTTCCTGGCAAAATGTCTCCATGCAATGAGACTTCATCATCAAGAGATGATGGAATAGATGAATGAGGATAAGCCTCCATGCTTCCATTGTGCGATCCAATCACCTCCTTAGGTGCATCAACCTCCAGAAATGAATAGGGATGTGTGCTCCTCATAACATCATGATAGTCATCCTCCCTATCTTCTCTGTGTGTCTCCCTGGTTTCACACCTCCTCAACAATGGCATAGATAAAACATGAGTTGTGCCTTGATCTCCACACATGAGATCCTGGGGACCTCCTTGCAAAGATGCAAGCATCCTTCCATTTGGAGCAAGAGCTCCTCCTTCCTCTGCAAGAGGTGCTACATCAACTCTAGATCTAACAATGTTTTTTCCCTAAATCTCCAAAATATGAGTGATAAAATCTCCAATGATTGGATCCCTTTTTGAGAAAGAGACCTCCATGCTCCTCTACTCAAAGGTGTGAGATGAAAACTCTTCTTCCGGCAGAGTATGGTGCAAGCTTTTATGTAAGGGTTTTGCTTAATTTTTCGTGTTTACTCCTACCATATGTGTCTCATGAATCTTTTTATCAAATCTTTCTACTAAAGCCATAGTGAAACTACCATAAGATGCAATGTTTACACTTCTCAAATAAAAAGATTCAAAGATCCACTAGGAAAAATCCTTACCTCTCAAATGCAGCGCTGCAACTTTGATGTCTTCATCCTCCAGAATTTGGTGGTGCTGCAAGAAGGTATCTAACTTCTCCACCCAAGCTTTGGTTGAACATATAGGTGAAATCTCAAAGGTAGATAGATGAAATCTCTCCTGCTGCTCTTTCCCATTCATCTTCATCTTGCAAAACTCTGAAAAACTGAGATGATATCTGAATTTATTAGTTTGAGACTCATACTCCTTCAAGAAATCACTAAGGGTTTCCCTCCTAGAAACTTATTCTCTTATTTCCATCTCTCTTCCGGCAATCCTGGGCATATGACTGTGCTGTACAGGATGGTGTGTAGTTGCATGCTCACACTCCTCCAATCTAGAGTTTTCTTTTGAATCAAACCCTCTAGGAGATTCTCTATACTTCCTCCAGATCTCCTCATACACTTCATGGATCATATATACAGATTTAGGAAGAAGCTTGGTAAGCTTATCTCCTTTTTATTTTTCTTCTCCAAAAGATGGAGTCTTTCTTCTACTTATTTCTTTGTCTCCTTGATGAGAATAGGAAGTGCAGGGTTCTTCCTCTTCTTTCTGCTTATCCTCCTTGGGGAGGTGCTTCATGGATCTTCAAATATGATGAGATAAAACTCATCCTCTTCAATCTGCTGATCTCTTGGGCTTAGACTCATAGGCTCAGCCAAGACTATGCTCTGATACCACTGTAATATTCCCAAATCGGGACATCTAGCAATCCATGGCCGGAAAACGAATTTTCTAGAAATGGAGGCAGCAGGATTTAAAAATAGGACCTGGATGCCTTAGATAAGTGTATCTAAGAATTAAATCCAAGAGATCGCTCCAAAAAATCATCCTAAGTGGGTTAAACAGATCTCCCACACTTAGATGTCCTTAGAAAATGCCGGGCGAGGGACTGCAACAATTCTTAAGCAAGAAATGGAAAGACAGTGTTATTCTATCGCTGTGAACACATGAAGATATGTATAGCCAACAAATATATGATATAGTAGCAAATTTATACAATGTGTGGAGGAATCAATCACTCCATCTAGGCAATGGAAGCCTCAATGAAGCATGTACAAGGAAATGAAGCAATACTGCTATGCAAAATATTATATGACTAAAATAACGCAGTTTATAGAAGATACTACTGCATACAAAAATGAGAATAGGATGATATGACAATATCATCTCAAATAAATGAGGGGGAGAAAGCTCTCAACCCTGGAAAACACTAATACAACAAAAATACACAATCCTTGGAAGGATTGGCTACAATATACATGAAATTGGAAAATCTGCAGAAATGTCGGAGTTGTTGAGTAGAAGCTACAGAAATACATGGAGATGGCTAAAGATGATGCTCAAGCTGAAAGAAACCTCCTGCAATGGATCACTCAATGCAAGGTTGATCCCGACACTGAAGATCCTTCACTCCAAGAAGTTGGTGCAACCTCTCACTGCAAGTGGGCACTGAAATAACGTAGTCTAGAGGATGGACTGCGATGTCTATGATGGGAGATGTTGGCCTTGATGCAAAAATATATAAATCAGCTCTAAAATCCCTTCCACTGATCTCCCGGAGGAGTAGGAACTCTCTCCTCTGAAAGATGAGCCAAAGAGAAGTGTTTGGGAACCCTCCACTACAATGCCACAACAACACTACGTTATACTTGAGCAGAAATAGTGCAGTATCTGAAGAATAGCTTTGGCCTTGAGCCAAGATGTGGAGAAGATGAAGTGAAATCCTTCAAGATGCCTCTCAAGAAGGGGAGGAAATCCTAAGCAGGAATCCCTCGTGTTAAGCAGCACTGCAACTCAGTTAAACAGTCGGGGTGTGCAATTTGTCTGAATAGACAAATGATCAAATGCTCAAAAGATATCTCTCTATGGCTGCCTCGTCCTCTTCTTATACAAGTGATTGCCTCTTTGCCATGGACCCCACACATTAGGGTTTCATCCACAAGGAATATTTCTCCCTCCAAAACTGCGTTGTCTTCTCATGCAAGCTACACCTCTTAGGCAACGCTGTTGACTTGGTCAAACTTGACCTTGTCTTCATGCAAATTGTTCCTTTTCACACTAGAAGGTGCAAAATAAGCTGCTCCAATGATCCTTTTCACATCATAAAGGATATTATTCCTACTCATGGGCATTTTACCCATTTTATTCACCTCCTAGATGAAAATAAGAAAAAATTAGTGTTCCAATTTTCTTCATGAAAATTTGGGAACATGACATTAACCCAAAACAAGGAAATTAATTAGATAAATCATTATTTATCTTATTATTTCCTAAATATTAGTTAATTAAACCTTGTTTAAATAATATTCTTTGTTAAATATAACTAAATTGCCAACAAATAATTAAATAAATCATTATTTATTTAATTATTACTCAACCACATCCTTAAAATGATAAATAAATAATTTATTTATTTATTATTTATAAATAAAGGGATTTGACCCAAGTCAAATTCCTTTTCCCTCCAACAAATATAATAAAATATTCCATAAAAGTTAGATCTTGATTTTGTTAATAATATTTTAATTATGCACCAATATCTAGACTAACTCAATATTTTGTTATAAATAGAAGGGTTTTCCCATTCATTTTCACCTTTTGTTTCCTGAAGATCACTCTGGATCTCAACTTTTGGTCTGGCTATTGATCCACCATCATAGCCATATTTTTCCATTTTTGTCTGGGTATTCTACACCATCAAGAGAGAGGAATTCTATATCTGAAGTGCTGAGGACATACAAGAACCCATCCCATTGAGGAGAACAAGGAACACCCTCTTGTGTTTTCCCCCCAGGTGCCATTAATACAAAATTCATTTGATATATTCTTGTCTTGTCTATTGGATGCATGGAGTAAATCTTATTTTTTATACTGTTTAATGTCTTCTAATGCATAGATCTATATTTTTGCAGCATTTATCTTGATCAACTAACTGCATATCTGAAGATATTAGCATTCATTTATGCTATTAGGGCTATTTGTTATGCGCAGCTAAAGTGGTATTTTTTCGTATGCTTGGAATTAAGATTCATACTAACAACTGGCGACTCCACGCGGGTTTACAATTATGACCACTATCATTTTTCTGATCCTTGCATATCCAGCTGCTTCAAACCCTAGGATTTCTCTTCAGCCCCTTTCTTTTGCTTTTCTTGATGTTTTTTTTAACCTATAAAACCCTATAACGATAAAAATTCTGACTTCCATGTGTTTTCAGACCTATTGCGCAGGTGACAAACATCAGCCACAGCTGAGACGGAAAATTTTTCTGAAATCTTCCACTGAGAGTGCCAAAAGTGCAGGTCACACTTTTCAGCACAAAACCTGCAACCTTGACCTCCAGGTCACACTTTACAGCCCAAAAAGTGCTACCTCTACTGTAAACAGGTCAGAAACTGCTAACTGGACCTTTTGTGGGGATTTTTCCGAAAGTTTTCTAGGTTTGTCTGAGCCTTTGTTCAAGGTTTTCTAACCTCCGTATCCACCCATTTTGGACCTGTACTTGTTTTTTTTCACTCAAATAAGTGGGAACCTAGCCCTATTGGGCTTCAGTACCCTCCATATTTTGTGGAAGAGTTTTTTTTGTTGCAGGTTGTCTGAAATTTCAAAGTCCTCAGCCATTTTTTTCAGATCTGATACCTTACCTTCAGATCCGCTTCATATCGGCTTGTTATCCATCCAAATCTCCTCATTCATCCTTGTTTTGGTTTTCCTTTAGGGTTCACTCTGTTTCCCTCCTGGAGATAGCCTTTCGCCACCTCTTTTTATAGCAATTTTTCCTCAGATATGTTGTTGTTTCTGCACCACTTTCCAACAAATTTTTTCCTTTAGATCCCTATCCCTTCTAACCTTAGATCTATTGGTTGTTTTAGTGTGTTTTGATTAGTTTTTTCACTCACCTATAGACTAGTTGTTGAGAGGCCCGCCTCCTTGGGTTTAAATTATTGCATTATTAGCTGTTTATTTTCTGTTTTGCGGGCTTATATACTGTCATTTGCAGGTTTTTTATAGCTATACAACACACTTTTTTTCTTTTTCTCTACAAATGTATGGGTTTAAGAAATAAAATTTACAAACTTCACACACACACCCTAAGCGAAAAAGGGCTTAGTTAACACCTCCAAGAAAAGACTCTAGAACAATGAAATCAATTGATCCTGCACCTCTCTACCCTTGTTTCGACATTGTAATCAGTTGATCCTGCACCTCCTTGCCCTTGTCGGTCTCTTTTTCCTTTGTGTCATGTTTGTGTCATCACCATTGCACCACCAAGGTGTTTATCCTGGAGACTTCTTGGCCTTCATCCTCAGTTTCTGGTAGGAAGACTTACTCCTCTGCACATGATTCCAGTTGTTCCTCCACCGAGTCCACACACCGACTCTTCTTCTGGTCCTTCGGGTTCTCCTTCTTGTTCTGCATTTGGTTCTCCCCCTGATACCTTCACTATGTCTGGTGCAAGACCTCATGCTGGTGGTAACCCCGGCCCTCCTGTCGGCAATTCCACTTGTGGGACCATAACAGACACTACCCCAGTTGCACCCTTGCTCCCCTTCATGGCAGGCCGCAGCCTCCCAAACTTTGACTAGTTGATAAACGACCCTATACACCACGATGCTATTTGACCTACTATGCCAAAAAAGCTCCCTTAAGACATTCCAAAGTTTGAAGGCCTTGCTGGAGAAGATCCTGCAAATCATATTCGATCTTTCCACATGTGGTGTTCGTCTAATTCCATTACCGATGACTTTTTTCATCTTCGGTTGTTCCAACGAACACTTATAGGTGAAGCTTCTAAGTGGTATGTTGATCAAACCCCTTCCTCTCATACCACCTTTCTGACTATTTCTAAGGATTTCTTATCTTACTTGTAGCTTCCCCTTCATTATGAAACTGGTACCAAACTCTTGACTTCTTTCTGTCAATCGTCTGCGACTTGCCTTTCCGATCCTGTCCAGGAATGGTGGAGAAGAAAGAGCCTATGTCGAGCTCCTACCTTTGAAGACCATGTCTACATGGACTAGTTCCTTAGATCTTTTTTTCCACCTATCATAAAAGATGTCGCATCACACTTTCCTCAAATCTAAGAAGCCACTCTCCAAATAGCATTAAAATATAACCTGATCTACGCTCAGTTGAGCTATGTTTATACCATTCTATCTGATCTCCCCAGGCCCGGTGGTGCCAATGCACCGGGGGAATCTCATGCCACTAATGGTATCATTGGAGTGTTCTCTAATCCGTACGCTCAACCTCCCATGGGCTATGGTTTTCCTCAGGGGGGCCAACACCTCCTGCCCTTTTCCCCCTCCCAGTAGCACATATCCGGGGTACGACATGCCTCCTCTTTTTGCCCAACCTCCTATTTACTACACTATTATCGAACCTCCTTATTACCCATATCCTTAGCCTGGTGATCCAGCTCCTCCAACATTAGCACCGCCTCCTCCCTTGCCTTCTCAAACCCCGTAACAACAACCACCACCCCCTCAAGGGCATGTGTATGCACAGCAGGGCGCGACTAATCCTCCTCCCTCAAAAAAGAGGAGGAAAGGCACTAAAGATCAAGCTGCTCCCAGTAATTCTGGACCTAACCAAGGTAATGCTCCTAACACTACGAACCAGCAACAGGGAACTCAGCCCAAGCAGGACAGACCTATTCGCATGAATAAGCCCTATTATTTTTGTGGTGTTTATGGTCATTACACACACGATTGTCCTCTTTGCCACAGATGCGACAACTATGGGAGTCTCAAGCAACTTTGAGAGGACAGCAAGCCATTCCTTCCATTCCTCCCAATCCTGCACCTAGCCAACCACCTGTGCTTACTGATCCTTTCCCTCAGCAAGGATTTGTGGCTACCCAACCACTTGAAGGTCAGGTGGTCTCTCAACCTCTCCCATCTGGTTCCCCTGATTACCAGAATTTTATGATGTTCTCTGATCATCCTTCTGAACCCCCTTCTCCTAGCCCTTTACCTTTATATGGTACTCATGACCCCCTTGATCCTCCAGCTGCTACCCCCAAACCTTATCTTTCTTTGAACCCGGTTCAACTAGTCTCTTTGATCCCTCCCACTGCAACAGTGCCTCAGTCACCTCAACCGGAAAATTTTCCCATTGCGACCGTTTCAGGTAAGAAGGGCAAAGATCGCAAGGGGGCACCAAAGGAAAAGTACCCCCTTTCCTTGTTCACGTGTTCTGCTTTGGATATTCCTACTCCCATTGACAACCCTCCTCCTGATGCCAACATGACGGAGCCTTCGGCCACCCTTTTCTACCTATCATCATCCATAAGACCCCCGGTGGAAGCCCCCATGGAGACTTCCCCTGATGATCCACTTGACCTTCCCCCAGTGATCACCCCAGGCTCAACATCGGTAGATCGTTTATCTGCTTATTCTTCGGTCATCCCCCATGACATTGCGCATGTGCACCTTTCTTCACATGATGATGAGTCAGGTAGCTCTACTGCAGCAAGTGGTCTTCCTTCCTCAAGTCAACCCATCTTTCACTCTAATGAAGACATTATGGAAGCACTGACCGATCTTGACTTTCCATGGAATGATATGCACCACCGTGCGTACTTCCTCCCGCAGTAGTCCCATGACTAATATGCTGTGGAAACTAAAGACTTCATTCCTAATGAAGTCGATTGGTTTAGAAATACCATCCCTACACCTGATGCTTTCGAAGAAGGAAATATAGCCAATATCTCTCCTACCATTAAAATTGACATTTATGACAAACTAGGGGTTGAAGAAAATATCACCTTGGGTGCCCATTGCACCACAGAAGAGGTTGAAGCTTACACCAAGATATTCAAATAATTCTGTGATATTTTCGCCTGGTCCTATTCAGAAATTCCTTGACTTAATCCTACCATTTTTGAACACCATATAAATACATGGCCTGATGCCAATCCTGTCCGTCAAAATATGAGACCCATTAATCCTTCCAGACGAGAAGCTCTCAAATCTGAAATCGATAAGCTCAAGTAGGATGGTTTTATCTATCCCATTGAATACACCACTTGGGTGTCCAATCCGGTTCCCATTCTCAAGAAACAAGCAACCATCCGTGTCTACACTGACTTTCACGATCTGAACAAAGCTTGACCCAAAGACAACTTCCCCACACCATTCATTGACCAAATCATTGATGAGTGTGCGAGGCACGAGGTTCTATATTTTATGAATGGTTTCTCTGGATACAACCAAATTGTTATCTGTTGTGCTGATCAACTCAAAAATGCATTCATTAGTCCATGGTGAACCTTTGCCTATCGAGTCATGCCATTTGGCCTTAAAAATGCAGGAGCCGTTTTTTAGCGGGCTATGTATTACTGTTTCCATGACCTGTCTCACATTATCCTTGCTTATTTAGAAGACCTTACCCCATATTCTAAACATCGGGCACAACACCTTCATGATCTGCAGACCGTCTTTCTACGATGTGGAAAGTATAATATCCGCCTTAACCCACTGAAGTGTGTATTTTGTGTGCCCACTAACCATATTTTAGGCTTCATTATGTCTAAAGATGGTATCACTCTTGACCCATTAAAAGTTCAAGCCATCCTTGAGCTTCCTATCCCCCGCACTTTACACCAGTTACAAAGCCTCAAAGGCAAAACTAATTTCCTTCACTCATTCATACCTGACTATGACACCACCACACATGGGTTCCTTAGACTTCTCCTCTCCAATATCCCTTTTGCATGGGATGTCTATGCTCAAAATTATTTTGATTCCATGAAGCATGCTCTCACATCTGCTCCCTTGATTCTTCCCCCTAACTTTGATAGGGATTTCATCCTGTATATCTCTGCTTCCACCCACTCGATCACTGGAGTCCTTATTCAGGAAGATGACAACGAAATTGAGCATGTTATCTATTATGTTAGTAAGAGCCTGGTAGGACCTCCTATATCCTACTCACACGAAGAGGAATTAGCACTGGCTATTGTCTTTTCCGTCCAAAAACTTCATCATTACATCCTCATGTGTTCCACCAAGGTCGTGACAAATTCCAACCCCATGGCCTTCCTATTGAGTCATCTAATCATCAATGGGAAGTACGACCATTGGATCGTGATCCTCCAGGAATTAGATCTTGAATTTGTCACACCAAAAAGTAAGAAAGGTTTAGCCCTCACTGAACTCATTTCTGAACTACCTACAGGTACACAGGATCCTCCAATTAATGATTATTTCCCCGATGAACACTCATTTTCCATTACCACCGATGACCCCTGGTATAGGGACATCCTCGCTTATTTGTGAACTCAAAAGTTCGCCCTCCATATTGATCGTGATGCTCGAATACGTATCTGACACCAGGCCCCCCACTACCTTCTTATCGATGATGACCTTTATTGTCACAGTGTAGATTCTATCCTTCGTCGTTGTCTCACACATGTTGAAGTAGAACAATTCCTCAATGCCTGTCATAGCGGTGCTTGCGGTGGCTACCTCTCTGGTCTAGCTACTTCCCAGAAATTATGTGCACTGGGTACTTTTGGCCTTCTCTCATTGGTGATTGCATTGAGGTAGTCAAGCACTGTCCCAATTGCCAACATTTTTCCCCCAAGGCACAAGCCCCTCCAGCTCCCCTCCATCCTGTCATCTCTGTTGGCCCCTTCTGCAAGTGGGCCATAGAATTTATGGAGTGTCAAACATCATCAACTGGTAACCATAAGAATATCATTGTTGCAGTTGACTATTTCAGTAAATGGGCTAAGGCCATGCTACCACAAACCTCTTTTTCTTTAACCATGTGATTGCTCGATTTCGAGTTCCTAAAAAATTGGTCTCCGACCATGGCCGACATTTTGAAGATGAGATATGGCATGAGCTATCCTCATTGTTGGGCTTTGAGCACCAATATTCCTCCTCTTGTCACCCCAAAGGCAATGGCCAAGTTGAAGCAGTCAATAAAATTCTTAAAACCATACTTCAATGGACGGTGGATAAGCACAAAACCAAATGGCACCTTATGCTCTTCCCTAATTTGTGGGCCTATAGAAATTCTGTTAAAACAACCACTAGGTTCACTCCTTTCCACCTTGTTTTTGGAGAGAAGGTAGTCTTACCGATCGAGTGTGAAATCTCGTCCCTTCATCTAGTCATCGAGCTTCTCCCTGACACCCAACCTTTAGAACAGAGACTTATCATGCTTGAACGTGCTTCTGAAGACCACCGTGTTGCATTGCAAATCATTGAGGCGGCTAAGAAACGCACCAAAGCTCAATATGACTGAAAATTCCAACCTCGTACTTTTCACGAAGGTTATCTTGTTCTAGTGTATGAACAGGCCCATGATGTCCTTGGTCATGGGAAGTTTAACTCATTATGGCTAGGACCTTAAATTATCAGTAAGGATTTAGGTAAGGGAGAATATCTATTAGAGGACTTCGAAGGCCATCCCCTTCCCAATCCTCGCAATGCACTCTATCTGAAGAAATATTACCCTTAACATTTCCTTCTGGAAACACATGTTTTATTTTCTTTAGGTAGCTATCCTGTGATGTTTAGTGATTTGATACTTCACCAGGATACATTTTGGCCAAGAAGCGTCACTTCACCCTCCTCTCAAAATCGAATTTATTCACTTGCAACACTCGTACTGGGGGCACCACTTTGCCTCCATACCTGTCCAC
Source organism: Pinus albicaulis (assembly GCA_034641835.2). Lineage (NCBI taxonomy): Eukaryota > Viridiplantae > Streptophyta > Pinopsida > Pinales > Pinaceae > Pinus > Pinus albicaulis. The sequence continues at coordinate 548,128,782 of CM076582.1, read as the reverse complement.
GCTTGAGTCGACTTTCGTCATGAGTTACCATCTTGTACTCACATTTTTATGGTCCCCATTGGACCTTTTATGTGTGGAAACACCATATAGTCACCCTTGTTTAGAGCATCCGAGTTGAGTCATCATTGCATTTATGGAGTCTATCCCAGATCCCTTTGCATCCCGCTATATTACTCCATCATTTATCGCTTGGTCCCTCTCTCATGTTTCACATTATGGCCTTCAGTCCCATTGTCCCCTATCCCTAATGATGTTGTGTCAGTCACTGCCAAGTCATCCATGCCCTTTATTCTCTAATGAGGGAATTCATCCGTTTGTTACTCAGTCCCCCCCTCCCCCCCATTTCATCATCATCATTGGTGTCAGTCTGTCAGTCACTCTAATTTTTTCTCTCGTTCCTTAGTTGAGGATCCCTTATTGCCTCACCTATGGTAGGCCTCCTTCTGTCGACATCAGCTCATTCATTCCAGAAGACAGGTCTAGAGGGCGGTGTACCTTGGTTCTATATTCCATTCTTGTTCAGTGCCTCGGATCAGGCAAAGGGTCTCATTATTGTCATTTGACTTGATTGTTTCTCAGCTCTAGCTCCTTTCAACATGTTCAAGATCCGTATACTTGATGGTTCAGTGATGCAGAAACTGACATCGGTGATTCCCAGGTGTGTGTGAGATGTCTCAGCCCTCATGAGGGGGTATCCCTACAGGTAGCCCCCCACACACTCGGATGACCTCTTCATCACAGCCTTTGATGTAGCTCCATAAATTTGATGATGTCGGCCTCAGCTGCTTGCAACACCTTTTTGTTTTCATGTATCAGTCATATTTTTAGATCCCTTTCCTGTGTTCATGGGCATCTGGGTTGGATTTATATCTCATGTACTTAGATAATATTATACAAGTCCTAGTTGTTATCCCAGGCACAATATGTATGTGGGATTCATTATCATTTTATTTATCTGGCTTATGTTTATGCCAACATATCCTATATTATGACGTCCCGTGGTTTTCCAGATGCCCTATTGTTTGTACTATTGCTTTGGCAGGCATAGGTATGCCTCCCCCGCCTCCTATAGCAGGCATTCACTTATCAAAGAGACTTGTACCACCTTCAAGTCACCTCCTTAGGGTCTAGTTCTTTCAGCACTTTGACCTACCTTACACTCCTCTGTCTTTGACTTCCCCTTTGACGTCTAGTGATTGCATTCTTTCAACGTATTTTGGTCATACGATTAGCTCCTAAAGCTCGCACGCTGGGGGGCAATCTTTTACACCATTTTTTGGTCATCTAATCCATTGTTATTAGATGGACCCAAGTACACCAAGTAAGACCAATTTTACCCCAAGTAAAATTGCATTCACTATGAAAAATAACTTAGTAAACCACCTTTATTAAGTTGTTTATGGTCTAAACAGGAAACCCCATGAGGAAAAATTAAATAAATCTATATTTGTTTGATTTTCCTCAAATAATAATTAATTAAAAAACAGTTTGATTAATATTCCGGGTTATATTTAACCCAAAACAAGGAAATTAATTAGATAAATCATTATTTATCTTATTATTTCCTAAAGATTAGTTATTTAAACCTTTTTTAAATAATATTCTTTGTTAAATATAACTAAATCACCTATAAATAATTAAATAGATAATTATTTATTTAATTATTACTCAAACACATCCTTAAAATGATAAATAAATCATTTATTTATTTATTATTTATAAATAAAAAGATTTGACCTAAGTCAAATTCCTTTTCCCTCCAACAGATATAATAAAATATTCCATAAAAGTTGGATCTTGATTTGGTTAATAATATTTTAACTATGCACCAATATCTAGACTAACTCAATATTTTGTTATAAATAGAAGCGTTTTCCCATTCATTTTTCACCTTTTGTTGCCTGAAGATCACTCTGGATCTCAACTTTTGGTCTTACTATTGATCCACCATCATAGCCATATTTTTCCATTTTTGTTTGGGTTTTCTACACCATCAAGAGAGAGGAATTCTAGATCTAAAGTGTTGAGGACTTACAAGAACCCATCCCATTGAAGAGAATAGGGAACACCCTCTTGTGTTTCCCTCCCAAATTCCATTAATACAAAATTCATTTGATATATTTTTGTCTTGTCTATTGGATGCAAGGAGTAAATATTTTTTTTCTACTGTTTAATGTCTTCTAATGCATATATCTAGAGTACTGCGACCATACCTGAGTCTATTTGTTGATCCTTACTTCTATATGGTTGCATCCATACCTCAGATCTCAGTTTATATATGTACTCTATTATGGATGGCTGCACCCATGCCACATGTTTATGTATCAGAGATATCAGTTGTATTTTTAATTGCAGGTCTTCTGACAATGGTGTTTGGTTCGAACGCATTCTCATAAATCATTTCACCCCTTCCTCTCTCTCGGACCTCATGCTTTAGGGGGCATCTGTTACATACAATTTTTTCACCATCCCTACAATTACCATCCTACGCATTGGAGGCTCATTTATGTGACCAAAATAAAGTTTCATGCCTTGCAAAGACCATCATTGCATCCCTTGCCATGAGGACAACATTCCTTCTGTTGAAAATTTCCTAAACAGACCATCAAAAACACATGTTTTTGCCTTGGCACTAGTAGACAGTTATTCACTCACACCGATGGGGAAATTAACACTCGGCCTCGCACCCATTGGCACTTTCTCCTAGTGACCTACCCGTGCCAACCTTTTTATGGAAATATATTTAAAAATAGAGGTGAATTTTCCATCATAACAAACTTCATGGGCGAGTCATATGGAGTGGTTTGACTGAATAACCATGACCTCCCTCATTTGGCCTCTTGTTTCCACCTTTTGGTGAAACCTCCCAAGGGATAAGGCCTCCCTTACACTATTGTAGGGATCCCAACCTCCTCCTCTCCCTCTATAAATATAGCCATATTCCATTGATGTGCTAGTTGAACTGAACATATTATAGTTGAAACGTTGAAGAGATTCATGTATATTTTGTCGGAAAAGATAGAACGTAAGAGTCCCTCATTGAGAGAGCTTAGATTTGTGTATTCATCACATCCGAATTCCTCGACGATTCATTGAGATGTGGTTCGACTGAACCCCGATCAAGGAGGTTGCAATGTCAAGGCTCCAGTTGTAACTCTTTCTTCTATTAATACATATATAGGACTATTTTCTGGTTCCCATCTTGCGTTAATGTGTTTTATTTGATGCAATGTGCTTAACCCTCCTTGACTGGTTATTAATTATGAATGAGATCATTGTTTTTTATGCTTCTCTTGTTTGTTGATCTTCGTGCAGGTATCTAAGCATCGTTGAGGAAGGATCGTGACCTGTCAAGACAAAGATCAAGAGGCCACCACCACATCAGCTATGACAATAGCGTTGGACTCTAGGTATGTCAATCTACCTTGTTCTTTTTCATTCATTAATTAGGAACCCACACTTTAGCTTGTCCCTTTGTTACTAGATCCACTTTATGGCTAGAGGGATCATCTATATCCGTGGAGAGGATTTACCTACACATCAGAAAGTGGAGGTTGATTGGTGATATTGTGATAGTGCAACAGGGGAGGTCACGGGGTCAAGCCCTGACCTCGCTCCTCGATACACGTTTTTTTCCATATAAAAATACACACCCCCAAACCATATAATAAAAACCTTTTTAACAGAATTTGAAATGTTTAAATGCCACTCTAATAAGTATTAAACCTTTGGAATAGGACTTTGGGTTAATCTGAAATATATGCTCCACCAATAATATATGCGCTCCCATCATACATTATAAAGTTTAAACTTTGGTTTGATAAAAAATTCACCATATATGAAATATGTCAATGGACTATACATTTAACACCATGGTTTATAACCTAAACTTTGGATTATATGCGGAATTTGGAATTAAAGATTGGATTTAATATATATATATATATATATATATATATCCATCTTTAATAAATAAAAATGATACCAACACATAAAAAAATTCATGAACCCAAATTCAATCTTGGAGGACATTAGGAAAATTTTACGTTCACAAAAAACACCAGGGAATCCCACAGTGACACTTGTCACAGAACCACTAGAAAAATCTGAAGAATATTCTCTGCATGCTGACTAGGCTGCCATGTCATCAGCTTGTACTTGTTCTGCAATTTAAAAAAAAAAATTTCCTATTCTGAACGATAGTCAACACACCATGACATCTTCATCTGAAATCAGTTTTGGATGAAACGAGTTGAATTAGATTCCTTGTGACTGGCTGGTCCCTCTCGTTCTAGGGTGGTGCAATTTTGAGCACTTTCATTTTTGAGCAAATTTTTTCCCCTGATCCAGATTCCGATCACTCCATCTAACTTACATGATTTTGGACCCACAAATATTTTTTATCTCATGAGAGCTAAATATGATTTTGTTTCCAAAGTTCTCTCATCTTGATTCTACTTGGAAAAATCACCATGAAAACCACTTCGGTTCACTAACATGCCTTGCCTTGCAAAAAACTTGGCTCTCCAACCAATGTTCTCCTTTTCTTGTTGACCCAATCCAATACTTTTTGGATACTTGTTTACTGATATAACACTTTTTTGTACCAAATCAATTCCTCTTTGCTTAGAAAACTAAATGATATCCTTCCCACTAAGAATCATGTTCCTCCTTTGCACAAACATGCATTCGATGCAAGCTTCTTCTTGGAAACCACTTTTCCAAATTAAGCCCATCTGAGTGAACTACAACAATGAGTTCCAACATCATTAAAAACAAGAAAATAAATTACCATTATTTTACCTCCATGGAACAAAATTTCACATATGAAAGAATTCATTCACCACCTCCTTCTCTTCTTGGCGTCAACACATAAAATGGTCTACAATAGCTGCAAAATTTTTGACATCTTGTCACAAACACAACATATTCAGATTGATGTTTTTTGTTTATATTTGAAAAACACGTCATGCAATAAAAATAACTTGATGACATATCCTCTTGCTTCTTCAAAGCAACAAATTCCACATCATGTGAAAATCGCCATGTAATCTCATATCTCGATGTAAAAACTTATTGACCAAACACAAGTATACAAAACATGGCTCTTCAAATGACTGACTCTCAAGCAAGCATAAGCGTGTATAACAACTTAACAATTATTTTCCCAAAACAAAATGAATTTCACATTTCATGAAACACTTTTTCAACATATTCTTTTCATCTTTGGAGACAAAATAGACTCTTCCAACTAAATATGACATGCATGTAACACACACAATCGACCAACACAAGTTGACACTCATGCATGCACAAATGATCAACACTCTCAAGCTGATAACATACATGTTAAACAAAGAAATCGATCAACACAAGTCAATTACTCATGCATGTTAAATCACAATGAAACCATCGAAATTCCATTGCTCATATACACAAACTCTCATGAATGTATACAATTCGTCAACTCTCTCACAAGAACAATCATAAGTACAAGAACCCCATTCATACGTACATGTACTTAAAGTTGAAATGAACAAATTTCACTACAATAAAGTGAGTTAACATACTCCAAATTCAATCACCTTCTTGTCTTAAACGTGCAACATGAATTCCATTGGCAAAGAAATGCATCAACATCAAAATACATGCAAAGCCTTAATTGGATAAGAAATCTAACCATTTCTTACCAAACCATTTCAATGGCACTTCTTTCAACCGCACATCATCATGCGAATCATCCTCACCCACATTAATTATGGAATATTCTTTTCCATTCTTTCCATTCCCTTTCTCCACCTTCTTTGAATGTCGTTGATGAATTTTTGGATACAAAGTGCAACACTTGTCTACAAGAAGACCTTGCTTCTGGAAATGAGTGAAAAACAATTGCATCTTCTTTTCAACATGGTTTGATTTATCCAATGGACCCTTGGCTTTCTGCCTCCTTTTATTTGAAAGTTTCATGTGCATGCCTATCTTCTTCCAACATCTTGAAACATTATGTTTATCCAAACCACAAAAGGGACATGTAACTTTTCTCCAAATATTATGTGAGAATTTTCCATGTTTATCATAATCAAAAGGAACTTTATTAAAAGCAGATTTATACCATGAACATTCACATTTTTCTCCTTCTTGAGGAGGTGAATTTGATGAGGTAGTGTCTCTCTTCGGAATACCAGCAATGTATTCAATGAATTTATAGCTTTCAACATCCTCTTGTTCAAAATTCTCATTAGTTACATAATTATGAGCACCTTCTTGCAATGTGGGTGTAAAAATTTTGCATTCCTCATAAGCACAATATTCACAAGTTTGAGGTAATGAACATGAAATGAAAGTCATTCTTGGAACACATTCATGTGCCTTCTTGGCTTTAGATCTTTCTCGATCATGTTTTCCATAACCATGACCCAAATACTTATGCCTTTCCTCAACAACAATTGGCTCAACTATGCCTTATGCATTTTTCCCAATCCTTTACCTTCATAGCCCATATTCATCAATTATTTGGACCCTATTCCTCTAGTGTTTCTTTCAAAAGAACCTACACATTCATTTTGAGAGGAAATTTAAGATAAAATTGAATTGCATACCTCTTTTTCATACCTCTTTTTGATGTACATACTTGGCTAAGGCTTCCTTGGCGTCATGGTGCTGACTCTCCATCTCATGCATCCTTTCAAGGTTCTCATTTTCAATATGGAGCCAAGTCTCCCTCTCATGCATATTTTCGATAACCTCTTCCTTCTTCTCCTTCATGGCAATCAAATTCTCTTGAATTTTAATGCTCTTACTCTTATCTTCATACTTCTCTTGCATATTATAATTCATGATGTAGAGCTTCTGTAACAATTCTTTATCAAAGAGATTTGCTAAGGAATATGAATTATAAACATTACTTAATGAAGTTTCCATCACACCTGCAATTCATACAAATCTTCTTCGTTTTGTTTTGAGAATTCAGTTCTCAATTTTGACTTCTTATTCACACAAAAACTTGCAAGTTCACTGTGTACAAGTTCACAGTTAAATTCAAAAACCAATAGCTAATTATTCTAGCTAACCTTGGCTAAAATGAGATAAAATTTTACTCTAATACAAACTTAATCTGAATATGGGAAAAATATTTATTTCTATGCTAGCTCCCTCATCAGTATTTAAATGTGTGATTAGGATCGTCTCAATTTAACCACTTGTGAAGGGATTTATGTGTGTAGTTTCATGTGTTTTTGATGATCAATTTATGAGTTAATTAGTTTTTAAAAACTCATATATATAAAATGAAATGTAGAAACATAAATCACAACAATAACATAACACAATGGATGATAATGGAGTTCATCCCTCCTGGGATACATCTCCATGGACCTGCTTTAACTAGCTAGGCCCTATTAGGATTAAGATTTAAATGTGTGATTACAAGCACATGTATTGCTCCAATGGATTTTCAGCCTATTCCATTGGCATAAAAACAATCACACACCCCAAAAATGACTATTCAACCTCTAAATTTGGTTTCCAGCTTATCTTGGCTTGACCTTCCATCTTGGTGGCCATGGGATTTGTTAATCTCCAAAGTGACAAAATCACCTTCATATATGCTCCAACGCCTCTGCAAATTGTACTAGTGTGTTTAGAAAATAAAATACATATAAAAATTATTTTTCATCCACTCCATTTGGATTTTAGTGGATCTGGGCATGGTTGTCCCTATTGGTGGTCTTGGGCTTCAAAATTCTTCAAATGACCAAAACCACCTGTAGATTTCATCCTCTGCCTCTGCAAGTTGTTCCAGTGGATTCAAAGCATGCCATATTCTAGGAATGACTATTCTTGAGACAAAATTGGTCGAAAATTTCTCAAGATAGGCCTCGTTTAATTTTCCCATAGATTTCTCCTCTAAATGTGGAGAACTACCAGTTAACTCTGCCGAACTTGGCCAATCCACCGATAATGGAGCATCCACTAAAAAGCCAAGAAATTCATCTGAGTTTAATTAAAGCTTAACTTTGCATTAGGATGAGGATAACTGCACACTAATTGCATTTAATTTGGGCACTTGTGCGAGGTCATATGACGCGGTCACTTGGGAGAAGGGTTGGGCCCATCCATTCCCACAATTGGAGGCTGATGCAAATTTGAGTGGATGTTCGGCACCTTCCTTTTCAAGGAACAGAGAGGTGGCTCATTGGTGAGACTGCAACAGTGGAGTGGGGGAGGTCATGAGGTTGAGCCTCAAAATTGGCCCTCTATACATGTTTTTGGTCATATAAAAATACGTACCCCCAAACCATATAATAAAAACCTTTGCACCAGAATTTTCAATGTTTAAATGCCACCATAATAAGTATTAAACCTTTGGAATCAGACTTCGAGTTAATCTGAAATATATGCTCCACCATTAATATATGTGCTCCCATCATATATTCCAAAGTTTAAACTTTGGTTTAATAACAAATGCACCATATATGAAATATGTCAATGGACTATACATTTCAGACCATGGTTTATAACCTCAACTTTGGATTATATGCAGAATTTGGAATTAAAGATTGTATATATATATATATATATATATATATATATATATATATATATATTACTAGTGTACTCCCTTATTGTTGTTAGTGTAGCCCCCTTATTGTTATTATTGTGCCCTTAGATTATTATTGTTAGGTCAGCTAGGATTATATTGTGACCCCATGGACTCCTATATATAGAATGAGGTTTTGTCATTTGTATCATCCAAAAAAAATTTCATTTATCTAATGTATTGGAGGTTTCCCACTCGAAGTCACTTATTTCTAACGCGTTGATCTCTCTTTTCTTCTATTTTTGGAGCTTTTTTCATAACATTTGGGCTCAAAGCTTTGGATTCTAGGGTTTCACTGCTCCAAACAGGTCATCGTGGAATTTTTGCTACAAATTGTTTTATACAAAGTTTTAGAAGCTAAAATTTTTATAGAGCGAATTCGAAATCCTAAGGAATGTCATGTAAAAATTTGAATGTTAGTTCTATATATATATATATATATATATATATATATATATATATATATATATATATATATATATATATATATATATATATATATATATATATATATATATATATATATATATATATATATATATATATATATATATATATACATATATTACTAGTGTACTCCCTTATTGTTGTTAGTGTAGCCCCCTTATTGTTATTATTGTGACCCCATGGACTCCTATATATAGAATGAGGTTTTTTCATTTGTATCATCCAAAAAATTGTTCATTTATCTAATGTATTGCAGGTTTCCCACTCGAAGTGGCTTATTTATAATGCGTTGATCTCTCTTTTCTTCTATTTTTGGAGCTTTTTTCATAACATTTGGGTTCAAAGCTTTGGATTCTAGGGTTTCACTGCTCCAAACAGGTCATCGTGGAATTTTTTCTACAACATTATTTTATATGAAGTTTCAGAAGCTAAAATTTTTATAGAGTGAAGTCAAAATCCTGAGAAATGTCATGTAAAAATTTTAGATCTTGGTTCGTAATATATTCAGAGATCTGATATGTGGAAGTTAGGGTTTTTTTAGGCTCTTGAATTTCACCTAAATAGGTCATTGTGGCATATTCGCTATAAATTTATTCTACAAAGGTTCAAAAGCTTAAATGTTTACAGAGTGAAGTCGAAATCTTGAGTAACATCATATACAAATTTTAGATCTTGGTTTGAAATTGTTTCAGAGATATGATTTGTGGAAGTTAGGGTTTGTTGAGGCTCCCGAATTTCATCTTAAAGGGGTTACTGTGGGAAAATCATCATAACTCTCTCTCTGAGCAGTGGATTGGAATTATGTAAAAAGTTTTCGCAAGTACACAGATTCTAGTTTTGTGTATCAATTTCAAAGCCGAAGGAGGAAACAGTGACATGTGGAATGCCATACAAGTTTTCTCTAATGAACCAATCCATAATTAGCTCATTGTGGGAAATTGAGAATAAATTTTCCTTAAAGAATCTAAACTAGTTCAGATCTATGGCATTCGAAAGAATATTCAGAGGGCTACTACAGGACTGAATTTAAAATATTGAAAATCCTAAATCACAAAGATAATTCAGTTTCAATATCGAGCTCCTCAAAAGGAAGAAAAAGGTGTGTATTTTTTCTCAAATTACATAAGTATTGTTTGAAAAATTAGTTTGAATTTATTCCAAGGGAATATTGAAGAATAGATATCAGTACTGGGTTCTAAAATGCCCTTGAAAAAGAATTCAACACCCATTAAGCCTTCAAAAGGCTCTACTATGACTCATGAAGACGAAGAAATGCAACATGATATATCAAAAATACAAGAAAAAGTGCACCAAATTTCGCTATCGCAAAGAGCAACAAAAAATTAAATGGAAGTTTTGAAGAAAGGCATGGAAACTAATATGGATGGTTTGAAGAAAGGTGTGGGAGCTAGCAGGGATGGTTTGGAAGCTAAGATGGATGGAATGGAAGTTGGCATGGAAGCTAAGATGGATGACATGGAAACTAATATCGATGAAAAAATGAAAGGAAACATGGAAAACATGAAGAATTATCTAGATGTAGACATCGAGGCTTTGGAAAATTTGATACAAGAAATGTTTCCTAATGGCGAAAAGATAGTAGAGGAAACTCATTATGAGAACAAAATTAATGTTAATCATGATTTCATAAACTCTAATGTTGGATGGAAGAACCACCATATTCTAAAGATGTATATGAGGAAGTTTGATGGCAAGGATCCCGTAACTTGGATACTACAGATGGAGCAATATTTTGATCTCAATAATGTGAAAAACACACAAAAGGTATGTATTTCAACTTTACATCTAGAAAAAAATACATTTGTATGGTATCGTTGGCTTTGTTCCCATAAAATAATTGTCAATTGGTCAATTTTTACGGAGGAAATGATAGCACATTATGAGGATACAAAGAGAAACACCTTCTTTAGCCAATTGATAAATCTCAAACAAAAGGGTTTAGTGGTGGATCACATCGAGGACTTCCAAAAATTGAATATAAGGATAACTGATATTGCAAAGGAACACAGGATTGATGTCTTCATAGGGACTTTAAACGATAACATCCAACATGAGGTTCGCACTTGGGAACCTCATTCATTGGAGAAGGCTTTCAGGTTGGTAAGAAAATTTGAATTTAAATTATGGCGACAAGGAAGCTTACCAATCACATTTATAAATATGGGAGATTTTCTACTCTTAGACTTCCACAACCTACAAGGTTGACACCACAACATTTGGAAGAAAAAAGAGCAAACGGGATTTTCTACAGTTTTCATAGAAAATAAACTAAAGGTCATAAGTGTACTGAGAATAAATTATTTTACATAAATTGTGAAGATGAGGAAGAAAATGAACAAGAAACTTCAAAGAGGAGGATATACACCAGGAACCAACCCTAGAAGAAGAATAAATGAGTCTGACCATATCATGTAATGCATTGGCAGGAATTACCACTCCTCAAACTCTCAAGATGGAAGGACACATCATGAAGAAAAATGTAATAGTGTTGATTGATTCGGGTAGTTCCCATAATTTTATTCATTGTAAGGTAGCCAAGGAATTGAATTTCTTTCTATACCCAACACCAGAATGTCAAGTGATGGTTGCAGATGGAGGGACTATAAATTTCTTTGGAAAATGCCATAATATCAAGATAACCATGGGGTAGTATGTATTGAATAGTCCAATGCTTTCCATTCCAATGGGAGGTGTTGATGTTGTACTAGGAGTACAATGGTTCCAATATTTGGGGACAATAGCTGCTAATTTTTAAGAAATTTTCTTGAATTTTTTTTCAGAAGGAAAGCAAGTTGAATTACGGGGTATCATAGGGAAGCGAGGAAAGATAATAAGCTCTAATATCATGACAAAGTTTTTGAAGAAATAAAAATGAGGCGTAATTGCATAATTATGCTCACTAGAAGTCCAACATCAAAATCTTTTATTTCTCCAGATCTGCAAAAAGTCTTGGATAATCTTTCCAAGGTGTTTGAAACTCCCAAAGGACTCCCACCTATTCGTCATCATGATCATGCTTTTCATTTAATTCCAGGAATTTTTCCTCCAAACGTCAGGCCTTATAGATATCCTTATGTCCAAAAGACCGAAATTGAATGTATGATTTCATAAATGTTAGAGGTTGGTATAATTCAGCCTAGTCAAAGTTCATTCTCTGCTTCAGTAGTATTGGTGCACAAGAGGGAGGCGCATGTGTCCAGATTATAGGGAGCTCAATAATATCAGTATTAAAGATAAATTTCCCATTCCTGTGATTCATAAATTATTGGATGAATTAAATGGAGAAATTTATTTTACCAAGTTGGATCTTCATTCAAGATACCATCAAATTAGAATGAAGACTGAAGAAATTCCAAAAACAAAATTTCGAACTCATGAGGGTCATTATGAATTTTTGGTCATGCCTTCTGGCCTTACCAATGCACCTTCTACATTTGAAGGGTTGATGAATTCCATTTTCAAACCCTTTCTTAGAAAATTTGTGCTAGTGTTTTTTTATGATATACTAATCTATAGCAAGTCTTGGAAGGATCATGTTCAACATTTTGACAAGGTGCTCAAACTATTGGAGGAGAAACAATTATATGCAAGAACATCGAAATGTTTCTTTGGAGTACAAGAGGTGGAATATCTGGGTCATATTGTATCTCACGAGCGTTTTAAGGTAGACCCTAGAAAAATTAAATCCATTAATGAATGGAAAGTCCCGACAAAAATAAATCAGTTGAGAGGGTTTCTCGAGTTAGTAGGGTATTATCACAAGTTTGTTAAGAATTATGGGAGAATAGCAGCACCTATAACAACATTATTGAAAAAATATGCATTTTTGTGGACTCCTGAATCAACTAAGTTCTTTGAACATGTTAAATAGGTAATGTGCCTAGCACCGGTCTTAGCTACGCCAGACTTCACAAAAACCTTTATTGTGGAATGTGATGCCATGGGAAATGGAATTGGTGCCATTTTAATGCAAGAAGGAAGACCCATAGATTTTGAAAGTCGTCCAATCAAAGGAAGGTATTTACAGAAAGCTATTTATGAGAAGGAAATTTTAGCAATACTACATGCACTAAATAAATGGCGACCTTACCTAATGGGAAGACACTTCAAGGTAAAAATTGATCATGATAGTCTTAAACAATTTTTTGAACAAAGACTATCTTTAGAAGAGCAACAAAAATGGGTCACAAAGATGTTGGGTTATGACTTTGAAATCATCTACAAAAAAAGGAAGGTAAATGTTGTTGCAGAAGCACTCTCAAAAAATAATGAAGATGTGGAAGCATTGGTTTGTGCCATTTATATTATCCAACCATATTGGATAACCAAAGCAAGAGATGACTGGAAGAAGGATGAAGAAGTGTGGGCACTCGTTCAAAAGTTGCAGCAATATCCTAGTACATATGATACATTTAGTTGGTAAAATGATTCCTTATGGTACAAATATCACGTATATCTTTGTAATAATTCCCAACTAAAACAAAAAAATTTATGGAATTGCACACTTCTCCTTTAGGAGGACACTTAGGGATTTTCAAAACTTACCAAAGGGCGAAGAAAGAATTTTTTTGGGATGGCCTTAAATCTGATATTGAAAATCTTTTGGTAGAATGTTTGGTTTTCCAGCAAAATAAAGTTGGGACAATTAATACCCCGGGTCTTCTACCAAATTTATCCATTCCAAGTCAAAGTTGGGAGGATATTTTGATGGATTTTATCACAGGTTTACCTAAGTTCGAAGGAAAGCGTGTCATCATGGTGGTATTTGATAGAATTACCAAGTATGCACACTTTTGTGCATTATCTCATCCATTTAAAGAAAGTACGACTGCTACTACATTTATGGAAAAAATTCAAAAGCTACATAGAAACCCAAAGATTATTGTAAGCGACAGAGATCCCATTTTTACTGGAAATTTTTGGACGGAATTATTTTCTTGTTTAGGTACTCAACTAGCTCATGGCTCATCATATCATCCTCATTTCGATGGTAAAACTGAGATATTGAATACATGTTTGGAAGGATTTCTTCATTTTTTTGTATCTGATAAACAAACACAATGGGTCAAGTGGTTACCTCTTGTTGAATGGTGGTATAACACTTCCTTCCATACTAAAGCAAAAAGGACCCCATTTATGGCACTTTATGGATATCATCCACCATCCATCACATCATATTTAAGAGAAAATTATAAGATTCAAGAAGTGAAAGATCACATCAAGCATCAACAAGAATTTTTCCAACTCTTAAAGGATAACCTAAATTTGGCGAAAAATTGAATGAAGAAACAGGCAGATCAACATCGTAGGGAGAGAATTTTTGATGTAGGAGACTGGTTTTTTTATGGCTACAATGATACAAGAAAAATTCCCTCAAGAAAGCTAATAAGGATAATAAACGATCGCCAAATTACTATGGTCCTTACAAGGTGTTGTAAAATATTGGTACTATGACATGCAAATTGGAGCTTCCTCCTTCGTAATGAGTGCATCTAGTTTTCCATGTTTCGTGCTTAAAGAAGGTTATAGGTGAAAAACTTCCAGTTCAAACAATATTTTCAAAACTTGATGAGGATGGAAAATTCATATTGGAACCTGAAGTATTCATGGAAACAAGAACTCAACAACTTTGAAATTGATCAATTTCAGAGTATCTCATCAAGTGGAAGAACTTACCCACTGAAGATTCTACATGGGAGGCTGATAATTTTATACAGAATCACCCAGAGCTACTCAAGCATTAAGGACAACACTTTTTTGAATGAGAGGGGCATGTTAGGTCCTTATATTACTAGTTTACTCCCTTATTGTTGTTAGTGTAGCCACCTTATTGTTATTGTTCTACCCCTATAACCACAATATTGTTATTATTTCTCCCTTACATTATTATTATTAGGTTGGCTAGGATTATATTGTGACCACATGGACTCATATATATAGAATGGGGTTTTTTCATTTATATCATCCAAGAATTGTTCATTTATGTAATTTATTAGAGGTTGCCCCCTCGAAGTGGATTATTTATAATGCGTTGATCTCTTTTATTTCATTTTTGGAGCTTGTTTCATAATATATATATATATATATATATATATATATATATATATATATATAAACCATATAAGATATTATAAATATATATACATTATTCCAACTTTAATAAATAAAAATGATTCCAACACATAAAAAATTTCATGAACCCAAATTCAACCTTCGAGGACATTAGGAAAAATTCACCTTCACAAACCAAACTCGTGAATCGTGGAGTGACACTTGTCACAGTCCCATTGGAAAAAAGCTAAAGAATATTATCTGCATGCTGACTAGGATGGCATGTCATCAGCCTATACCTATTTTGCAATTTTTGTTAAAAAATTTCTTATTAGGAATTTAGCTTCTGTGATCCATAGATTATGTATAAAATCTTTCGGTGAAAATCACATTCACGAAAATTGTGTCGATGTGTTTCGAACCAACTAGTCTAGTCAATCATTAGGAGAAGATGAGAAATCCGATCTAGAACCCAGCTTAAATAGATAAGAAAGCTCCAACTAGCTGTTGTAGAATAACACCTAGTTTGAGTGTAAAAAGAAAAAAAATCAAATAATAGTTGTATTATTATTATTATTATCTATTTATTTATTTATTATATTCAAATCTAATGAATAAATAAATAAATAAGTAAAATAAAAATAAATAAATAAATAAATAAAAATAAAAATATATATTATTTCAATATAATTTAATATATATAGAAAAAATTAAATAAATAAAATATAAATCAATAAATAAATAATGATAATAAAAATAAATAATGAATAACTAAATAAATAAATAATAAATGAATTAATAAATAAATATATAAATAATAATAATAAATAAAATTAAATAAAATTAATAATAACTGAATAAATAATAAAAAATAATAAAGAACAAAAAGGGAAAAAGAAACAAGGGACCAAATGAGAGGAAAAGACCCGAGGGAGAACGGAAGGGAAGAAACCCAATAACTAAGAATGAAGGGAAGGAGTGTTATTAGATGCTGGATCTCTGCGTTTCATTCTTACTTATTGGGTTTCTTCCCTTTCGTTCTCCCTCGGGTCTTTTCCTCATTTCTTTTTCCCTTTTTATTCTTTCTAATATATTTTTTATTTTTTATTTTTTATTATGTATTTATTTAGTTGTTATTAATTTTTTTAATTTTTATTTATTTATTTTTATTTATCTATTTATTTATTTGTTTATTCATTTATTATTTATTTATTTAGTTAGTCATTATTTATTTATTTATAATTATAATTATTTTTATTTATTTTATTATCATTATTTATTTATTTAATTTATTTAACTTTTAGTTTTATATTTATATTTATTTTTATTTTTATATTTTTTTAAGATTTGAATACAATAAATCAAATAAATAAACAATAATAATAATAATAATACGGTTGTTATTTGATTTTTTTATTTTTTATTTTTTCTTTACAGTCAAACTAGCCATTATTCTACAGCTATTAGTTGGAGCTTTCTTATATATTTAAGCTGGGTCCTAGAAAATATTTATCATCTTGTCATGATGATGAACCACACTGGCTGGTTCAAAACGCGTCGACATAATTTTCTTGAATGTGATTTTCACTGAAAGATTTTATACATAAAAAATTTCTTGTTCTCAACGATGATCAATAGACCATAACTTCTTCATCCGAACTCGGTTTTTGATGAAACGAGTTGCGTTAGATTCCTGGAAATAGGTTGGTCGATGTCATTCTAGTTTGGTGAAATTTTGAGAACTTTCATTATTGAGAAATGTTTTTCCCCTGATCCAGATTCCGATCATACAAGTAGTAGTTTCTAGTAGTTTTATTTAAGGCAGCTCCTTGGGATCCCATATGTCATATCTACTCCAATGTGTTTAGGTTTCATGAATTCATCACAGTTATATAAATTGAATTTAGTTGATTTAAACCACTCTTCTCCCATCCTCAAAACCTCTGTAGCTTGGGAAATTGTTTCAGGACATACCACAAAACTCAGCACACCCACCTTTGATGCAATGCCCATGAAATTCACTAGAAATTATTTTGAAACTTGAGCATGATAACCTTGATGATTCTAATAGAACCTCATGCAACCAACACTGGTGAAGGCTGCTGCAAATCTAGGATCCTCGGTGATCAATTTTAAATCCACGGGCTCATATCTAACAACTAAGGCCCCTTTATTAGTCTTCTTCTGCATGGCCATCTCTCTTAACACTACACTAGCCTCCTTGATAGTGTCACTCTTGCAAAGAAGATAATTTCATAGCAAGAAGCTTGCCAACAAAGCTAGACCTTTCTATGGATAATGACAACAACTACACTAAGAGGTAAGAGGGAAAGATGACAAACAACAACTCTCAAGGGTAAATTTAAAAGGCAAGTTTCGAATATGAGAGGGATGAAGAAAAATATGTGAGGTTAAGTGAAATTATGAATTACCAATGAAGATTACACATGTTGCATGACCCTTCTAACTAACCATGTGACCTCAGACTAACCTCTAATCTCTAAATACTCGACACATCACCCTTTACTTTATCAGTGTAGAAAAACATGATTTCGTAGCGCTTTCTATTATAATTCTGGCAGATTCGCTATGGACTGGTCAAGTGAGTCTGTAGCGAAAACAACTTGTTTTCCATTAATTTCATTGCAAACTCAGGAAAAAGCAGACATATGGCTAAAACCAAAATTTAAGCCAATGCATGGAGATTTTTGGTGGATTTTTATGGATTTGAAAACGATGACATGACAAGAGGGAGCCTTAAAACTTAGAATTATGAATAATTCACCAAATTTTATGAATTTCATGAATCAATTTACTAATACAATAAAACCTATTCGAAATTACCTTCCTAATCAAAAATGAAATTTTATTGGTGATAACAACTAGTAACATATCATGATCATTCACTACATAACTTGAGTTCTCAGTATGAGTGAGTGAGAATGTCGAGCAACACTAGTATTTGTGTGAGGCTATATGGAGATCTAGACAAACTCTCGATGCTACTAAGCTTATTGAGTTTTATAATACTCTAGGATAGAGAACTTAGGTGGTTTATGAAATGGTTTAATTTGCATCTGAACCCTGCTATTGATGAGGTACAACAATAATTTTTTCAGCAGTTAAAACTCCCCCAGACCAATCAACAAGGACTATCTAAATTGTGGGATATCAAACAACATGGAAGGGATAATTCATTGGAGTGCATGCAATGATTTAAGGATGTTATTGGTAAATTAATCTACTCTATTGATCCCAACCATCACGGACATTAGTTTATTGAATATTTTTTTCCATTAACTCGGATACCTTTAAATCAATAAAATATTGATACATTGACAAATGTGCCTGAGCAAGCTAAAATACTGAAGCTATGGTAGGGTATCCTCATGAGCGCAGGGGAGGTTCTACTTCTAGTTATTCTTGCCTTATCATATTACACCATTATATTAATGATCTGACAAAGAAATTAAAAGACATGCATGTTGTGCAACCATTATGTCCTCGGGTATGGTGTAATAATTATCATGTCGAAGGTCATCATGCAACAAAATTTTCAAATTTATGAGGTTTGGGGCCATCCTTCATGCCTACAACTCCGAGTCCACCTTTACCTACTACTGGAGTTGCATGAGTTGGTGAAAATGATGTATATCAAGGGCTGAATCAATTTTATGCATTTTCTAATTATAAAGGTACATATACAACTGAGTATTGTGAGATATGTCATACTTATGGTCATTCCCCTCGTCTCTATCTTATTTGGCAGAAATACTCAAGTGTTCCCAATTATATTTTCTATGAATTTTGTGGATGAATGAACCATAATATTGATCAATGCAAAGATTTTTATGCTCTAGATGAACAACTTAATTTCTCTACATTTAGAGTGAATGAATCTCCTTGAGGGAAAGGACGAGGAACTTCAAGGGGAGGAATAACTAGAGGAAGAGGTCTGAAATGTTGCTATAATGATGATTAATAAGCACACGTTGATTGTGACTTCCGATTACCTAGAATGCATTTTTTTTCTCAATGTAGAGTAAATACACATGAAATAGAGGAATGTCCCAAATTGATCTATCAGTGGGAAGATCATAATCAACAGAGAGGAGAGAATTTGATAAATGCACAGCCTAGGGAACCTGGACCAACTCCAATTGTGAATATTAATATAGTCATTAGAAGGGGAAAATGGACCAGGGAAAATAAAAATACCTTTGAACAACTAACTGTAATTAGAGTTGCATCACCTAAGAAGTCTTATGATTCGAATCAACAAAAATAATATTACAGAGATGTAGAAGAAATTTTTAAGTAGATTGTTAGGTCCCTATATTACTAGTATAGTACCTTATTGTTGTTAGTGTAACCCCTTTATTGTTATTATTGTACCCTTGTAACCCCCATTCTGTTATTATTGTGCCCCTAAATTATTATTGTTAGGTCGGCTAGGATTACATTGTAGCCCACTAGGATTACATTATGGCCACATGGACTCCTATATATAGAAAGGAAGTTTTTTCAATTGTATCATCCAAGAATTTTTCATTCATGTAATGTATTGGAGGTTGGCCCCTCGAAGTGGCTTATTTCTAAGGCGTTTATATCTCTTTTCTTCTATTTTTGGAGCTGGTTACACAACATTTGGTATCAGAGCTTTGGATTCTAGGGTTTCGCTGCTCCAAACAGGTTATCGTGGAATTTTCGCTATAACTTTTTTTCTACGAAGTTTCAGAAGCTGAAATTTTTAGGGTGCGAAGCTGAAATCCTAAGGAAGATCGTCTAAAAATTTCAGATTTTGGTTCGCAATAATTTCCGGAATATGATCTGTCTTAGTCGAGGTATTTTCGAGGCTCTAAACGGGTCATCGTGGAATTTGCGCTATAAATTTTTCTACGAAGGTTCAGAATCTGAAATTCATATGAATTTGCGAAGCTTAAATCCTGAGAAAAGAAGCTTGTGTAAAAATTTCAGATTTTGGTGCGCAATAATTTCGGAGATATGATCTGTGGAAGTCAGGTATTTTTTCAGGCTCCTAAACAGGTCATCGTGGCATTTGCGCTATAAATTTTTTTCTACGAAGGTTCAGAATCTGAAATTCATATGGTGCGAAGCTGAAATCCTGAGGAAATTCATCAAAAAATTTCAGATCTTGGTTCGCAATATTTTTGGAGATATGATCTGTGGAAGGTAGTGCTTTTTAAGGCTCTTGAATTTCATCTCAAAGAGGTGATCGTGGGAAAAGTTCAATAACTCTCTCTCTGAAGATTGGATTGGAGTGCCGTCAAAATTATTCACAATTAAACGGCTTGTAGTTTCTTTGCTATCAATTTCAGAAACAAAGGACAAAACAGTGACACGTGGCAAGTCGTACAAGTTCGCTCTACTGAACCAGTCTAGAATTAGGTCATTGTGGGAGATTGGACACAACTTTGTCTTGGAGAATCAAAATCAGGTCAGACCTATGGCATTTGAAAGAAGCTTCAGAGGGCTACTACAGGGATGAATTTCAGATATCGAAGATTTTCAATTATAGAGATAATTCAATTTCAATATCGATCTCCTAAAAGCTAGTAAAAGGTGTGTATTTTTTTTTCCGAATTGCATAAGTCTTGTTTGAAGAATCAAGTTGAATTGATTCCAAGGGCATAGTGTAGAACATATATCAGTATTGTATTCTAAAATGGCCCCTAAAAAGAATTCAACACCCATTAAGCCTTCAGAAGGCTCTACTATGACTCATGAAGATGAAGAATGACAACATGACATATCAAAATTACAAGAGCAAATTTCGCTCTCGCAAAGAACAACAAAAAATGAAATGGAAGTTTTGAGGAAAGGCGTGGAAACTAAGATGGATGGTTTGAAGAAAGGCGTGGAAGCTAAGATGGTTGGTTTGGAAGCTAAGATGGATGGCATGGAAGTGGGCATGGTAGCTAAGATTGATGACATGGAAGCTAAGATCGATGAGAAAATGGAAAACATGAAGAATTTTCTAAAAGCAGACATGGAAGGTTTGACAAAGTTTATACACGAAAGGTTTCCTAATGGTGAAAAGATAGTAGAAGAACCTCATGATGAGAACAAAATAAATGTTAATTGTGATTTCATAAACTCTAATGTTGGCGGGAAGAACCACCATATTCCAAAGATGGATATGAGGAAGTTTGATGGAAAGGATCCTGTAACATGGATACTACAGATGGAGCAATATTTTGATCTCCATAACGTGCAAAACACACAAAAGGTATGCATTGCAACTTTACATTTAGAACAAAATACATTTGTATGGTATCAATGGCTTTGCTCCTGTAAAAAAATTGTCACTTGGTCAATTTTTATGGAGGAAATGATAGCACATTATGAGGATACAAAGAGCAACACCTTCTTTAGCCAATTGATAAATCTCAAACAAAAGGGTTTAGTGGGGCAGCACATTGAGGACTTCCAAAAATTGAATATAAGGGTAACTGATATTCCAGAGGAACACAGGATTGATCTCTTCATAGGCACTTTAAAGGATAACATCCAACATGAAGTTCGCGTTTTGGAACTTGATTCATTGGAGAAGGCATTCAGGTTGGCAAGAAAAATTGAATGTAAAATTATGGTGACAAGGAAGCCTACCACTCACTTCTATAAAGAAGGAAGTGTTGCTATGCCTAGATTTCCACAACCTACAAGGTTGACACCACAACAATTGGAAGAAAAAAGAGCAAAAGGGCTTTGCTACGGTTGTGATAACAAATACACTAAAGGTCATAAGTGTGCTGAGAAGAAATTATTTTACATAGATTGTGAAGAGGAAGAAGAAAATGAACAAGAAGAGGATATACACCAGGAACCAAACCTAGAAGAGGAAGAAATGAATCCGACCATATCGTGTAATGCACTGGCAGGAATTACCACTC
Source organism: Pinus albicaulis (assembly GCA_034641835.2). NCBI lineage: Eukaryota > Viridiplantae > Streptophyta > Pinopsida > Pinales > Pinaceae > Pinus > Pinus albicaulis. Next base: position 548,106,750 of record CM076582.1, on the reverse strand, counting down.
CTCAAACTCTCAAGATACAAGGACAAATCAAGAAGAAAAAGGTAATAGTGTTGATTGATTCAGGTAGCACCCATAATTTTATTCATTGTAAGGTAGCCAAGGAATTAAATTGTTTCCTATACCCAGCACCGGAATGTCAAGTGATGGTTGCAAATGGAGGAACTATAAATTGCTCTGGGAAATGCCATAATATCAAGCTAACCATGGGGGAATATGTATTGACTAGTCGAATGCTTTCCATTCCTATGGGAGGTGCTGATGTTGTACTAGGAGTACAATGGTTACAATCTTTGGGGACGGTAGCTTTTAATTTTTCAAGAACTTTTCTTGAAATTTTTTTCAGAAGGAAAGGAAGTCGAATTACGGGGTATTGAAGGGAAGCCGGGAAGGATAATAAGCTCTAATGTCATGAAAAAGCTTCTAAATAAAGAACAACGAGGCGTAATTGCACAATTATGCTCACTAGAAGTTTCAACATCAAAATCATCTATTTCTGCAGATCTCCAACAAGTCTTGGACAATCATTCCAAGGTGTTTGAAACTCCCAAAGGACTCCCACCTATTCGTGATCATGATCACGCTATTCATTTGATTCCAGGAAGGGTTCCTCCAAACATCAGGCCTTATAGATATCCTTACTTCCAAAAAAGCGAAATTGAACGTATGATTGCAGAAATGTTAGAGGCGGGTATAATTCAACCCGGTCAAAGTTCTTTCTCTGCTCCTGTAGTATTGGTACACAAGAAGGATGGATCATGGCGAATGTGTCCGGATTATAGGGAGCTCAATAAGCTCACCATTAGAGACAAATTTCCCATTCCTGTGATTGATGAATTATTGGATGAATTACATGGAGCAATTTATTTTACCAAGTTGGATCTTCGTTCAGGATATCATCAAATTAAAATGAAGACTGAAGATATTCCAAAAACAACATTCCGAACTCATGAGGGTCATTATGAATTTTTGGTCATGCCTTTTGGCCTTACCAATACACCTTCTACATTTCAAGGGTTGATGAATTCCATTTTCAAACCCTTCCTTAGAAAATTTATGCTAGTATTTTTTGATGATATACTAATCTATAGCAGGTCTTGGAAGGATCATGTTGAACATGTTGACAGGGTGCTCAAACTATTGCAGGAGAAACAATTATATGCAAAAACATCCAAATGTTTCTTTGGAGTACAAGAGGTGGAATATCCGGGTCATATTGTATCTCACAAGGGTGTTAAGGTAGACCCTAACAAAATTAAAGCCATTAAGGAATGGAAAGTCCCCACAACCATAAAGCAGTTGCGAGGATTTCTCGGGTTAACATGGTATTATCGCAAGTTTGTTAATAATTATGGGAGAATAGCAGCACCTCTAACAACATTATTGAAGAAAGATGCATTTTCATGGACTCCTGAAGCAACTAAGGCCTTTGAATGTCTTAAAGAGGCAAGCAAAAATGGGTCACAAAGATGTTGGGTTATGACTTTGAAATAATCTACAAAAAAGGAAAGCTGAATGTTGTTGCAGATGCATTCTCAAGAAAGAATGAAGAGGTGGAAGCATTGCTTTGTGCCATTTCTATTATCCAACCAGATTGGATAACTGAAGCAAGAGATGAATGGAAGAAGGACAAAGATGTATGGACACTCATTCAAAAGTTGCAACAAGATCCTAGTACATCTGATACATTTAGTTGGAAAATGATTCCTTATGGTACAAAGATCGCTTATATCTTTGTAAGAATTCCCAACTAAAACAAAAGATTCTTCTGGAATTGCACACTTCTCCTATAGGAGGACACTCAGGATTTTTAAAAACTTACCACAGGGTGAAGAAAGAATTTTTTTGGGATGGCCTTAAATCTGATATTCAAAAGTTTGTGGCGGAATGTTTGGTTTGCCGGCAGAATAAAGTGGAAACAATTAAGACCCCGGGACTTCTACAACCTTTATCCATTCCAAGTCAACGTTGGGAGGAGATTTCAATGGATTTTATCACGGGTTTACCTAAGTCCGAAGGAAAGAGTGTCATCATGGTGGTAGTTGATAGACTTACCAAGTATGCACACTTTTGTGCATTATCTCATCCATTTAAAGCAAGTACGATTGCTACTACATTTATGGACAGAATTCAAAAGCTACATGGAAGCCCAAGGGTTATTGTGAGCGACAGAGATCCCATTTTTACTGGAAATTTTTGGACGGAGTTATTTTCTTGTTTGGGTACTCAATTAGCTCATAGCTCATCTTATCATCCTCAATCGGATGGTCAAACTGAGATAGTAAATAAATGTTTGGAAGGATATCTTCGTTGTTTTGTATCTGATAAACAAACACAATGGGTCAAGTGGTTACCTCTTGCTGAATGGTGGTATAACACTTCCTTCCATACTGCAGCAAAAATGACCCCATTTTTGGCACTTTATGGATATCATCCACCATCCATCACATCATCTTTAAGGGAAAATTCGAAGGTTCAAGCAGTGGAAGATCACATCGAGCATCGGCAAGAAGTTCTCCAACTCTTAAAGGATAACCTGAATTTGGCACAAAATCGAATGAAACAACAGGCAGATCAACATCGTAGCGAGAGAAGTTTTGATGTAGGAGATTGGGTATTTTTACGGCTACAACCATACAAACAAATGTCCCTCAAGAAAGCAAAGAAGGATAATAAATTATCGCCAAAGTACTATGGTCCTTACAAGGTGTTGCAAAAGATTGGTACTATGGCATACAAATTGGAGCTTCCTTCTTCTTCGCGAGTACATCCAATTTTCCATGTTTCATGCTTAAAGAAGGTTATAGGTGAAAATCTTCCAGTTCAAACAGTATTGCCAGAACTTGATGGGGAAGGGAAAATCATATTGGAACCTGAAGCAGTCATGGAAAAAGAACTCGACAACT